>CM033106.1:17815748-17862127 GCA_019321725.1 Paulownia fortunei
CCAAGGAATTTAAAAGTAGATTTAGCAAATACTTATATTTGGTATATTATTTTTCGTTGGCAATCTTCTTGAATTAGTAGATAAAACTATTACTTTTGGAATTTACTAATATTAATAATAGGATATAACAAAAAGACTTTCGAGAGAAATCTTGAGATTGTGCTATCATCTAGATAATATTAAAAATTGTTATTTATCTTGCGAAAGATATTGCTAAGACCATAAAGCTTGTTTGGGCAAGACATCACTTCAATTGGGAGTTGGTTTGAATGGGACATCTCCCGCCCAGGTGAGACATTGCTTCACTCGAGGTTAAGTTATTCCTAGCGAGAAGTAGCCTTGTCCGAATGTATTTTTACTTCGTCGAGGCAACCTAGCCTCGACTGAATGCTACTTCACCCAGTGAGGTAATATGGCCTCATTGGGGCGAGCAAGTGTGGCTTCTCTTAGATGCAATTTCGCCTGGGAGAGGTAGCATAGCATTGCCCAAATAGTCCCCATAGAATGGATCATTGAGAAGGTTCGAGACCTACAAGCAAGTATGAGAATTTGTGTCAGTTGGCTTTCTTTTATTTAGTTGTATGATGAGCTAGAAATTCAATATCTATCATTGAAGACTTTTCCCGACTTTATGTTATTATGTGAGAAGTTATTACTCAATACTTGTAATTCTCTTCTTTTTGGGGATCGTTAGCTTACCATCAGTTATATTTAACAACTTTTACAGGATACTGTATCTAGTAGTCAACATGGGTTGCTCTAAGCAACTTTTTATAGAGGTGTACTTTGTCAATATGCTGCAGGAGCCTCTTCTGACTTCTTACATACATATTGTTACTTTGCCATGAGTTTGTAAACTTCTTATAGGTAAGTATTGTGATGCTTTCCTAAGAGTCCTAAAAGACTTCTAACAAGTGGGCATGTGATACCTCGCCATGGCCTGGGCTTCTTATAGATAGTCATTGTGATGCTCAATCGTGAAACCTTAAACTTCTTATAGATGATTACTTTAATGCACTACGATAAATGTGATTCAACTTCTTACAAATAGGTGTTTAAATATTATATGAGCTATTTTAAGCAATATTTTATTGGAAAGTGCTATGATCCCCAAAGCGCATAGCTAACGAGTTTTACTAGAGTGCAATAAGTTAAAATGAAAGACAACTTCATATTAACAACTAGAGAAAAGCTTTTGGGAAGCCAAATAATAAACCATCATCTAAAAGGAAAAAAATATCCCTCTTGGGGAAAACAAAAGCATTCAAATAAAATTTCCCTTAAATTAATCTAGATAAACTACTTAGTTTCTCTTCTTTACCTTACTTTGGTTGCTAATGGGCATTAGCACTTTTGATGCTTCACTTCATTATGGTTGTTCTTTTTCTTACCTCCTTCTAATCCTTTGGGGAGTGCACTATATTCACCAAAGTCCCCAAGTATGGCAGTGGCCTTTTCCTTCTAAAGAGTTGGCATCGAGCTACCATACGATTGTTAGAGTAGTGCTCAGTGAGCCAATTAGTGGTGAGCTTTTATACTCTTGTAAAAATAACCATATTCATGATGTTTATTAAATAAAAGGAATTTTCGTTATATTTAATTAAATTTTTAATTAGATAAAGTTCCTAGATCATAAATAGTTATGGGGCTTAGTCGCGCATATGATAGCGATCATGAAGCATACCTCTATAGCTTTGATCTTAAACATATTTTGAGTTATGGTATATGGGGCAATGATAAGCTTGATAGTCTCATGCACATGATGCATGCTCGAAAGGAGAATGTCTCATTCCTTAGATATTAGCTTAAGGACACTAGTAAATGTGTGTGGGTGCTTGTTAGGAAGCAAGTACACTGAACAACCATGTGAAATTCTCTGTTAGAAATATTGTTCATCGAATGAGAATTTTCTAGTTATAATAGTGAATTAACTTGTTCTTAGACTTGAGGCACCATGGTGACCTTCTGCACGATATCATAAACTTTGATGTACTTTTTGATTGCGTGACAATCATAAGAGGTTTACATTAGTATATGATCTTTTTGTATGGAGGTCAATGAGTGGCCAACAAAGGATCCATCAGCTATCTAGTTAAATAGGTGAATCTCATATATTTTCGTAATCCTTGATCACAAAGACCTTATCTGAGACAGGATAAACACTAGACATGGGATTTCTTGTAATCATCAAAGGATTAATGTGACTTGAATTGGGATCATAGTTATTATGTCATAATAGGATTTCAATTAATAATCTATGCCTAAACTTAATCGGGAGATTAGTTGACGGAAGTACCATATTTGCATGGAATTCATAACAAAAAAGGTTCACTTACTATTCCCTTAAGGCTAGGCAGTCGAGATGCAATGCTATGTGCTTTGCTTGACTTGTGAAGTTTTTAGAATTAAGAGTTAATTCGAAGTAGATTAATTAATTAGAATATTAATTTATTCATAAGTTGCAAATACTGCAAGCCTACTGCTACCTTAGTTGTGAACCTAATAGGTTTACACACAAATCAAGAAGATCCACTTCTAATCTAATGTGATCCGAGGTATTTGATAAGTTAATCTATGGTGATTAATTAACTTGAGCTTGAATTAATTTAAGAATTTAAATTAATTCATTTAATTAAAATAATATAATTATTTAATTAGACCTAATAAAGATTAGGGACTCATGGAAGTGAGTTAATTAATTGATTTGGTCAATTAGTTAGCTATGCTTAAATTAATTTAGGGAGTTAAATTAATTTAACCAAATAAAATAATATAATTATTTAATTAGGCCTAATTTGATTAGGTGGCCTTTTATGAAACCAATTGGTTAAATTGATTTGATCAATTAATTATTAGAGTCCAAGTCCATTGGTTAGAGGCCCATTAGGATTCTTAATTACAATAATCAAAGAGTCCTAATAAAAGATGAAAAAATCTTTGTCTTGGAGAGAAAGAAAGAAACAAAAGATAAGGAATGAGAAGGTTTCCTAATTGGATTAGGAAAGGGATAAGGATAAGGAAGGAAAGAGCTGGACACCTAATAGGATTAGATCAAGACCACCTTGTGTACATAAATACACAAGGGGGCCTGAAAAATCCAAGCCAATGCACTCAAATTTTCGGCCACCTCTCCCTTTCCATCCCTTGTGTTTTGATTATTTTCTTCTACAAGAAATTCCGTCCCCTTTTGAAAAAAATCAATTCTTCTAATTACTTGTTGATTTAGTAATTGTTCTTCACTCCCAAACTAGATTACAAACAAGAATACTAAATTCACTAGCAAAGATTTTGTGCTTGTGGATTTGCTCGAAGTGTGGATACCATTGGAGAGGCTACACTTAGAGTTCTTGGTGAACTTTTAGAGAGATTCAAACGAAGGATTCGTGGTAAGCTTGGGTAGGTATTTGGGTGGAGCTTGAGGAATTTAGATTCCTTCATACCCTTCATCAACTGGTTTTCTTGAAAGGTATAATTACAAAATTAAATTATATAATTTATTTAATCGAACAATCAGAAACACAAATCGAAAATCACATCGAATTCAGGATTAGCTTTTATACATGTGATGTATGCTTTTATTTCAATTGCATTGCATATGCTATTTCATGATTTTGCGAACCTAACAATGGTATTAGAGCCTAGGTTAAAATGTTCTGATTATTTTTCCTAAAATGTGCATGCTTTTTTTGTATGATGAAAGTTATGTTTAAATTGCATTTGTGTTTGGAATAGAAATTTTGGAATTTTATGCAAGATTTTAAAATGTCTAAAATTGTATGGTATGAAATGAAAAAAAAATAAAACTCGTGTCGTAGTGTCGCAGCACGGCTACCTGGTGCTACGACATCCAGAGTATAGAAGGCACGACATCTAGGAATCGTGCAGGGTGCTTAGGCGTGGGTTGGGAAATTGCCCATGGCCGCGACGCCACCTGTTGGCGTTGCGGTGCCTGATAGGGTAATTCTTTAGGCAGCAGACTGTTTGCTGCTCATGTTGTGTCTCGTGCAAGAAAATATAATTTTTGGGTTTTTGAATTAATTGTTAATTTTTAAAATTATAAGAAAAGATTTCATGAAAAATCATGAATTAATTCCTAAACTAGAAAAACATCAATTTTAAATATTTGGTAAATGTACATGCTTTGAATTTGAATCATGTAATGATTAAGTGAAACAAGTATGAGATGGATGATCATGGAGCCTAGACCATTTAAATTCTACGTGATGGTTTTAATGCTTTTGGATTTTTGATTAAAATGATGCTTGTGAGTCTTACATTTTTTCTATTTTTATCTTTGAAAAGTAAATTCTATCTCCATCCAATGTACCTCCATTTGGAAGAAATTCCAAAGTTTTTTGATAGGATAAACAATTATAATGAGAGTAGTATTAGGATGGTGATTTCTTCTTTTATTTTTTGTAGATAAGAAGAAGGAACAAGGTGGAGAAAAATAGATTCAAGACCCATGAATGTATGGGTGATCATTCATGTAAAAGATAGGATTGATTATCGTTTTAATTATTACCCACAGATTGACCATTGATCCTCTTGGCTCAAGAGGATCGCATAGGATAAAGGCCTATAATCAGTCTATTATGTATGCATGCATAAGTTTATTTAATATTTTCCTATGATTATGCTTGAAATCTTACAAATAGTGCAGCATTAAATAAACAACATAACAAAATAATGAGGTCTTTAAAAAATGGAACCTTCACTTAGAAATGTTTTGAGTTTAAAGAATTTTTAAATAAATTCTATATCAAGTGTAAATGGGCAATATTGGACTGGGCCTAATCATCCAAGCCTTCCATCAAAAGTAGTTGGCATGTAAAACGTTGCCACACTTAGTCTATTGGCCGCGAGTCATGGGATGTGCTAAGTGGAGGTAATAGCTGTAACCACTACTAGTATGGAGATGCTCAAAGGGCAGAAGGACTAAGGGTGTTGGCCACGATTCGTGGGACATACTTTAGTTATCTTACTCACATGGAGGTTTGATAGGAAATGCTTGACAATTAGTACCATATGGGTTCATAAAATTGGGGTACATGGGAAGTAGTGAGGCAAAATAGCTTGAGGTTTGCACGAGGATGCAATTGCTAATGTGTTAGATATCTTTTAGTTTTATCATATGGGTTCATAAAATTAGGGTGTATGGGAAGTAGTGAGGCAAAATAGCTTGAGGTTTGCACGGGGATGCAATTGCTAATGTGTTAGATATCTTTTAGTTTTATCATATGGGTTCATAAAATTAGGGTGTATGATAAGGCTACTTGGACTTCAAGCCTACTAGGAAATATAATTTCTCAAATATCCATCTATAGGGTGATGACATTCGAATAAAATAGTGGAAGATATTTATAATAAAAGACCTTATTATAGATGAATAAACTCTTAAATATATGTTTAATTTTATGCCTTGCATTTTTTTAGATAGTTGATTTACAAAATGGCTAAAAATCCACTTTCATCAATTCTTGATACCAACAAACTCACTGATCCAAACTATGTCGATTAACCAAGGAACCTTAGAATTGTTCTCCAGTCCGAAAAGAGGCCTTATGTCCTTGATGTGATGCCACACCATCGTTGGAAGCTAATGAGGAAGAGCTTGCAGAATATCACAAGCAAGCTGACAATGATCTTCATGCTTGGTGTTATATGATAGCATCAGTGTCAAATGAGTTGTAAAGGCAACATGAGGGTATGACACATGATGTCGATATCCACCTTTATCTAAAGGGATTGTATGACAAATATATAAGGTAGGCTAGATACTAGGTATCTAAGGAGCTCTTTCTATGTCGTGTGACGGAAAGCTCTTTGGTTCGTAACCATAGGCTGAAGATGATAGCCTTGATCGAGAAACTCAAGTTTCTTAGAGTTGTTATACACAACACACTCTATATGGATTTTGTGCTGCAGTATTTTCCACCTTCTTGACTTCTTTGTGGTGAACTTTAACATGCATAAGATGGAGACTAGCCTTATTGAGTTGGTCAACATGTCAAAGATGGTTGAATCCACCATGAAGAAAGAGAAGTCTGTCTTACTCCTAATTCTCCATCCCAATCTAAGACCAAAAAGTCGAGAAAGGGAATAAGAAAGGTTCTTCTAAGAAGGCTAAGGGTTTGAAGGCCTTCGGTGGAGTGAGCAGGGGTTCAAAAGCCGATGACAAGTGCCACTACTGTGAAAAGTTGGGGCATTAAAAGAGGAACTACAAGGAGTATCTTGAAAGTCACGAGAAGAGTTTTGGAATGTTCTTTGTGTTAGAGTAGTGTCTGGCGTGTCAATTAGATTGGCGTCTTTTATACTCTTCTATTTGTAAAAAGAATATTTTTCAAATCATATTAATAAAATAGGTAATTTTCTTTATCTTTAATTATATATTAGTAATTAGATAAGTCCCTAGACCAAACTGAGCTACGGGGCATGGTCGGACATATAGTGATGATCATAGAATATGCCGCTAGAGTTTTGGTCTTAAACTTATTATGAGTCGAGGGCTTCTTGAGATGGAACATCGAATAGCCTAATAGACTCGCGCATACGATATATCCTCGTATGAGGAGGATGTCTCGCTCTATGAACATCGGTGTAGTAATGCTAATGCATGTATGCGAATACTTGTTAGAGAACAAGTATACCGAACAGGCCCGCTGGAAATTCTTAGTTGGAGATTTTGTTTGTCGAAGTAAGAATTTTCATGTTATGATTGTACATGATTAGTCCTTGGACTTGAGGCACCATGGTAGCCTTGTGCATGTCGTGTTTTATTTTGATGTATCTTCTGATTGCCTGACAATCACAAAGGGGGTACATTGGATGTTGCATTGATAGGTATGGAGGTCAATGAGTGGCCAACAAAAGATTTACTTATTTGGTAAAATAAGTGAATCTTCTATGTTTTCATAGGTCATAATTCAAAAGTCCTTGGCCAAGGTAGGATGATTGTTAGATGGGGTTTTCTAATGATTCATCATGAGTCATTGCAACTTGAAATGGAATCATAGATATTGAGTCAATTAGGGTTTCGACTTATAATTCATGCTCTAGACTCAATTAGAAAATTGGTTGATGGAATAACCTTACATGTATAGTACACATAATGAAAATAGGTTCATTTGCTAATTTACCTAAGACTAGGTAGTCATGATATACTTGTTAGGTATTTCCCATGATTTATGAGGCTATTGAAATTAAAGAGTTAATTTCAAGTGGATTAATTAATTGAAATAATTATTATTCATAAGTTGCAAATATTGTAAGTCCACTGCAAGTTTAATTGTGAACCTAAAGGGTCACATCAATTTGGTATGAAAAATTTCTAACTTAGGATTTGATCCAAGGTATTAGATCTAATTAATTAATAGAGATTAATTAATCGGGGCTTAAATTAATTCAAGAAATTGAATTAATTATTCAATTAAATAATTGGATTATTTAGTTGAACCTATTAAGATTAAAAAGCCCAAATTGGAGTAAAACAATTATTTGATTGGATCAATTAATTATGTAATCCATAAATTATTTTAATTATTAAATTAATTTACTTAATTAAATAATTACATTATTTAATTGGGCCTAATTTGATTAGGTGGACTAGATAAAATTAAATAATTGAATTTGGGCTTAAACTAATTAATTATGGATTATTTTTTTCAGAATTCAAGCCCAATTCAAAGAGGCCCATTGGATAAGCCCACAAAAGTTGGAAAAAGGATGGAGATCCAAGAATGAAAGTTTCTTGAAAATTATCTAGTGGGTTTAGATAATTATCTCTTTACATCTTTGGAAGATATAAAGGGATAGAGTTGGAGGTTTTTGGGACAAACAAAAACCTTGAACAATAAGAGAGCCAAGAGAGGGTCTTGGATTTTTTGCCACCTCCTATATATTAAAAGTTTCAAAAAAAGAAAGAAATTTTTGCTCTCCAATTTTCGGCCATCACATTAGAAAAAGAGATAAATTATTTTCCCTTCTCCCACATAATTCCATCTCTCTTAAAAGGTATTCACTTCTCATATCACAAGTTGGTATAAAGAATTAATACTCATCAAAAACACTCCAAAACTAGGTTAGTAAAAGAATTTGGATTGCTAGAAGAGTTCAGATTTCATATTCCTGCCCAACATATGGACTACTTTAGAGGGAAGATGTTTGGATCCCTGTTAACTAAAATTCAAAAAGGGGCTGGCAATCAATTGTTGCAAGCTCTACGACAATAGAGTGCTTAAAGGTATAAATTGCATCGGATCAAGGTACTACTGTAATTATTATGGCATGCTTATTTTAAAATTTTATTTTTCCGTTGTGCATACCCTGTGATCACGCAAACCAACAGTGGTATTAGAACCATGGTTTGCATAATTCCAATCGAATTTAATTTATGCCTATGAATTTAATTGTTAAATTTTGATTGAAAATTATATTTTTGATTGGGATTTAATTATTATACAATTTTATTTAATTGTTAAATTAACGATACGATGCCAAAATAATAAAAATAGCCATCATTGGTTAGGGACAAAGTAGTCGCTGGTTGTGTGTGCGAATGGGCTACTGCACGTCGACAACACACAGCCCGGGCGCGAAGGGCAGCTGTTGGGCATCCTGCACATTTGACGTGCAAGCTGGGCATGCGCACAAAGGCTACACATACGCATCATGCCTGGCTGCCGTGCTACGGGGCTATTGGGCACCCTGTCATGTTAATTTACACAATTTGATTTTTTTATTTTTAATTAAATTGTTAATTTTAAATTTTTGAAAAATAGGTTTTTCATGAAAAATTGAGATTTTATCCTTTTTATAAATTCATGAGATGTATTTATATGCATGTATGATCATGCAGCCTTTTGACCAATATGATGGATTATTAAGTTTCTAGGTTTTAAAATGGGAACTGCAAGTCTATTATTCTTTTCATGTATGTACTTTACATTTTTTAAATGAGAGTAGTGTAGGGTGAGATTTTTCTTTTGTTTTTGGTTGACAAGAAGAAGAACCAACATGAAGAATCAAGAGAAGACCCATGAATGTATGGGATATATTCATGTAATAGAAATTAGTTTCTATTTCTATTTTATTACTTTAGATTGACCTAGATCCATTTTTGACTCAAATGGATCGCATAGGATTGGCCCATGATCATCCAAGTTAGGTATGTATTAGATGCATGCATAGAGTTTATTTAATATTTTCAAATGATATGCTTGCCATCAATTGAATGCAAAAACATTAAATAAACTAAGATTAAAAGTGATGAGGTCTTGGTTAAAATAAATAACCCTACTTGAACTTAAATCAAGTAATTCCGATTTCAAGATATAAAATGGATGAGGCTGGACCCATTAATCCATGCCTACAATCAAAAATAGACGATATGACGATGCTACCTTACTTTGTTATTAGCCCTGAGTCGTGGAATGACTCTGTAATGGAAAGTTGTGATCTCTACTAACCATGGTGATGCCCATGGATTAGACTTATCTCTATATTATCCATGAGTCATGGAACATTTTGATGCTCTATCTATAATGGAGGTTTGATAGATTTTGCTTGACATTTAGTACCATATGGGCTCACAAAATTGGGGTATATGGGAAGAAGTTAAGTAAAATATGTAACACCCCCATTCCTACACAACCATATATATTGTATAATTTGACATGATAGAACCTGTGTGCATGCATGGAATATTTTTTTTGTAACATTTAAGAAAATATATATCACTTCTTACATACACAACCCTGTTTAAAATAGAAGGATCAGTATTTATATAAAAACACAACACCCATAACGACCACAATATTTACATACTTATTTACAGTAAAGTTTTAAAAGAGAAATATAGTACCAATCTAAAAACATAATACACCAGACTCAAAATATAACAAGCCAACAAAATAGCCCAACAGGTCGTCATCCATGTACACACTCCCTCAAACACCTGTAGGAGCTCCAACAGCCGACCAACCAGCCAAAGATGCTTCAAGCATCGTCGTACTCACTTACAATGCATAAACTATATGAGCTAACGCTCAGCAAGTAAAGATTATGCATGTCAAAGAATAATTCACAATATCAAGTCATGCAACTCAAAATGCTAT
The DNA here is from genome assembly GCA_019321725.1 of Paulownia fortunei. Classification (NCBI taxonomy): domain Eukaryota; kingdom Viridiplantae; phylum Streptophyta; class Magnoliopsida; order Lamiales; family Paulowniaceae; genus Paulownia; species Paulownia fortunei. Next base: position 17,825,864 of record CM033106.1, read on the forward strand.
GCTCACAATGCAATTTTATGCATCAAAATATTTCTCTCAAAATCATTTCTTTCTTGGGCCCCTGACCAACGCTACTATCCCATGCACCGGAAAAGAGCTCTGTACACCGCCATAATCCAATGGCCAATAATCATATAAGCATGCAAATCCATGCATACTCATACGCATGCAAATCCATGCACGCGAACCTGCAAATCCATGCATAAAACCATGCCAATCCATGCATGCTTCGATGCACTAGTAGTGGTCAGCAAAATATTTTCCTTTCTCTGAATCATGCCGTGCAATGCAAGATTTATCACAATGCTCGTATATGATGCATGCACGTGCTAATGACAATGCCCATATATGTATGCTCAATGGAGAGCCCTCTACTATGCACATATGATTTATGATATCACATATAATTCACACATCTACTATGTCTATGCATTGTGGTTGCAAATGAATCTTTACTTACCTTTCACTTGGTTGGTGGCTTAGTCTAAATTTGTTTAGTATTCCTCTCCAACCTTAGATGTAAAATAGCCTGTAATATTATCCAACATCAAGCACCATTCCCAATTTGGCAAGTTGAAAGCACAAAATCTCATACTAGACCTTAAACACCAAGCTATAAGTTAACAATCAAGCTTTCACAAACTAGAACACAATATAGCCCCTCAAATACCTCAATTTCTCATCTTAAATGCATGCAAACATCATGTAATTGAAGTATTATAACTCTAATAGCATGTACCTAATTGTTAACACTCAATAGCAACATATCAAGGTTGAAACATGCTAAGTGATCAAATGTGGCAGATTCACATTTTCATATTTTCTTGCTGTCAAGTTTAGTTGCATGATAATTTTAACATCCCTAAGCATATCCAATCACTCCCAAATTTTTACCACACTTATATAACATATATATAAATGTAACCATATCATAGAATTGCTAAAATCACGGATATAGATTCCCAAGTTCAGCTCTCTTCACGACATACTGAAACAGATTGTTTCCTACCGTGACAGTTTTGCACACTTCATGACATTAATGGTTTTGGCACCCTTAAGTATATTCAATCACTCCAAAATTTTCACCATACTTAGATAGAATATATAAGGAGATAACCAGGTCATATTATTACCAAAAATAATGGATTTAGCTCCCTTAATTCAGTTTCCTTCACAGCACACCAAAACAGATTTTGCTATTTTGGCAGTTTGAGTGTTTCTCCAATATCATTCTCTATTTCAATTTCCAACTGATAAAACTTCATTCCAATACTCTTAACTCATATATGGTCATGTAAATGGTAATAATTATTGGTTTTATTCAACATACCATACACTTTTGAAGCCTAAAACACAAAAAACAGTAAGATGACAGTTTCTGCCACAAGTATTTCCTATTAAGTGTTTGTGATAAAAAAACCCTTTCTTTGTGCACCAAAGTCTAACTAAAAACTTCCTAACACTTTTATAAGAGATATTGAAAGCTTAATAAACCATAAAACCATTCATAATAATCTGAAAACCAAAGGCAAAACCGTAGAAAAATGTTACCTATGCAGATTTTGAGGCTAACTTGATGGTAATCACTTCTTCTTTGCTTTTCTTGCTTTTATTTCAACTTGGAATCAATTTGGATCACTTGGAGACTTTAAGGTGTGTGTTTGGAAGATGAAAATGGCTGAAATGAGGGTCTGTTCGTTGCTTAAGGGTGAAGGGTTTGAGGTGTTAGCTTGAGATGTTAGCTTAAGCTTAATAAGAAAGCATGAGGTGGCAAGTAAATGGCAAAATCTGATTTTGTCCCTTATCTTGCAGCCCTAATCTTGTGTGTCTCACCTATTTTTATTTGGTTGCAACCTATCTTAATCACCATTCATTCCCATAGGTAATTCCTATGTCCGTTCATTCGATCTCCAAACCGATTCGCATCCGATTCTTAAAGAATTATCTAGTTTGCATTTCTAAAATCATATGCACATAAGGGCCTTGTAATATGACACTTAAATTATATTATATCATGTCCAATATCCCAAGTATGCTAATTTACAAATATATACTTTTGAAATAACTTGATCAAATCAAATTAAACCGTATAAGGTTACTAGTAACACTTTTAGCACTTCCAAAATTATAACCTATATATCCTCATCTATACCTAATATTGATCCACCTCATTTTCTTCTTATTTCAATATAAAATCAACTACTTAGATTAAGAAATTCAATAACTAATATCGTGCAAGAGCTTCAGAATTAAGTTTAATATTCAAGAATGTCGTATAAAATGAAATAAATTATGCAATGTCAATAGAAATGCAAATAGCATATAAAATTAACATGTAATGCATGAATTATATTTGGACATGTGAGTAGTAAGAGGCTCGGGTATCACATCCTCCCCTCCTTATAAAAATTTCGTCCCCGAAATTTCACTTACCGAAAAGTTCAGGATACTTAGTTCTCATTTCATCCTCTCTTTCCCAAGTGGCCTCTTCTACTAATTGGTTTCTCCATAACACTTTAACCAATGGAATCTGTTTATTTCTTAGCTGCTTCACTTCTCGTAATAAAATCTGTACAGGCTTTTCTTCGTAGCTCAAATCTGCCTTTAATTCCACTAGTTCATTCTTCAGAATGTGAGAAGGATTATCAATATATTTTCTCAGCATAGACACATGAAATACATTGTGTATTTGGGACATAGATGTTGGCAGATCTAGTCTGTAAGAAACATCACCAATTCTTTCAATCACCGAGAATGGGCCAATGTATCTGGGACTCAATTTTCCTTTCTTCCCAAACCGCATGATGCCCTTCATTGGTGCTACTTTCAAAAACACCTGATCTCCTATCGCAAACTCCAATGCCCTTCTTCGTCGATCTGCATAACTTTTCTGTCGATTTTGGGCAGTTTGTATTCTTTGTCGAATCTGTAATACGGCTTCTGTCATCTCTCGAATCATATCTGGGCCCAAAAGTTTCTTCTCACCAACTTCATCCCAGTGTATCGGAGACCTACATTTTCTGCCATACAATGCTTCATAGGGAGCCATTCCAATGTTAGTCTGATAGCTGTTGTTGTACGAAAACTCCACCAAAGGTAGGAATTTACTCCACTGACCTTGGAAGTCTAATACACAGGCTCTGAGCATATCCTCCAACGTCTGTATTGTTCGTTCAGATTGCCCATCCGTCTGAGGATGATATGCTGTACTGAATGATAATTGTGTTCCCAAAGCTTTGTGTAAACTCTTCCAAAAAGTAGACAAAAATCTTGAATCTCTATCAGAAACAATAGACAATGGCACACCATGAAGTCTGACAATCTCCTGAATGTATAAATGGGCATAGCGATCCATAGAATAGGTAGAACATATGGGAAGGAAATGAGCAGACTTGGTCAATCTATCGACGATAACCCAAATAGCATCATGACTCTTAGTAGTCTTTGGCAAACCAGTTACGAAATCCATGGTGATCCTTTCCCATTTCCATTCTGGAATAAGTAGAGGTTGTAAAGTCCCTGCGGGTCTTTGATGTTCGGCCTTTATTTGCTGACATGTTAAACATTGCTCCACATGCTGGGCGATGTTCTTTTTCATACCCAGCCACCAATAATGCGATTTCAAGTCTCTATACATCTTAGTAGCCCCTGGATGTACTGAATAAGGGGTTGAATGTGTCTCTTTTAAAATGTCTTCCCGAATGTTATCAATATTTGGCACACAAAACGACCCTCTAAATTGTAAAATATCATCCTGAGTCATCTTAAATTCAGTAGACTTCCCTGCAGCAACATATTTTCTCATATTGATGAGATATTCATCATCTCGTTGTCCCTGTTTGATCCTATCAATTAGCGTAGGCTGAAGCGTCAGGGCTGCCAACTTTGCCTCTATTACTCCTGTCTGTAAAATCTCTATATTCATTTTCTGCAAATCATTCAGTTCAGATTTCTGAATTAAAGCCATAGCCATTGTACTTTGTGTGGATTTTCGGCTCAATGCATCAGCTACAACGTTGGCTTTACCTGGGTGGTAATTGATCACACAATCATAATCTTTTACCAGTTCTAGCCATCTTCGCTGCCGCATATTCAACTCTTTCTGTGTGAAGAAGTATTTGAGGCTCTTGTGATCAGTAAAGATCTCGCACCGTTCACCATATAAATAGTGCCTCCATATTTTAAGCGTAAATACTACAGCAGCAAGTTCCAAGTCGTGCGTGGGGTAATTCTTTTCGTACTCTTTAAGTTGTCTGGATGCATACGCAATTACTTTGCCATTCTGCATCAGTACACATCATAATCCATTCTTCGATGCGTCACTGTAAATTACGAATCCTCCCGTACCTGATGGAATTAAGAGAATAGGTGCTGAATCAGCCTCTTTTTCAGCTTCTGGAAACTTTGCTCACACATATCTGTCCATCTAAACATCACCCCTTTTCTAGTTAATTGTGTCAATGGCATTGCAATCTTGGAGAACCCCTCCACAAATCTTCGGTAATATCCAGCTAAACCCAGAAAACTGCGCACCTCTGAAGGATTAGTAGGTTGCATCCAGTTGTTGATAGCTTCAACTTTACTTGGATCTACTGATATTCTCGCTCCTGATATAACATGTCCCAAGAATACCACACGATCCAACCAGAACTCGCATTTCTTGAATTTGGCGTACAACTGCTTCACTTTCAGGACCTCTAGTACTTGTGTTAAATGTGCGGCATGTTCTTCTTTAGTTCTGGAGTAAACTAGAATGTCATTTATGAACACAATAACAAATTTATCCAGAAATTCTTTAAACACTCTGTTCATCAGATCCATGAATGCAGCTGGAGCGTTAGTCAATCCAAATGGGATCACCAAAAATTCATAGTGCCCATATCTTGTACTAAATGCCGTCTTGGGGATATCCTCTTCCTTTATTTTCAATTGATGGTACCCAGAGCGTAAGTCAATCTTTGAAAATATTGCGGCACCCTGAAGCTGGTCAAATAAATCATCGATTCTGGGTAACGGATACTTATTCTTAATTGTGACCCTGTTCAACTCTCGATAATCGATGCACAGTCTCATGGTGCCATCCTTCTTACGTACAAATAGAACTGGTGCTCCCCAAGGTGAAAAACTCGGTCTTATGAATCCCTTATCCAGTCTTGTAATTCAAATAGAACTGGTGCTCCCCAAGTCTTGTAATTGTACTTTCAATTCTTTCAACTCCAATGGAGCCATTCTGTAGGGAGTTTTTGAGATTGAAGATGTTCCTGGTTGTATGTCAATAACAAACTTTATTTCACGATCTGGTGGCAATCCCGGGAGATCATCTGGGAATACTTCAGTATATTCCCATACCACTGGTATTTCACTCAGAGTTGGTGGGTGTTGTTCCTCAATGTTCATGACACTCACCAAGTACCCTTCGCAACCATCATCGAGTAATCGTTGTGCCTTCACTGCTGAAATCATAGGAAATCTGAAATTCTTCACAATGCTGGCAAATGTGAAAGACTCTTTCCCAGAAAGTTGAAATGTCACCGTCTTTTCCTTACAGTTGATAGTAGCCCCATACTTTGACAACCAATCCATGCCCAAAATAACATCATAATCATTCATATCCAGTACAATCAAATCAGCATGTAATTCTCTACCTGCAACAGGTTTCTTGCATATTTCAAGCTCAATAAACTAGAAATCAGCATATACACAGATTCTGCCCCTTAGTGGTTCTACTATGTGTTTGCAACCACAAATCATTCTTTTATACATAATAACCCTACAAATAACCTCTAGCATAATCATGGACAAGATAAGAATCTTAAGAAATCACAAAACCCTCAAATAATATAAAAAGTGATGTCAAAACTGTAATGAGCCTCACCTATGCCAGTTTCAACTTCTACTTATGATTACTACTTCATTTTGCTTCCTTTGCCCTTTTCTATCACTTTGAATCACTTAGGACCAGATTAGAGAGATTTTTAAATGAGTTTGTACCCTGAAAATGACTGAAAATGATTGAGGGTCGTGGGTAAATGGCTAAAAGTGAAGGAAAGCTTGAGGGGGCACTTGAGGTGCTGCTTAAGTTTGGTAGCAAGCATGAAGTGGCAAGTTGTGGTATAAATCTGACCTTTCACCCATATTTCAAGTCTAGACCAGATGTGTGTTACTATACATCAATTGTATTGTATCCTATTTTAATTACCACAAGATCCCATAGATAATTCATAAGCTAATTTTCTAGCCGTTCATTTAATTTCTTACCCGATTGTCACCCAATTCTTAAAAATTATAAAATCTTATACATAAATAAATATTATAATATCACCTTTGAATCATATTATCTTATATACAATGTCCCAAATATGCAATTTACCGATATATACTTTTGAAATACTTGGATGAAATCGAATCAAACTGTTTAAGCTTACTAGTAACAACTTTAACATTTCTAAAATTATAACCTATATATCTCATCGATATCCAATATTGATCAACCTCATTTTCTTCTTATTTCAATTTAATGTTGATTACTTATATTATGATGATCGACAACTAACACCATATGAGATTTTCTAGAATTTTAATGATCAAATGTGATTATAAGGTAAAACGGATCATGCCATACTAATTTCATTGCAGGCACTTATGAATAACATGTAATGCATGAATCATATTGTCCAAGTAAGTAGTGTGAGGCTCGTTTATTAAAGTTTTCTAGTGATTCATCAAAGGAATAATGTGACTTGAAATGGAATCAAAATTATTAGGTCAAAAATGGGGTTTCGACTAATAACCCATGCCCTAGAATTAATCGAGAGATTAGTTAACGGAGGGACCGTATTTGCATGGTACTCATAACAGAAAAGGTTCACTTACTATTCACCTAAGACTAGGTAGTCGAGATGCACTGTTAGGTGCTTCCCTTGATTTGTGAGGTTCTTAGAATTAAGGGGTTAATTGCAAGCGAATGGGTCACTCAAAATATTAAATTTTTTCATAAGTTCCAAAAGTTACAAGCCCACTGCTAGTTTATTTGTAAACCTAATGGGTCACACATAAATCGAGATGATCTACTTTTATATTGATTTTTGTAATCCAATATGTTGGATCAAGTTGATTATAGTTATAATTATTTTAAATAGTTAAATAATATGATTATTTATTTGAACTTAATAATGATTAGGGGCTCTTGAGAGTGAATTAATTAATTTATTGTAAAATCCTATTATTTAGAAACCAGCTTTGGTATTAACTTAAATTAGATCTTCCTGGGGAATACGAAATCATAGCGTCATGAGGCGCCATTTAAATCTCATAGTGTTGTGTTAATAGTAGAGACCGTGGAATATATTGTCACATACCCCTCTCCCACTCATTATTTTACAATAGGTGTTTTATAAACATCTAATGTTTCTAATTAATATATCTAACATATTAATTTATTCTATCTAAGTCCAATCGTGTTGGTCATACTTATTTATTAAATTTTTTTAAAAAATATAAGTTCATTATTCAAAATAACCTAGTTGTCAATTATTAACTCTTAATAATTAAAGCCTACATGAAAACAATGATTTCATCACATTTAACTCAAATCGCATTATTTAATCGATTGTTTCAAATAATTCTACCCCTATCCTATAGGGTGCCACATATTAAACTAAATAATATAAGGACAAGATGCATGACATTCCCTAATGGGTGGGTATTATGAATGACATAATATTATGCATGACAATTTATATTGCATACAAGCATTAAATAAACAAATATAATTTTTAATAAATAATATTTTTGGTTGGATTCGCTAAGATAGTTAAATTAAAATTCAAAATAAAACAACAAAAGGATAAAAAAAAATACCATTCGATGCCATGGCGCCAATCTATTTGTTCAACATAATTGACTAGCATTGTGGCCTTGACTTTTAGGTGCCGCAGTGCCCAATAATTTATGCACCAAATTTTCTCTTTTGTGAATTTTCTAAACTTTTTTCTTCTCCTCCATCTTCACATGATCTTTATGATATGGATATGTGGTTTGGCCAAAATTACAGATATCCTATGCCCATAATTTTTTTGATCTAATCAAAATGAATTACATCAACTATGCAATCTTAGGGAACCAAATAATAAGGACCTCATAATCATTCATAGCAGTAAAAAGCTTCATTCATCAATGCATATACCCACTCATGCATACTTAAAATTAAAATTATAGTATTCAAGATTATCTCTGATACTAGTTGTTGAAATCTTTTATTTATTTCCTAATCAAACTAGGCACAGTAAAAAAGTGTGGTCTCAAGAACAACAAAAATATCATAAAATTCATACAGCTACATGAATACATAATTTTAATCAATTAAATACAATTTATCGTATAAAGAAGAGGGTTTCAAAGAATATAACTTGATAGATAAAAGATGATTCTTTTTCCTCTATATGCTTTTAGAATCCACAAACTTGCCAATCCAAGCTTTGCTCCGATTGATTAGACACTAAGGCTTCTAATTTAAGTCTTCATACCAATGGGAACGAGTGGGTATTCACAACATCTAATTAAATATAGTATTTTATCTTATGACCTGTTCAACTCATGAAATCAGAATAGTAGATTTAGGAGAGAGGAAGAAAAAATTCAACAAAAAAACTGGGAGATCTCTAGAGGCTTAAAACGTGTAGTATAAGAGAGAGGGGTCGATCTCCTTTTATACTTGTTGAATCCCTAGTTTTCTTTTCCTCTTCTAACTCTATTTGGAAGATAACTATATCTGCTAGGAAAGTTATCTTTATTTATCTTTTTGTAATTATCTAGAATTCATAATTCAAAATATTACTTATAAATATCAAAATAAATATTTCATATTTATTTATTACTCAATTCAGATTATTTTGCATAATATCACAGATTCTCAATAATTTTAATAACACCTAACTTAGGAAATAATTTCCTACAAATATAAGTACAGTTTGGTTTGTTCCACAAAAATTCATTACAACATTTACAAAGGTGGATCGGGACCTATGGACCCATAATTACAAGCTACAATAAATTTTGATAATTAATTAAACTCTTTCATCCAATTTATTAATTCCAAATACTCCACTAAAACATTAGAATATGTATTCTTTCAATTGTAGAATAATTTAATCTCACCAATAGTGACTAGTTCGTCAATATAATCATTGTATATTATTTAACCCTCCATAGACGATTACTAGGTAGACCTAGATTTTCTATTAACTTCTCTAAGTATCTCTTCATCCTTTTCTACCATTAATTCTCTAGTAAATAGTTAATTTATAATCAAATTATAAATTGAGCACTCAAATTCTTCAATTTTAAAATCAACTAGTCAGGGGAACAGTCTTAATCACTTCTCGCAAAAAGGTATGGATTCCATATCTATAAGTTACATTTTCAGTTATCTATCTCAATATAATCCCAAAATGCAAGTGTGCAAGAATGTTAATTAACAAACCTTTAACGATCAAATCGAATATCACATTGAGATAAATATGTGCCTATAACCAATCTAGATTAAGATCAATTCATATATGATCATTTATTGATATTATTTGAATTTTCATAAAATAATGGAATTTATGTGAAAAGTCAAATTACATCTAGTTCAGTCATATATGATCACAACATATAAAGTGCCTCCATTTAGATGTCATTACATCAATAGTACGAATAAGACCATTACATTATTAATGTTAATGAACCGCACTAATAATAATTTAATTAAAAAATTCTAACTTTAATTAATTTCATTATGAACTTATTTGAATTTTTAGAAAACAACAGAATTTGTGTGAATTTGGGTTCAGTCCTATATAATCACATTATATAGAGTGCCTCTATTTAAATGTTACTACATACCATTATATTTAATGGACTGTATTAATAATAATTTAATTAAACTTTCTAATTTTAATTAATTTCATTATAAACTTATTTAGTTTATTATTCATAATCTCAATCCTTTCGTATTACACTTATATATTATGATTATGGTCACATTAATAAACAAAATTTACATATATTCATAAGCATACTAATATGCAGAAAAACAAATATAAAATATTATTTTATTAATTGAATGAATAATGTATTAATACACACGTTTAGGCACTATAGATGGGATAAGGAAGCAATACCATAAGCTTGGTAAGGAACAATGGCATGATATGAATTTTCCAGCATTCCTATCACACGGTGTAAACACGAATGGAAGAATGATTGACAAATTTAGTTTTGAGGGCTGATAGTAATAGTTTATATAGTTTTCTACTTATTCTTTGTAATGGTTCTCATTTTCATGCAGCTTTGAAGCTACATCCTGATAAAAACAAGCAATCAAACGCTAAGCCTGCATTCAAACTTGTGTATGAGGTGTGCTAGAGATTTAGTGACACGCATACAATAATAATAAAATTTAAAAATCATTAGTAACAAAATAGTAAGAACTTGTTTGGTATTATTTTGGAGAAATATTTTCTCTCTCCCAGAATAGAAAACGTGTGGATCAACTTTTTGAGTAAACATGTTTTCAATCATTATTTCAATTAAATAATTATATATCTTACTATACTCCTACTAATTATAACAAAACAATACTAACAAGACATTTACAGTTAAAAATGTCTTTCAATCACTACAACAAACAACATTGACAGGATATTTATAATTAAAAATATCTCTCAAAATATATTATATTATTTTTTTTCCTCAACAAAACATCTAATTATATTTTTATTTTCCACTCATTTTTAATTTTACTAACCAAAATATATTTTTTCAGAATAATTCCCTTACAATGCTGAAAATAATTCCAAACAAAATGTAACATTTGTTTTTTGTAAACATAGTCTGTGTCTAGACGGTAGGGAGTTTGACATATACCCCTACCCATTTATTAGAAATCACCACAAGTGGAATAAAAGAAATGTCACAAATATGAATTTGAAAGTAACAAGAAAAAAGAATGAAAAAACAGTATTACTCCCTTACATGTGGTCATGCCTTAAATCCGAAATACCAAATTGAATAGCTTGACAATGGCATGAAGACACTTGGGCAAATCCGCTGCACTCCATAAATCAAGACTCCCTCGAGCTACAAGCGTTATTTGCAATAAAGTCATTTGCTTGGTTTCCTTCCCTACAGATGTGAGTCTTAAAGTAGGATGCCCAACGTTCCAATTGCATTGAGTGTATTATACTCTTTTTCTTTTGTAAAGATAATCATATTGGAAATCATATTAATAAAAAAATATTTTCTTTATCTTATGTCATATATTTTTTATTTCTGCACATTAGATAAAGTTTTTAAATCAAATTTAGCTACGGGCCATGCTCGCACATATGATGGCGATCATGGAACATGTCTCTAAGGCTTTAAACTTAAATAATATCTGATTCGAGAGTTTTTTGAGATGGGACATCAAATAGCTCAATAAGACTCGCACATATGATGTATGCTCATGAGACAAGAATGTCACATTCCATTGGCATTACCGTAGAGACGCAAGTGCATGTATAATGGTGCTTGTTAGGGAACAAGTACACCGAATATGGCTTGCAAGAAATTCTTAGCTAGAGGCTTTGCTAGTCGAAATAAGAATTTTTGTGTTGCGATAGTACACGGCTAGTCCGCGGACTTAAGGCACGATGATAGCCTTATGTACATCCTGCAACACTTTGATATATCTTTTGATTACTTAACAATCACAAAGGGGGTATATTGGGTGTTGCACTGATGTGCATGGAAGTTTGTCAGTGGCCAACATAGAATTCGATACTTGTCTTTTTAAAAAAGGGCATCTTCTATGTTTTCATAGTTTATGATTCAAAGACTTTAGTCAAGGCATGATGAATTGTGATTCATCATGAATCATTAGAACTTGAAATGGGATCATAGTTATTGAATCATTTAGGGTTTCGACTTATAATCCATGACCTACATTCAATCGGGAGATTAGTTGTTGAAAGAACCGTACGTGTATGGTACTCGCAACTAAAATAGGTTTACTCGCTATTACATCTAAGACTAGTTTGTTATGAATATTTACTAGGTATTTTCATGAATAGTGAGGTTCTTGAAATTAAGGAGTTGATTCCAAGCGAATTAATTAATTAGAAAAAATTTTATTCATAAATTACAAATGTTGCAAGCCCACTACTAGCTTAGTAGTGAACCTAAGAGGTTACACATCTTTATGAAAAGTAATATTTCTAATTTTAGATTTTATCCAATGGTTGAAAATTAATTAATTAATAGTGATTAATTATTTAATTAAGGATTATATTTAATTTAATAGTTAAATTAAATTATTTAATTAAGTAATTGGATTATTTAATTGGACGTAATTTGATTAGGAAGCCCAATTAGAGTAAATTAAATTAATCAATTACATTGATTAAATTGGGATTGAATTAATTAAATTGATTTGTGAATTTTTTAGTTTAGGCCCAAAAATTAATGTGGACCACTTAAAAAGCATACTAAAATATGAAGAGAATAAATTAAATAAATGTGATTTATTTAATTAATATATTTATATATAGATAAATAAAGTGATTGATTTTATGGGATAAAATTGGCTATTAAGATTTAATTTATATATAAATATAATTTTAGTATATATATATTTGATATACATCTATCTTGATATTATTTGAAAAGTTCAAATTAATATCAAGAATGTATGTGGACAATTTTGATGATCAATGTACTCTCAAATAAATCCACATACATAGGAGAGAGAGAAATAGAAGAGTTGTTGGAAGATTAGGAATTATTCCAAGATAAGATTTTGAAATAGTTCAAAATTGAAAAGCTTTCCAAAGAGTTGGAAAGGGATTAAAATTTTCAACCCTATATATATAAGGGATGAAAATTACATAGTTAATTAAGAAAATTTGAGCAAAAAATTATTTTGTTTTAAGTCTTATATTTTACTCTCCAAGAGAAGAAAAGAATGAAAAAGAAAATTAATTTCTTGTTATTCTCTTCATATTATTGTTTCAAGAACTTAAAGTGTAATGCCCAATTCTCAATTCTCTCCTATATAGCCAATAATAAGCATTTTGCATGAATTTGCATCTAATCAATGTGCATTATTGAATTATGGCTTACAAATAGCATGATTGCACGAACATGAATAATTGTTATTATATGCTTCAGTTATGATTTAACATGCATTAGTACATGAAATATGAGATCAAACTTCAATTTCTTAATTTAACATATTCCTTAAGTGCCCTTTTTGCAGTGAAAAGCTCGGTATCTCGGTTAAGGAAGATTGATGTGTTGAATGGCTATGAAATGAATTATTTGTATTTCTCCATACTAGTTATATGCTAAAGTGATTAATTGTCTAAATATTTACTTGAAATATGTTACATTGGTTAAGAACTAAAAGTATGCACAATGGTGCAATTTGATTGGTTGGTTAACTAGGTTGCATAAAACCATTCTAAACCGTATTGCACTTGATTATAACACCAAAGCATCAATTTTTGTCATCTCCTTAGCCCATGAACGTGGCTTTTGGCATGAGAAGACACCAAGCATGATGTAACCAATCATCACCCTCCACTTACCTCTCTTTGAAAGGTCAAAGAAATCATTTTCATCCATATTTCTTGTGGAAGCACCTCAAAAACGACCAGCCCTTATTCTCCTAAGTTTTCCCAAATTTCTACACTCTCATACTCACAAAAGTTGAATTCAATCCATAGGAATCCATAGAACACAAGCTAGAACAAGTTTCCATCCTTTTAAGCTTGAAAACCGTTGATTTTGAAGCTTAAATCCAACTTAATCAAGGTATATTCTTTTTCAATGTTTCTTATGATGAATTTGTAGTATCTTGGATGGTTACATGTTTTAGTATGCTTTTGTAGGATTGAAAACTTAAGTAAGTTACACTTGAAGCCAAAACCAAGCTAGTTAAGCTAATTTTTAGCAAAATTGATAGTCTTGTGAAATTGTTTAATTTACTTGTTTCTATTGATTTTGTAATGCTTATATGGTGTTTGGAAGTTTCTTTGAATGATTGAAAACAATAGCAATTAGTTTGCTTAATTGAAGGTTAGAATCAATTTAAGTTAGAATCAAGTTTACGTCATTTTAATTCGGATTGTGTTCATGTTTTAGGGGCTGCCCTAATAATCATATTTGAATTATTAGTTATTTAATGGCTGCCCTAATGTTTAATATTTTGAATTAGTAGTAAAATATGGAGTATGCATTGTTTTTAAGGTTATGTAATTGATATGTAATTCTTTACAAAAGATTGAAAAGTGTATATAAACTTTAACTAGAATAGACTAAATGATTTATAAAAAGGATATTAAATGGTACATGATTTGATTATGTTAGGCCTTTAACACATCCTATCTTCCAAAGAGATTGGCCTTTTCACCTAGCACAAAGTGGACTTGAGGTAAGTTGAAGCTTTCATTTGGTGTATCACAAGAATCATATAATGTTTGTTCATGTTTTAATGTGATTGTTGTTGTTTGTCAAATGATGTAATGTTTGATGCATTTATGGTTTATGAAGCGTGACACTATTAAGAATATAATGAGGTTTTTGAAAAGGAAGTATGGTACTTGATTGATGGTCGGGTAGACGAGGGACGCGGGAGGGACCGGCGGACCCAACAAATGGTGGCAAATACTTGAGGTTGAAAAACCGGTATAGGAAAGCCACAATGAATGAGATAGAATACGGCTAATACCTGAGGTTGAAAGACCAAGTATGGAAACCCCGTATTAGTTCTCTTATTGGCCAATCATTATGAACAGGTTCCGAAAACTATGGTCTATCACTATTAGTTAGGTACCACACTTCAAGGGCCCTAAAGAATGATTTATGAATGAAAATTATTAAATAGAATATTGCATTTAATGATTTATGAGATGTGCATATATGTTATTTGTTATTGCATCAGTTTCACCTTACTGAGCCTTTAGCTCATTAGATTCATGTGATGCAGTGGAAATGTACAGGTTTAGAGGTTGACTAAGTCTCTAGAGCGGCCGGATAGAGATTTGTTCATATGCCATGCTTCGACCTGTTTTGTAGTTTATTTTGAAAACTCTGTTTTGTTTTTTTAAATAAGCCGCTCTGTTATGGTTTTGTAAACAGATGTACTCAGTTTTGATATATGTATATGGTGTGTTTAAAATGATTCAAGTTCTTTCTCTTATAGCTAAGAATGGGAACTTTTATTAAAAATCATAACTCTAGTAAAGATGAAAAATTAACATT
Source organism: Paulownia fortunei (assembly GCA_019321725.1). Classification (NCBI taxonomy): domain Eukaryota; kingdom Viridiplantae; phylum Streptophyta; class Magnoliopsida; order Lamiales; family Paulowniaceae; genus Paulownia; species Paulownia fortunei. The sequence continues at coordinate 17,841,149 of CM033106.1, forward strand.
TCTTGACTTAACTGTATCAATTTGTTTAGGCTCTGCAGTTAGGTTAAGGGGTGTTACATAAAGAATCAATCTTTATTGTTCTTGAAAATTTTCTCCGATTCTAGATTAGTAAACAATTAAAAGGATACTAGCGAATCCTTTTGATTGTGTTGCTCTTCCGTGTTATGGACCTAATAGAAAGGGGACACTTGAATCCCTGCGAGTTTTGATAGTCCAGGATAAACAATTAATTGTTTTATTCCCTAGAACAACTGAAGTGCACGGAAGGTATAATTCGAATTTTATATTATTTATATATTCACTTGAATAAGTGTGATCGTTAAAATCGCTTTCGAATCAAAGGGGTTAAATTTATGTTTGATAAAATTTAATTTTTTCGCTGCGTATACCCCTGCGATTATAGCAAACCCAACAGTGGTATCAGAGTCATGGTTTCGCTTATTCAGTGAATTTCGGATTGATGTATGCGTGTAATAAAAATTATTTAAATTCATGTTAATTATGTAAAATTTGATTTTGTATATTTTCAGTGATTTTTAATTGAGATAATTTTAATTTCTTATTTAAATTGTTTAAATTTGACAAAACAAAAATCGACGGGTGCCGGCGTAAAGTGCCGGCAGCGGGCGAGCGCGGTTGCCCGATGGGTGCCAGCAGTGCGCGCGCACGAGCTACCGTCGGTGCGCTGGCGCGCACAACAGACAACAACTGTACTACCCGTCGTGTCATTCCGGGTCCATTTTTTGTTATATATTTTTTTTAATTTTAAAATATTGAAATTAATTGTTAATTTTAATAATATTTGAAAAAAATATTTTTTCAAATAAAATTTATTTTTCAAACATTTAAAATCATCCCAAGTCAAAAATTACGTTTAACAACTTGGTAAATTTACATGTTTTGATAATTACATATGATATTAATTATGAGCATGTATGGATGATCATGAGTTATTGGACCAATATAATTAGTTTTATTTAATATTTTTAGGTTTTAAAATAGGGTTTGCGAGCCTTTTATTCTATCTATGTAAGTTATTTTATTTTATGTAAAGAGAGTAGAATAGATGGTGAGGTTTTTCTTTTCTTTGGATGGCGAAGGAGAATCAAAAAGGAGATTCCAAAGAAGGTCCATGTCTGTATGGGATACAATTATGTAATAGAATAGGTTCCATTCCATTTTTTTTACCTTTAGACTCACCTTAGGTCTATTTTTGGCTCAAATGGATTGCATATAATAGGAGAGAGAAAAGAGAAGAGTTCTTGAAAGATTTGAAATCCTTCCAAGATAAGACTTTGAAATAGTTCAAAATTGTCAAACTCTCAAAGAGTTGGAGAATAATCAAATTTTCAGCCATATAAATAGTTATTGTTGAAAATTACACATAATAGTTTATTCAGAAAATTTAAGCAAAAATTGTTTTGTTCAATTCTTCTATTTGTCTCTCCAAGAAAAGAAAAAGAAAAAGAAAAGCGTTTTCTTGTAATCTTGATTTTCTTGTTTTTTAAAAGAAAAATCAGTTTCTTGTTATTCTCTTCATATTATTATTTCAAAAACTTAAAGAATCAATATTTATTATTCTTGAAAATTTACTCCAGTTCTAGATTAGTAAACAAATAAAAGAAAATTAGTGAATCCTTTTGATTGGTGTTGTTCTTCCATATTGTGGACCTAATAGAGGAGAGACACTTGGATCCTGTGAGTTTTGAAAGTCCAAGATAAGCAATTGATTGCTTCATTCCCTACAACAATCGGAGTGTACGAAAGGTATAATTCAAATTTTATATTATTTATATATTCACTTGAATAAGTGTGATCTTTAAAATTGCTTTCGAATCAAATGGGTTAAATTTATGTTTGATAAAATTTTAATTTTCCACTGCGTATACCCCTGCGATTATAGCGAACCCATCAATGAGTTATTCATAGTTGCATCTTCGACGAAAAAAAAATTGAATCTTTGCCAACAAGTGTTGGAATGTCAATGCCCGCATTATATGTTTCCTATCAACTAAATAACAACTTGTGCATCAATCTCCAACCTGACTTTCTCAAAGCCAGCCTCAAAGCAATGTTGGAGACCTTGAGCCACCGCACACAATTCCACAAAGATATTTGTGTTGTTCCCTAAATAATTAAAAAAGCCAAAATAACAGCTCCATTGCAATCTCAGATCAAACCTCCTGCCCAGCAGTGCCTAGATACCTTTGCTTGAGCCATCACAATTAAGCTTCACCCAGTCATGGGAGGGTTTTTTTCCAAAGCACCTTATAAGCAAGCATAGGTTGTTTGAGCTGACTTAAATTGTAACACCCCTTAACCTAACTGCAGAGCCTAAACAAATTGATACAGTTAAGTCAAGAAATGTTTAATTTTTCATCTTTACTAGAGTTATGATTTTTAATAAAAGTTCCCATTCTTAGCTATAAGAGAAAGAACTTGAATCATTTTAAAACACACCATATACATATATCAAAACTGAGTACATCTGTTTACAAAACCATAACAGAGCGGCTTATTTAAAAAAACAAAACAAGAGTTTCAAAAATAAACTACAAAACAGGTCGAAGCATGGCATATGAACAAATCTCTATCCGGCCGCTCTAGAGACTTAGTCAACCTCTAAACCTGTACATTTCCACCTGCATCACATGAATCTAATGAGCTAAAGGCTCAGTAAGGTGAAACTGATGCAATAACAAATAACATATATGCACATCTCATAAATCATTAAATGCAATATTCTATTTAATAATTTTCATTCATAAATCATTCTTTAGGGCCCTTGAAGTGTGGTACCTAACTAATAGTGATAGACCATAGTTTTCGGAACCTGTTCATAATGATTGGCCAATAAGAGAACTAATACGGGGTTTCCATACTTGGTCTTTCAACCTCAGGTATTAGCCGTATTCTATCTCATTCATTGTGGCTTTCCTATACCGGTTTTTCAACCTCAAGTATTTGCCACCATTTGTTGGGTCCGCCGGTCCATCCCGCGTCCCTCGTCTACCCGACCATCAATCAAGTACCATACTTCCTTTTCAAAAACCTCATTATATTCTTAATAGTGTCATGCTTCATAAACCATAAATGCATCAAACATTACATCATTTGACAAACAACAACAATCACATTAAAACATGAACAACATTATATGATTCTTGTGATACACCAAATGAAAGCTTCAACTTACTTCAAGTCCACTTTGTGCTAGGTGAAAAGGCCAATCTCTTTGGAAGATAGGATGTGTTAAAGGTCTAACATAATCAAATCAATCATGTACCATTTAATATCCTTTTTATAAATCATTTAGTCTATTGTAGTTAAAGTTTATATACACTTTTCAATCTTTTGTAAAGAATTACATAACCTTAAAAACAATGCATACTCCATATTGTACTACTAATTCAAAAAAACAAACATTAGGGCAGCCATTAAATAACTAATAATTCAAATATGATTATTAGGGCAGCCCCTAAAAAATGAACACAATCCGAATTAAAATGACGTAAACTTGATTCTAACTTAAATTGATTCTAACCTTCAATTAAGCAAACTAATTGCTATTATTTTCAATCATTCAAAGAAACTTCCAAACACCATATAAGCATTACAAAATCAATAGAAACAAGTAATTAAACAATTTCACAAGACTATCAATTTTGCTAAAAATTAGCTTAACTAGCTTGGTTTTGGCTTCAAGTGTAACTTACTTAAGTTTTCAATCATACAAAAGCATACTAAAACATGTAACCATCCAAGATACTACAAATTCATCATAAGAAACATTGAAAAAGAATATACCTTGATTAAGTTGGATTTAAGCTTCAAAATCAACGGTTTTCAAGCTTAAAAGGATGGAAACTTGTTCTAGCTTGTGTTCTATGGATTCCTATGGATTGAATTCAACTTTTGTGAGTATGAGAGTGTAGAAATTTGGGAGAAACTTAGGAGAATAAGGGCTGGTCGTTTTTGAGGTGCTTCCACAAGAAATATGGATGAAAATGATTTCTTTGACCTTTCAAAGAGAGGTAAGTGGAGGGTGATGATTGGTTGCATCATGCTTGGTGTCTTCTCATGCCAAAAAGCCACGTTCATGGGCTAAGGAGATGACAAAAATTGATGCTTTGGTGTTATAATCAAGTGCAATGCGGTTTAGAATGGTTTTATGCAACCTAGTCAACCAACCAATCAAATTGCACCATTGTGCATACTTTTAGTTCTTAGCCAATGTAACATATTTCAAGTAAATATTTAGACAATTAATCACTTTAGCATATAACTAGTATGGAGCAATACAAATAATTCATTTCATAGCCATTCAACACATCAATCTTCCTTAACCGAGATACCGAGCTTTTAACTGCAAAAAGGGCACTTAAGGAATATGTTAAATTAAGAAATGAAAGTTTGATCTCATATTTCATGTACTAATGCATGTTAAATCATAACTGAAGCATATAATAACAATTATTCATGTTCGTGCAATCATGCTATTTGTAAGCCATAATTCAATAATGCACATTGATTAGATGCAAATTCATGCAAAATGCTTATTATTGGCTATATAGGAGAGAATTGAGAATTGGGCATTACAATCCTTCCTTCCTTATAAAAATTTCGTCCTCGAAATTTGACGTACCAAATAATTCCGAATACTTGCTCTACATTTCTTCTTCTCTTTCCCATGTGGCCTCTTCTACAGAATGATTCCTCTATAATACTTTAAAAAGTCGAATCTTTTTCGTTCTCAACTCTTTTTCCTTCTGATCTAGAATTTGCACTGGTTTCTCTTCATAGGCTAAATCATGAGTCAATTCCAACGGTTCATAACTCAACACATGAGAAGGGTTTGAAATGTACTTTCTCAACATAGACACATGGAAAACATTGTGAACAGTAGATAATGATGGAGGTAAGGCCACTCTATAAGCTTTATCACCAACTCTTTCGAGAATCTCGAATGGGCTGACATACCTTGGACTGAGTTTTCCTTTCTTTCCAAATCTCATAACACCTTTCATGGGAGCTACTTTTAAGAACACATGATCCCCAATGGCAAACTCTAGATCTTTTCTCCGTTTATCTGCATAACTTTTCTGTCTACTCTGCGCAATCTTCATTCTCTCTCGTATCTTCTCCACTACCTTAGCGGTATGTTGAACTATTTCTGGACCAAGTAGGCTTCGTTCTCCAACTTCATCCCAATGAACTGGAGATCTACATTTCCTTCCATACAATGCTTCATAAGGCGCCATTCCAATTGTTGATTGGTAGCTATTATTATAAGTAAACTCCACTAATGGAAGCTTTGCATCCCAACTCCCTTGAAAATCTAGCACACAAGCTCTTAACATATCCTCTAATATTTGAATAACCCTTTCTGATTGCCCGTCACTTTGTGGATGAAATGCTGTACTGAATGCAAGTTTTGTTCCCATGGCACTGTGTAAGCTCTTCCAAAATGTAGATGTAAACTTAGGATCTCTGTCAGACACTATTGAAACTGGCACCCCATGTAACCTGACTATCTCTTTATATATATTGTTGAGCATCTCATATTGTATTGTATGTGGATTTCACTGGAAGAAAATGGGTTGATTTAGTTAATCTATCAACAATCACCCATATGGAATTATACCCCTTTTGTGTTCTAGGTAATCCAAGCACAAAGTCCATTGTAATGTGCTCCCATTTCCACTCTGGAATCAACAAAGGCTTCAACAACCCTGATGGTCTTTGATGTTCAATCTTAACTTGTTGACAAGTTAGACATTCAGCCACAAATTTTGCTATATCTCTCTTCATTTTAGGCCACCAATAATGTTGTTGTAAGTTTTATACATTTTTGTGCTACCTGGGTGTACTGAGTAAGGAGTAGTATGAGCTTCTTCTAAAATATCTCCTTTCATGGCCTTGTCAAACGGCACATACAGTCTCCCTTTATATCGAATAATCCCATCATCAGTAATAGAGAAGTCTGGCCCTTTCCAACCTCAATCATTCTTTTCAATCTACACAAATGTGTGTCCACCTTTTGACCTTCTCTAATTCTATCTTGAAGTACAGGTCTCAACACTAAGGCTGACAACAAACACTTTTTCCCTTTAGGTACAATTTCAAGCTCTAATCATCTCAAATAAGTAAAACTTTTTATTAAAAAAAGGAGACTCTTCTGCTCTGCAAATCCATCCAATACGCTTGTATAACAAAAGGAGAGAGACGTGGATTTTCTGCTCAATGCATCTGCAACCACATTCGCTTTACCAATGATAGTTATCACACAATCTATCCTTCACAAGTTCTAACCATCTTCTTTGTCTCATATTCAACTCTTTTTGGGTAAAGAAGTACTTAAACTCTTATGATCTGTGTATATCTCACACTTCTCACCATACAAATAATGTCTCCAAATTTTCAAGGCAAAAACCACAGCAGCAAGTTCCAAATCATGGGTTGGATAATTCTTTTCATATTCCTTCAATTGCCTTGAAGCATAGGCAATAACCTTCCCATTTTGCATCAAAACAGCACCCAAACCATTTTTTGAAGCATCGCTATACACCACGAATCCACCAATTCCAGTTGGAATGGTAAGAACAGGAGCTGTAGTCAATTTTTGTTTCAGTTCTTCAAAACTTCTTTCACAAGCATTGGTCCACAAGAACTTCACATTCTTTCTTGTCAACATTGTCATTGGAGTTGCTATCTTTGAAAACCCCTGAACAAATTGTCGATAGTACCCTGCTAATCCCAAGAAACTCCTTACTTCTGATACATTTGTTGGTGTTGGCCACTTAATGACAGCTTCTACCTTGCTCGGATCAACAGAAATACCATCCTTTGATACTACATGACCTAGGAATACCACTTGTTCAAGCCAAAACTCACACTTCTTGAATTTAGCATACAACTGTTTTTCTTTAAGAACTTGCAGCACAATCTTCAAATGTTCCTTGTGCTCTTCTTTATCACGTGAATAAATTAGGATGTCATCAATAAACACAATCACAAATTTATCGAGATATTGCTTGAACACCCTATTCATTAGATCCATAAAAGCTGCAGGGGCATTGGTTAAACCGAAAGGCATCACTAGAAATTCATAATGTCCATACCTTGTTCGGAATGCAGTCTTTGGTATGTCTTCTTCCTTGATCTTCAATTGATGATACCCAAACGCAAATCAATCTTAGAAAATACAGATGCTCCCTGCAATTGATCAAACAAATCATCTATTCTTGGGAGTGGATACTTATTCTTGACTGTTATCTTATTCAGCTCTCTATAATCAATGCACAACCGCAATGTACCATCCTTCTTTTTCACGAACAACACAGGTGCTCCCCAAGGAGAATATCTAGGGCGAATAAAACCCTTATCAAGCAATTCTTGCAATTGAACTTTTAACTCTTTCAATTCTGTTGGTGCCATTCGGTATGGTGCTTTAGAAATAGAAGTAGTTCCTGGCATAACATCAATCACAAATTCGATCTCTCGATTCGGTGGTAGTCCGGTGAAATCATCTGGATATACGTAACAAATTCTGAACCACAAATTCTTGAACCACATCTACATTTTCTGGCTTTAATTGTGCTTCAACTGAGGTGTCCAGAACACTTGCCAAATACCCAACACAACCTTTATTCAACATCTTTTGAGCTTTCAATGCAGATATAATTGGTAAGGACCGTGAGAATGAGATACCATTAAACATAAACTGTTCTTCCCCAGGTGGCTGAAAAATCACAATCTTCTTATTACAATCAATTGTTGCATGATATTTGGTAAGCCAATCCATACCTAGAATAACCTCAAAATTGGCATCGGTAAAACAACAAGATCTGCATAGAGAGTCCTATCACTAATCTGAATAGAACAAGCCCTTAACATTTGGTTGGAATCCATTTCTTCCCCAGATGGAACAGTCACACTGTACCTTACTTTTAATAAATCGGGTGTAATGCCCAATTTTTTCACAAATGCACATGATGCAAATGAATGCGTAGATCCAGAATCTATCAATGCAATTGCAGGTATCCCAAAAATTAAAATAGTACCTGTGACTACGGAAGCATCTGCATCAGCTTGTTCTTGTGTCATTGCATACACTCTCCCCTGAACTTTCCCATGTACTGTTGGGCAATCCTTTGCTATATGTCCAGGCTTTTTACACTTAAAGCAACGATTAGTACCACTATAGCATTCCCCAAAATAATTCTTCCCACACTTAGTACATTTAGGCCTTTCAATTGTAGAAGAAGTCTGTCCAACTCTAGGACGCTTTTCATTCCCTTGGCTTAATTTTTGCTCTCCTTTCTTCCACTGGTTTAGATTTCTTGGAGTGAATACTTGCTTCTTTTTTGTTGGAATTTCTCAATCTCTTTCTCATCTAAATCAGCCATCAAAGACTTGTCCACCAGTTCTCTAAACTCTGTTACTGAAGACATTCTCACATCTCTTCTAATTTCAGGATTAAGGCCCCTCAAGAAATGATCCATCTTCTCATTGTTGTCTCTGGCAATGTATGGCACATACTTGCAACCCTGTTCAAATTTTCTCACATAATCACATATAGACATCGCTCCTTGTTTTAACTCCAAGAATTCCTTTACTCTGAGTGACCTAGCATCCCTGGTGAAATACTTATCATAAAAGATTGTTTTAAACCTCTCCCAAGTTAGTTCTTCCATATTCACTGCAAGTTTAGCTCCTTCCCACCAAGTTCTAGCATCCTTCTTCAACAAGAAAATTGCACAGAGTACCTTCTCAGCATCATCAATTCGCATGTAGTCAAAGATAGTGTCCAACGATTTCACCCATTCCTCTGCAACCATGGGATCAGACCCACCATTAAAATCAACCGGTTCCATCTTTCTAAACTTCTCATATACAGCCTGTGAAGGATCCTGTCGAGCTTGTGGTGGAGGAAGGCGCTGATTCTGTTCTTGGGTTCTTTGTTGCATATCTAGCAATTGTTGTATCTGTTCACCATGCATTCTAGTTTGTTGTTGAATGAGATCAGTCAAATTATCCACCACACTATGATTACCCTCATGATCATCCATTGTCTTCCTTTTTGGTGCCATGACCTAATATGCATTGCCCAGTCTCATTCCATTCATTAGCCAATAATAAATGCATAATCATGACAATAACATGGAATGAAATATAATCAAATAAACATAAAAGCAAATAAACATGTAGTTGACCAAGTTTCCCAGCCAGGATGTGTTCATATGCCTTCTTCTGTCTACAGGAACGACTAAACCTCCGCTCTGATACCACAAACTGTAACACCCCTTAACCTAACTGCAGAGCCTAAACAAATTGATACAGTTAAGTCAAGAAATGTTAATTTTTCATCTTTACTAGAGTTATGGTTTTTAATAAAAGTTCCCATTCTTAGCTATAAGAGAAAGAACTTGAATCATTTTAAACACACCATATACATATATCAAAACTGAGTACATCTGTTTACAAAACCATAACAGAGCGGCTTATTTAAAAACAAAACAGAGTTTTCAAAATAAACTACAAAACAGGTCGAAGCATGGCATATGAACAAATCTCTGTCCGGCCGCTCTAGAGACTTAGTCAACCTCTAAACCTGTACATTTCCACCTGCATTACATGAATCTAATGAGCTAAAGGCTCAGTAAGATGAAACTGATGCAATAACAAATAACATATATGCACATCTCATAAATCATTAAATGCAATATTCTATTTAATAATTTTCATTCATAAATCATTCTTTAGGGCCTTGAAGTGTGGTACCTAACTAATAGTGATAGACCATAGTTTTCGGAACCTGTTCATAATGATTGGCCAATAAGAGAACTAATACGGGGTTTCCATACTTGGTCTTTCAACCTCAGGTATTAGCCGTATTCTATCTCATTCATTGTGGCTTTCCTATACCGGTTTTTCAACCTCAAGTATTTGCCACCATTTGTTGGGTCCGCCGGTCCCTCCCGCGTCCCTCGTCTACCCGACCATCAATCAAGTACCATACTTCCTTTTCAAAAACCTCATTATATTCTTAATAGTGTCATGCTTCATAAACCATAAATGCATCAAACATTACATCATTTGACAAACAACAACAATCACATTAAAACATGAACAAACTATATGATTCTTGTGATACACCAAATGAAAGCTTCAACTTACCTCAAGTCCACTTTGTGCTAGGTGAAAAGGCCAATCTCTTTGGAAGATAGGATGTGTTAAAGGCCTAACATAATCAAATCATGTACCATTTAATATTCTTTTTATAAATCATTTAGTCTATTCTAGTTAAAGTTTATATACACTTTTCAATCTTTTGTAAAGAATTACATAACCTTAAAAACAATGCATAATCCATATTGTACTACTAATTCAAAACATTAAACATTAGGGCAGCCATTAAATAACTAATAATTCAAATATGATTATTAGGGCAGCCCCTAAAACATGAACACAATCCGAATTAAAATGACGTAAACTTGATTCTAACTTAAATTGATTCTAACCTTCAATTAAGCAAACTAATTGCTATTATTTTCAATCATTCAAAGAAACTTCCAAACACCATATAAGCATTACAAAATCAATAGAAACAAGTAAATTAAACAATTTCACAAGACTATCAATTTTGCTAAAAATTAGCTTAACTAGCTTGGTTTTGGCTTCAAGTGTAACTTACTTAAGTTTTCAATCATACAAAAGCATACTAAAACATGTAACCATCCAAGATACTACAAATTCATCATAAGAAACATTGAAAAAGAATATACCTTGATTAAGTTGGATTTAAGCTTCAAAATCAACGGTTTTCAAGCTTAAAAGGATGGAAACTTGTTCTAGCTTGTGTTCTATGGATTCCTATGGATTGAATTCAACTTTTGTGAGTATGAGAGTGTAGAAATTTGGGAGAAACTTAGGAGAATAAGGGCTGGTCGTTTTTGAGGTGCTTCCACAAGAAATATGGATGAAAATGATTTCTTTGACCTTTCAAGAGAGAGGTAAGTGGAGGGTGATGATTGGTTGCATCATGCTTGGTGTCTTCTCATGCCAAAAGCCACGTTCATGGGCTAAGGAGATGACAAAAATTGATGCTTTGGTGTTATAATCAAGTGCAATGCGGTTTAGAATGGTTTTATGCAACCTAGTCAACCAACCAATCAAATTGCACCATTGTGCATACTTTTAGTTCTTAGCCAATGTAACATATTTCAAGTAAATATTTAGACAATTAATCACTTTAGCATATAACTAGTATGGAGCAATACAAATAATTCATTTCATAGCCATTCAACACATCAATCTTTCTTAACCGAGATACCGAGCTTTTCACTGCAAAAAGGGCACTTAAGGAATATGTTAAATTAAGAAATGAAAGTTTGATCTCATATTTCATGTACTAATGCATGTTAAATCATAACTGAAGCATATAATAACAATTATTCATGTTCGTGCAATCATGCTATTTGTAAGCCATAATTCAATAATGCACATTGATTAGATGCAAATTCATGCAAAATGCTTATTATTGGCTATATAGGAGAGAATTGAGAATTGGGCATTACATAAATCCAAGGTTCCTAGCCACTAAGGAGTCACCATTCCAGAATGACGTTCCAGCAGCTCCGCACTAATGAATTAGGCGAAGATAATTCATCACTTTCCAAATAATTCGTTGAGAAGTGAATAGAATAGCCCTGTATTTCAAATCATTTCTACCAGTCCAACTAAACCATAGGATGAGAAGGGGGATGATGCTATTACTTAGGACTTTAATACTTGAAGATTCGGTATACCTTCAAGCTTGGAGAAAAAGCTGAACTGAATCAGTTTGAGGTAGCCTCAAATTAAATTTTCCAGTAAAAAACTCCCAAATATTGCCAGCATGTATGCAGTACAAAAATAAGTGACTTACACTTTCCTGACTAGCCCTACAACAATGACAACCATTTTAAAGCCTGTGCTGCTCATCTTCATATCAACTAGTATCCAGTCTCTAAGTAATCTCCACATAAATACAGACATTGTAGGTGTGACAGTGGGATTCTAGATTGCTGCCATCAAACTTTGTCGAGGCTTTGAAATGCGATGAACATTCCAAGCTGACTTAATAGTCAATTGTCTCAACGAAGTAGGCTTCCAGACCAGCAAATCCTCATAGCCAACCAAAAGAGGATTATCAATAATATCTTTAACTAGAAACTCCAGCAAGTGAGATTACAATTTATCAACATTCCATTTATTATTAACCACAAATACTGAGCATGGATCCAAAGAACGCCCCTTACCTACAATTTGAGCAAGCGGAGATGTCCCAATCCAGTGGACATACCAAAAAGGCAAGAACCCCTTCTAACCCATTAATAGATATTTGGCTCCACCTCATGCCTCACCCTACATAATCTTTTCCAAAGAAATGAGTATAAGCCGTACAAGGAGACTGACTTGGATGACTAGAATGGCAGTACTTTATCCGCATGAAACGTGCCCATAAGGACTCATCAATCCTCACATTCCACCATAATTTACTTGAGAAAGCATAAATAACATCCTCCAATTTTCTAATTCCTAAACCACCTTCAGCAAAAGGGAGAGAAATCTTATTCCAAGAACACCAATGGGTTTTTGATGAACCTTCATAAGCACCCCAAAAGAATCTAGCAAACATGTGCTCCACTCATTGAATAACTACTTTAGGTGCCGCCAATACCTGAAACATATGAAGAGGCATAGAACATAATACACTTCGAATAAGCTCCAATCTCCCATGAGATAAATGATTCTTCCCTCATCCAAATATACGGCTTTGAATCTTAGCTATGATATCATCAAACAATGTAGCTTTTTTCCTACCTTGATCAAAAAGATGCAAGGTAGGTTAATGGAAACCTTTTAGAAGAGAATCCAGTAATTGATTTTATAACTTGAATCTTCAAAACTGAAACCTTACATCCCCCAACAAATGAGCTCTTTTGAATGTTAATACTTTATCTGGATATGTCTTGATAAGGCTACAAGAACTCCATAAGTTTATGCAAACCAGTTGCGTTCACTTTTGTAAAGATTATCACATACGCCAAATGAGAAACCAAGATCCCCCGAATTACTATATTGTAACCTCGGACAATTAATAATAAGATGATTCAGGCCACTAGAAAGATATTCAGAGGCCAATATAAATAGTGTCGGGGATATTGGATCTCTTTGCCTAAGTCCCCTTGTGGATTTAAAAAAGTCATCAGATGCGCCATTAACCAAGACAAGAAAACCAATTATTTTCAAGGCAATTGTGAATCAATTGTATGGAATGAGATGTAAATGCAAACCTCATAAGCATCATATAAAGAAATCCTCAATCCACCCTATCATAGGCCTTCGCCATATCCAATTTGATAGTCATATTCCCTTCCTTAGCCTTGTTATCAATATAATGTACAAGTTCTTAGGCTAGGAGTATGTTGTCTCCAATTAGGCGACCACTTACAAAGCCACTTTGATGGAGAAATAAGCTTTAGAAGAATCTTTGGAAGCTTATTTGACAAGAGTTTTAAAAAAAAATCTTGTTAACCACATTACACGGGCTAATTGGTCGAAAGTTAATCCAATACCTTGGATTTTCAATTTTAGGGATTAGAACAATTGAGGTCCATGTAAAATTTATAGGAATGGGGATACTTAGGAATAAATCAGAACAAGCATCATATAAATCACACTAGAAATAAAATCCCAACAATGTTGGAAAAACATCGACGAAAACCCATCAGGACCTCCCACACTATCAACATGAATTCCGAAAACTACCTCAGGCAACTCTTCAAAGACGGCATTCCACACACCAAATTGGCCTCCTCATCCAACAAAATCCTCATAATATTTGCAAAATCAGCCTCCCTAAATTCTATTTCCCGGCCTGTGAACTATTAGATGTAAGGGCATAGATATATATAAAAATATGAGAGCGATAAAAATAAATGGAAGACTAATGTTACAAATGTAATATTAATAAAAATATGTTCACTATTTGGTATTACAAACAACACTCGGTACAATTTCTATTTTGTACTCTCAAATAGCCTTGCTTGGTTTTTTTTTCACCTCCTCAATTTTTCCCTCAGATTGCTTGCTTTCAAATATGAAACAACATTACCTGTTTATAGGCTCAAGCATTACCTAAAATACAATAAAAATTTAATTAAAAAAATACACTAAAAGAAGAAAGTGATTGGCCGGTTGTGCTAATCTACAAGTGTCATTCTTAGTGTACCATAATAATGCACTATTCATTCTTAGTACAACAAAATCATGCACTATCCATTCTTAGTGCAATATAATCATGCACTAATTGGTAAGTGCTTGTATTACAAATTAATATTTTAACACCACTTCTTAATTTGTAATTTGGATATTATTTCAAAATTGATCCATCTTTTCAAGACTAATTGATTTAGTGAAACCATCTGCCAACTGCTCATTTGTGTTTACAAACTCCAATTGAATTCTTGTTCATTCACAAGATTCTTGAGGAAGTGATGACGAATTTCAGTATGCTTCGACGTTGCATGAAAAATTAGATTTTTTGTCATTGCGATAGTTGACATATTATCAAAGAAAATTATTGTGGGAGTGCCTTATCTTTGTTGAATATCAGTCAAAATTCTTCGTAGCCAAACTGCTTCACAAGCGGCATAAGTGGCTACAATATATTCTGTTTCTACTGATGAGAGTGATACTGTCTTTTGCTTCTTAAATGCCTATGCAATTATTTTTGAACCCAAATAAAATACATAACCAGATGTACTTTTACGATCATCAAGTGACCCAGCCCAGTCACTATTAGTGTATCTAATAAGCATATTTTTTTCTCTTTGACATGCTTGATGCTAAGTTTTCTAGTTCTTGAAAGTATCGTAAGATCCTGTTTGTTACTGTATAGTGTAGTTTGCTCGGATTGTGCATGAACCTTGATATCAAATTGACTGGATAGACAATATCAGGCCTTGTATTTCTTAAGTAGATCAAGGAGCCGATTAAACTTCTGTAAGTCTTTGCATCAACTTTGGCTACGCCATCATTCAAATATATTTTTTTATTAGCTACAAGCGGAGATGAGATTTGCTTGCAATTGTTTATCTGAATTTTTTTCAATACTTTTTAAAGATATTTTTCTTAAGAAATTAATATTTCTCGTTTTAATTGGTGAACTTGAATCCCAAGAAAATATTTCATAAGACTCAAATCAGTCATCTTATACTCCTTCATCATGGCCTTTTTGAAAATTTCCACCATTACGGGATCAGTCCCTGTATAAATCAAATCATCTACGTAAAGATAAACAATAAGAAATTATGCACTGTCTTTCTTCACGTATAGTGACGACCCACTTTAACTTTTTTGAAATCCATTTATCTGAAAATAACTGTCAATTTTGTTGTTCTAGGCTCTTGGTCCTTGTTTTAATTTGTATAATATTTTTCTGAGTTGCTAGATTATCTTCTTTGCCTTTGACAACATAATCTTCTGGTTGCTCCACATAAACTTCTTCTTCTGGGTCACCATTGAAAAATGCTGATTTAACATTCAATTGATCAAACTGGTAGCTCCAATTGTTCTGGTAGAGCTAGGACAAGTAGTATTATTTCCATTCGAGCAACTGGTACAAATATCTTATTGAAATCAACTCTTGACTATTGAAGACCGTCATCCCTCTGGCAGATTGAGGGATTTACTAAATTTGACAAGAACTGATCTTAAGAAATCCTTGATGCTTCAGCCAAGCATTAAAAAATCAAAAAGGTGATGGTTGTCTTTCCAAAGAGACCTCTATCTCGATCAATAAAGGACAGTGATCTGAGTGCTTTCTATCCAAGTGTTTTATTCGCATTTTCGGAAACACAGCAAACCACTCCAAGGTAATTAAAGCACGATCACGAAGTTGCCGTAAGTTATTACGCTTATTGATCCAAGTGAAGGCTCACCCTCATATCCAACATCCAAAAGCGAGCAATCGAAGATTACCAAAATTTTCCATCGATGGTAATTGTAAAGCTCTCCCACAGTTTTTCTCATGAGCATGCAAAATAATATTAAAAACCCCAACCACATCCATATTGAGCTACTATGACCAAGATTACGCAACCCTTCCCATAAATCCAATCTCTCTGTTCTTGTACACTTTGCATACACGAAAGAACAAAAAATGCTCGATGGCAGCAATCGAGACGAGACCAAAACATCAATAAATTGCTCATGGTCACATAGAATATCCAATTGCATATCATCATTACAGAATATCCAAATATGCTCAAAAATATTAGAAACAATGCAAAAGAGAACCCTGAGTCATCTCATGTATATCCAAATGAATCTTAAGCTCGAAAATCACAAGCAATGTAGTATTATGTTTTTCACAAACTCATCATAGTTTTAGCTATTTTGTTTCCAATCGCCCCAATTTTCCACACAAGGAACTTCATATCTAACATCAAAGGTAGATGTGTTTGACGTAGTCCTTGTAATTCTTCTAGTAATGATTGTCCTTGGAATGGCAGTATGTTTTCTCCTAGGAGATGGCTCCACTTCATCACAAGACGTCTGATGATTTTGATCCTCCTCATCACTAAATACGATCAAATCATCGGTAGGATACGGATCAATATTTTTGTGAAAATAGCAAGAAGGGTAAAGCCTGCATTAACTATGCAAGCTTCTTTATTGACTGCACAATTAGTCAATGCAAGAGAGCTATAAGGGTTAAGGTTACAATCATTTGAACCCTACCTCTCATCTAAGAGGGATCACTCATATCTTCATTCACCCAATTTAATTCCTCTAAATCTTCATTTAAGATAGAAAACAAATTTGTGATCCGGACCGTTTGCTCATTGATCGGTTTTTTAGTACTTCCACTTCGATTAGGGATTTCAGAAACCCTAGAGCTAGGATTTTGGACCGGATTAGGATTAGGGCTTTGATGAACTTTATAGTAGATAAATCATCCTCCACAACAGATTTCACTTTAACTTCTGACAACTCTTCAAGGAGAGGATCAACAAAAGTACCTTTGTGTATGAGTTGTTGAAATATCTTTAGGTTTTTCCTTTTTTGCCAGCCTGAGTTTTTTTAGACTTATCAATTGGCACATATTTTAAAGTTCCTTCAGCATGCGATTACACCTACTTTCCCGGATTTAATCTCTGCACGCTTGCCATCTTGAGCATCAACATCCAGATTATCCTTTGCGTTTGGAATAGGGTTGTGGTTCCCGTTATTAAAACACCAAGAATCCTCATGACCTTGATGTTTTCATGTCTTACAGTACTTAGGGGGTTTTCATAAATAACCCGTTGATTAATGATGACATCCCCACGAACTAACGCAATCTCCTCAATCGTCTTATTCAACATATTCAACTTAATACACACCCTCACAATACATGGCCATGTTTGATCTGCAGTAGGTTCGTCAACCTTCAAAAGGTGTCCCAATTGCAGAAGCAAAGTCAAACATTGTATGCTTGTGGAATAGATGCAGAGGTAATTCTGGAAATCCAATCCAGGCTGGAGCTATCCCTGATTCCACCTTAGTGTCATAGTTTGGCATCCATTTGAACACTCTCATAGGAGCCCCATCAATAAAAAGCACTTGTTTTATCCAAAGAAGCGCGTAATCCTCTTTATTTGAGATCTTTATAACTATATGCTTGTAGTTGATAAGTCCAACGTTACAGGCCCCCGAAAGTTTAAAACCTGAGAATTTTTGGCGAATGATATGAACTGGAGGACAACCATGGAGAACATCCCAATAAGGGCAAATCGAAAGGAATTAGCCAGACAATCCCTGTCATCTTTTTTGAAAACAATAGCTGGCTCCCCATTCAAAATGGATTTGGAGGATATTGGATGTTCATCAGGATTGTGGAAGATTTTCTTATTCAACGAAGTGTATCAGAAGTACCAGTAAGAACACTGGGAAATGAAGATTGCCGATAATAGAGTCCAAGAGAGGATCAGGAGGCTTAGGTAAAAGGTTAGGGTTAGGGTTGGAGAGAGTTTCAGCAGGTTTGGGAGCATCCAATTTTTCACCTATTATACAAGAAAAATATCAGGGTTCTAGAACAATAGTTATTAATGAAAAAATCTTATTTGTAGTATATCAAAGTAATATAGAATTTTTTTTAACTCATGCACACACTCACTCACACATACTGAGGCCAAACCCCTACCAATGAGGTCGATCCCCTACCTCCCACACAAAGGTGAGAAGTTGTACCATCAAACCAAATCTGTATCTATCTATCTATATCTATCTATACTATTATAAAAGTGTGAAAGTTTCTTCCAATTTTTTATCCGACTAAATTATTCTTTTAATATTATTAATTTTAATGGTAGTTATGTAATTTAATAATTATATAATTTTGGAACAAATAATGCTTATTTATTTAATTGGTCAATAAAATTATAAGATAGTTACAATAAGAAAACACTAAGAGTTCAAGACAAACTCTACTTTCATTTGTTTGATATTCCGAAAATATATGTGAAAATTATATTTATATGTACTTTACCTTTTGTTTTCTCTTTTGTCCATTTATATGTTCATATTTTGATTCAATTAATTTGTTAAATGAATATTTTTAAAAGAAGAAATTAAATAGTTCAAATTAAATAAAAAAATCTAATTGTATTTTGAATTTATTATTTTTAGTTTGATAAGTTAAAATTAAAGAAAAAAGTATTATATTAATTAATAAATATAAAATAAGATATAAAAATTATTTATAAAATTTGTAAAAGATAATATTTGATATTGGGTATAGTTGATAAATCGAAAAAATAAAACACCAAAATTAAACCAAATACCGAATTTTTATGAAAATAAAAATAAAATACCAATTAAGTTTTTTGTTCGACTTTAATAAATATTGAATTTTTATTTCGATTTGATTCCGTCAGTATTTATAAAATTGTGGTCACCCCTATAAAAAAGTCACATTGAATTAGAATAGAAAAAATATGACACACAGTATAAAAGTTATTTTATTATGAATATTTAAATATGCTAAATATACCTCACAATATCTAATCTAATATTCAAAATTAATGTGAAAAATAACATCTATTTTTTTTATATCAATTCAAAGGCACATTCTACTATTATATTTATAATTTTGGTTACTCCACTTATTGAAAGAAAAAAATAGAGCAAAATCTATTTATTAAAATGCATTCATGACTAACATTGGATCTTTTTCAAATTATGAATTAAATTTGCAAGACCTCAAGAACTAAGAGACTAAAAGTGTATTCTCTTGTGCTTGGAAGATACAAAAATAATTATATCAATTAATTAAATATTTGATTCCTTTAACATGTGCTTTCTCAAGCCACCCACATTTGAATTTTATATTATCTTTACCAATTTGCTAATTTCTTTTGAAAACATGTGTGAAAATTATTTACAACTATTTTACCTTTTGTTTTATCTTTTGTCCATTTTTTATTCAATGATTTTATTAAATGATTTTTTTAAAAAAATAAATAGTTCAAATTAAATAACAAAATCTAATTGTATTTTGAATTTATTTTTTTTAGTTTGGTAAGTTAAAATAAGAAAACAAATATAAGATTAATTAATAAATATAAAGTAAGTTATAAATTTTTTTATAAAATTTGTAAAATTAAAATTCAATATTTTGTATGGGCCGACAAATAAAAATCAAAAATCAAAATCTGACCAAATACCAAATTTTTATGAAAATAAAAATAAAATACCAATTAAGTTTTTTGTTCGACTTTAATAAATATTGAATTTTTATTTCAATTTGATTCTGTCAGTATTTATAAAATTGTGGTCACCCCTATAAAAAAGTCACATTGAATTAGAATAGAAAAAATATGACACACAGTATAAAAGTTATTTTATTATGAATATTTAAATATGCTAAATATACCTCACAATATCTAATCTAATATTCAAAATTAATGTGAAAAATAACATCTATTTTTTTTATATCAATTCAAAAGCACATTCTACTATTATATTTATAATTTTGGTTACTCCACTTATTGAAAGAAAAAAATAGAGCAAAATCTATTTATTAAAATGCATTCATGACTAACATTGGATCTTTTTCAAATTATGAATTAAATTTGCAAGACCTCAAGAACTAAGAGACTAAAAGTGTATTCTCTTGTGCTTGGAAGATACAAAAATAATTATATCAATTAATTAAATATTTGATTCCTTTAACATGTGCTTTCTCAAGCCACCCACATTTGAATTTTATATTATCTTTACCAATTTGCTAATTTCTTTTGAAAACATGTGTGAAAATTATTTACAACTATTTTACCTTTTGTTTTATCTTTTGTCCATTTTTTATTCAATGATTTTATTAAATGATTTTTTTAAAAAAATAAATAGTTCAAATTAAATAACAAAATCTAATTGTATTTTGAATTTATTTTTTTTAGTTTGGTAAGTTAAAATAAGAAAACAAATATAAGATTAATTAATAAATATAAAGTAAGTTATAAATTTTTTTATAAAATTTGTAAAATTAAAATTCAATATTTTGTATGGGCCAACAAATAAAAATCAAAAATCAAAATCTGACCGAATACCAAATTTTTATGAAAATATACCTTACAATATTCAGTCTAATTAGATTCATTAAAATTAGTGTGAAAATAACATCTTATTTTTATATCAAACAAAGGCACATCCCACTATCGTATTTATATTATTGGTTATTCCACAATCGAAAAAAATAGAATACATCAAAACCTAAAGTGGATTCAAAATTGAATTTTTTTTGAACCATAGGACTAAATTTGCAAGACCCCCATAAACTATCTATATCATATCTATACTATTTATGAAAGTGTGAATAACTCAAAAGGTTTCTTAAAATTTCTGAGATACCTATTATACCCTAATAAATAAGTAGTAGATAGTAAAAAA
>CM033106.1:17862227-18300166 GCA_019321725.1 Paulownia fortunei
ATATATTTGCTATATAATTTGCTTCAATTCCACCAAACTCAATCCAAACTTTAGAAATTTGTACTATAATAATATTGCAATGCCATCCCGATTGCATATTATACAACCTCTGATATTCTCCTACTCACAAGTTAAATTTTCCTATATTGCTTCAACTCTTCAACTCTCAAAAACTATCTTCTCACCATCTTCATTGGCCTCATTCTTACTGTAACAGAATCCTATGTTGTTCGAGCTCCCTTCAAACCTAATGCACTCATTCTGCCAGTGCACAAAGATACCGCAACCAACCTTCAAATAACCAACCTCCGCAAGAGTGTTGGGTTCGCTATAATCGCAAGTGTATACGCAGTGAAAAATTAAAATTTTATCAAATATAAATTTAACCCCTTTGATTCGAAAGCCATTTTAACGATCGTGCTTCTTCAAGTGAATATATAAATAAATATTAAATTCGAATTATACCTTTCATGCACTTTGGTTGTTGTAGGGAATAAAGCAATCAATTGTTTATCCTCGACTATCAGAACTCGTTGGGATCCAAGTGTTTCCCCTCTATCAGGTCCATAATACGGAAGAGCAACACCAATCAAAAGGATTCATCAGTATTCTTTTAATTGTTTACAAATCTAGAATCGGAATAACTTTTTAAAAACAATAAAAATTGATTCTTTAAGTTTTTGAAACAATAATATGAAGAAAATAACAAAAAACTGATTTTCTTTTTCTTTCTTTTCTTTTCTTGGAGAGTAAAATAGAAGATTTAAAACAAAACAATTTTTTTACTCAAATTTTCTGAATTAATTATATAATTTTCATCACTCATATATATAGGGCTGAAAATTTTAATCTCTTTCCAACTCTTTGAAAAGTTCTTCAAAATCTTATCTTGGAAGGATTCATAATCTTCCAACAACTCTTCTATTTCTCTCTCTTCTATGTATGTAGATTTATTTGAGAGTATATTAATCATCAAAATTGTCCACATACATTCTGGATATTAATTTGAACTCTTCAAATAATGATATATATCAAATTTATATATACTAAAATTATATTTATATATAAATTAAATCTTAATAGCCAATTTTATCCCATAAAATTGGTCACTTTATTTATCTATATATAAATATGTTAATTAAATAAATTATATTTATTTAATTTATTCTCTTCATATTTTAGTGGGCTTCTTAAGTAACCCATATTAATTTTTGGGTTTGGATTCAAAAATTCATAAATAAATCCAATAGATTTAATCTCAATTTAATCAATCCAATTGATTAATTAAATTTACTCCAATTGGGCTTTCTAATCAAATTAGGTCCAATTAAATAATCCAATTATTTAATTGAATAATTTAATTTAAGCATTAAATTAAATTGAACCCACAATTAATTAATTAATTAATATTAATTAATTAATTTCCAACCATTAGATAAATTTCAAAATTAGAAATGTTACTTTCCATAAAAATGTGTGACCCTCTTAGGTTTACTACTAAACTAGTAGTGGGCTTGCAACATTTGCAACTTATGAATAATAATTATTCTAATTAATTAATTCACCTAGAATTAACTCCTTAATTTAAAGAACCTCACTATCTACGAAAACACCTAGTAAGTAATCATGGCAAACCAGACTTAGGTGAAATAGCGAGCAAACCTATTTCAGTTGTGAGTACCATACACGTAGGGTCCTTTCGACAACTAATCTCCTGATTGAATTTAGGGCATGGATTATAAGTCAAAATCCTAAATGATTCAATAACTATTATTTCATTTCAAGTTCCAATGGTTCCTGATGAATCAGGATTCATCCTACCTTGGCCAAGGTCTTTGAATCATAAACTATGAAAACACAGGAGATTCCCTTGCTTAAAAAGACAAGTGTTGAATTCTATGTTGGCCACTGACGAATCTCTATGCACACCAGTGCAACACCCAATATACCCCATTTGTGATTGTCAAGCAATCAGAAGATATATCAAAGTGTTGCAGGATGCACACAAGGCTACTATCGTGCCTTAAGTCTGGGGACTAGTCATGTACTATCGCAACATAGAAATTCTTATTTCGACAGATAAAGCCTCTAACTAAGAATTTCTTGTAGGCCATGTTCAGTGTACTTGTTCCCTAACAAGCACCCATATACATGCACTTGCGTCTCTATGCTAATGCCAATGGAATGTGACATCCTCGTCTCATGAGCATGCATCATATGTGTAAGTCTTACTGAGCTATTTGATGTCCCATCTCAAAAAGCTCTCGACTCAGAACTTATTTAAGACCAAAGGCATGTTCCTTTTCACTTACATTTGGTCATGAACTCAAATTTGTTTATGGATTTGTTAGACATAATTAGGAGCAAAGTTTTCTAATATAACTTAATTAAGATGATTTGAATTTCTCTTTCAATTTAATTGAATATTTATTTTCCTTACTTGAGTTTTCTGCATGGGTTTTAATACTTCTAATTAATAGGCCACTAATTGGATGACTTGATAATTATATCGATCCTGGAGGTGATATATGTGCCTAGTTCTATGTGTAGAAAATCATAAATTGTATATAAGATAGGAATATAACCTGCATAGTTTGTGTAGTCTTAATTGAGATCCATAAAGTCTAATGATTTATTGATTGTCTAATTCATATAGGAATATAGTGGGTTAGCATTTAGTAAAATTTTCAATATATCTTGGGAGAACTTATTGAATAATTAAGGGATTCTCAACTATCAACTAGGAATTAAATTAAAAATTGATGTGATTAAGTGTTAAAATCGGACTAGTTTAGTTAAAATCATAACCCTAGGTCTTTAAAGTCATTGAAGTTCATCCTCATTTGATTTTGTGCATTAGTTTAGCATTAGTTTATGTCAATTTGCATTAATACACATTTTCTTTCATTAGTTCAAATAAAATTAGAGTTAATATAATTTCAGTACTTTATAGCTCATCAGTCCTTATGGGAGCAATACTCAATTCACCACTTTATTAGTTATTAATGATAATTTTCACTTGCATGCGTCAAATCCGCAAAATAATTTTAGCACTATTGCGTTCATAAAATCCATAGATATTTAATTTTCTAGTTATTAGACTCAAATTATTTTAGAGCCAATCAAACAACTGACCACTTCCAGATAAGTTTCAAGTAAGGAAGGTTAGTTGATAGTAAATATTTTTGAATAGTTGGACTTAGCTAGTAATCGTATTCGGCCGATGCGTTACCTCGGCCGAGAACTTAAGCTTGGTGAGGCATTTCCTAGCATAAGTGGAACTTGGCTAGGCTAGATGTTGCCTCGCCCTAGAGGAGCATGCCTGACAAGGGATTGGTTCGACCAAGAACTTAGGGCTAGGTGTTGCCTCACTTAGGACATGCTGACTAGGTTAAACGAAGCCCTGCCCAGGAGTACTAGCCAAGCGAGGCAGTGTCTTGCCCAGAGTTTAGGTTGGGAGACTACCTTGCATATAAAGTTTTTCCCAGTGAGGAGGTTCCTCGCCTATTAAGTTTGTTAGGGGGAAGCATTGTTTGGCCTGTGAAGCTTTTCCAGGCGAGGCATTGCTTTGCCCTTGAAGTTATGCTAGGTAAGGCAAGTCTCATCCGAAAGGGCTGGGATAAGGAAACTTTGCTTCTATTTCTTTTGCTTGACCTCGTGCGTCCAAAAGTTTTGATTTTTTAACTTGCATCAACAAATTTGTAAGTCTCTCTTTTTTTTCCAAAAGAAATAGTAGATTATGCAAGAGGACTTTTATCGATAACCTAAGGGTAGAAGTTTGTGATTTCTTGGGCTAACTACAGCTTTCTTGGCCTCAATGGAGCCACTTTACTTCCGGGGGTTTGACTTTTGTCAATAACCTAAGGGAAGAAGTTTGTGATATCTTGGAACAACTACAGTCTTCTTGGCCATAACAGAGTTACTTCATCTCTCGGGATTCGACTTTTGTCAATAATATAAAGGAAGAAGTTTGTGATCTCTAAGACTAACTACTTTCTTGCCCTCAGCAGAGTCACTTTACCACCCAAGGTTCTATGTTTTTTTATTAGCTCAAGGCAGAAATTTGTGATCTTTAGGGCCAACTACAGCTTTCTTGGCCTCATAGGAGTTACTTCACCTTCCAGGATTATGCCACTTTGTAAATTGATTGTTAAACCTCAACTAAAGTGTGCGGCTTTGGGGGGGCTCTTATTTTTTTTTTAAGAGATTTCCTAAGTTATTATAATAAAGATTATTAGGATACATTAATTAGCGCTTTCTTAGTGTCATTTGTTACAAAAAAGATAAATATACTTTTCCTTCTATCATAGGGGAATTCATGGAGGGATAAAAATGAACTCCCGGTAGGTTATAAAAAGGTCATAAGCTCATGTTGGGTATTGGCATGCTCATTTCATGCTTGGCAATGTGGAGCTAGATCAAAGGTATCCTTGAACTCTATGTGCCAGGGATAACCTTACCTCAATGGCTTTCCTTCCAAGGCTCTCCCTCCGAGGTGTTGGCCATAAATTACTTCGTGTGTCTCTTTTAGTACACACTTCACCTCCTCCAGAAAGAAGTACTTGAGATAGGAGATGTATACATTCACTTATGGTTAGTTGCAAAGAGATTGTCAGCCAAGTCTTGGAGCCGCCAGAGGCTTCTAGGTATGGAGTCAACCGAGTTTGTTGGTTAAGGCATGAATTAGCAAAGGTCAATGGTTGAGGTGAAGAGTCGGTTGGGGTCGTTGATTAAGGCATAGGGCTAGTCTAATCCCTTTTTCATTTCTTCTCTCTAAGTTGTGCCAATCGATGCTTGTCTTTACTCTTGTTATTATCTCCACTTTAGGTTACTCTCAAGGTTAGAAGCTCTGCATCATCGAAGAGTCGAGTAATCATATTTTCATGGAAGATCTGATAGGAGAAGCGTTACTTTTAACTTTCTCCTTCTCATTGGATCTCCTACTCGTGAGGTTTTCTTGTCTTGCTTGACTATTTTAAAATCCAATTCTTGAATTCATGGCGGTCAATACATTGTTTACCACTTGCAAGATAATTGTTCTTGGGATGTGTTGACTTTTGCTCTATAGGGGTGTGCTCTAAAAAGAGGCTATTGTCACCATGTCGGGGTGCGTTTCCTAAGGAGGTGCTTGTCACCATAGTGGTGAGATATGCTTTAAGGGAAGATACTTTCTGCCGTGTAGGAGGATGGCGTCGTTGAGCCCTTATCATCATATTGGTAGGGGATGCTCTAGGTAATGCACTCTCTCACTAGAGGAACGCTTTGGTAG
Organism: Paulownia fortunei; assembly: GCA_019321725.1. NCBI lineage: Eukaryota > Viridiplantae > Streptophyta > Magnoliopsida > Lamiales > Paulowniaceae > Paulownia > Paulownia fortunei. Next base: position 17,867,497 of record CM033106.1, read on the forward strand.
GTTCCTCTTTTATTTCCACCTTCAACTTTATCTAAGTCGGGGAAGTGTAATAGCCAAGTCTCACACTACTCACTTGGTCAATATGATTCATGCATTACGTGCTAATTTTATATGCTACTTGCATTTCTATTGACATTGCATAATTTATTTCATTTTATACGACATTCTTGAATATTAAACTTAATTCTAAAGCTCTTGCACGGTATTAGTTATTGAATTTCCTAATCTAACTAGTTGATTTTATATTGAAATAAGAAGAAAATGAGGTTAATCAATATTGGATATAGATGGGATATATAGATTATAATTTTGGAAGTGTTAAAAGTGTTACTAGTAAGTTTATATGGTTTGATTCGATTTCATCGAGGTAATTCAAAAGTATATATGGGTAAATTACATATTTTGGACATTGGACATAAGATAATATGGTTGAAAGGTGATATTACAATATTCATTTATGTATAAGATTATATAATTTTTAATATGGACAATTACTCAAGAATCGGGTGACAATCGGGTAAGAAATTAAATGAACGGCTAGGAAATTAGCTTATTAATTATCTATGGGATCTTGTGGTAATTAAAATAGGTTGCAATAAAATTAATGTATAGTAAGATACATCTGATCTAGGCTTGAAAGATGGGTGAAAAGTCAGATTTATACCACAACTTGACATCTCATACTTGCTACCAAGCTTAAGCAAGCACCTCAAGTGCCACCTCAAGCTTTCCTTCACCCTTAAGCCATGAACAGACCCTTATTTCAGCCATTTCATCTTCCAAACACAAACCTTAAGGTCTCTAAGTGCTCCAAATTGATTCCAAGTTGAAATAAAAGCAAGAAAAGCAAAGGAGAAGTGATTACCATCAAGTTTAACCAAAAAATCTGCATAGGTACCACTTACCTACAGCTTTGTCTTTGGTTTTTAGATTATTCTAAATGGTTTTATTGTGTATTAAGATTTCAATATCTCTTATAAAAGTGGTATAAAGTTTTTAGTCAGACTTTGGTTCACAAAGAAAGGGTTTTTGATGACAAACACTTAATAGGATATACTTGTGGCAGAAAATGTCAGCTTGCTGTTTTCTTGTGTTTTAGACCTCAAAAGTGTATGTTATGTTGAATAAACACTATAGGTATCATCATATACATGTCCATATATGAGTTAAGAGTATTGGAATAAATTTTCATTGGTTAGAAATTGAAATAGGGCATGATATTGAAGAGATGCTCAAAACTGTCACCATCGAATTTCAGATTCTGTCCTATGTGAAGGGGACTGGTTTTGCATCAATAAATTCATTATTTTTGGCAAGAATATTACCTGGTTGTCTCTTTGTATATGTTATATATGCGTGGTAAAAATTTGGAAGCGATTAAATAGACGTAAGGGTGTCAAAACCATTAATGTCATGAAGTGCGCAAAATTGTCACGGTAGGAAAAATCTGTTTCAGTATGCTGTGAAGGGAGCTGAACTTGGGAAGCTATATCCATGATTTTTAGCCATTCTATGACATGGTTACATTTTTTTTGATGTTATCTAACTGTGATTAAAATTGGTGAGTGAATGAATATGCCTATGGGTATCAAAATCATCATGCAAATTAATGTGACAGTAAAAAAATGTGAAATTGTGAATCTGTCCCATTTGGTTCATTAGCTTGTTCCAGCATAGATGTGGTGAAAATGATCCCTAACATTTAGGGGGATGTTATAAGAGTTATAATACATCAATTAAATTAGGTTAGTTTACATTTAAGATGTGGAACAAAGGTACGTAAAATGTTGTATTCGGTTATAGTTTCTAAGTAGTAAGGTTGTTTGGTTATATTGAGATTCAAAATCTTTATACTACATTAGGTATAACGAACTTGTTAATTGAGGATGGTGATTGATATCTTGTATTTTTACTGATTGCTTCACATCTAGGGTTGGGGAGTAATAATTAAGAAACCTATAAATAACACACAACCGATCAAAGGTAAGTAAAGATTCATTTGCAACTACAATGCATAAACATAGTAAATGTGTGATTTATATGTAATACCATAGATCATATGTGCATAGCAGAGGGCATGCATTACTGTTATTCATGTCCATTGAGCATACAAACATGCGCATTGGCATGTGCATGCATCATATGCGAGCAATGTGATAAATCTTGCATTGCACAGCATGATTCTGAGAAAGAAAAATATTTTGCTGACCACTACTAGTGCATCGAAGCATGCATGGATTTGCAGGTTTGCAGGTATGGATTTACATGCATATGAGTATGCATGGATTTTCATGTTTATATCATTATTGGCTATTAGATTATGGCGGTGTGCAGAGCTCTTTTCCGGTGCATGGGATAGTAGCATTGGTTAGGGGCCTAACAAAGAAATGATTTTGAGATAAATATTTTGATGCATGAAATTGCATTGTGGGCATAGCATTTTGAGATGCATGACTTGATATTGTGGATTATTCTTTGACATGCATAATCTTTACTTGTTGAGTGTTAGCTCGTATAGTTTATACATTGTAGGTGAGTCTAGTGATACTTGATACCATGGACTTACTAGCAAGTCGTTAGGGTTTCTATAGGTTTTGAGGATCAGTGTACATGGATGATGACCTATTGGGTTGTGTTGTGGGCATATTTTAATTTTTAAATTCATTATTATTATTATATAAATTGCTGACTATATATAAAGGGCTACAAGATGCAAAATGTCCTTACTTATTTCGAAAGTAAAAGCTATTATTTTTATTTTTGAGTCTATCTTGTTATAACTTTGGATATCGTGTCCTATATAATTCTTGAAATTTGATAGTAAATCAGTCTGAGAATAATGTGACTATGATAGGTGTTGTGTTTTTATATAAACGGTGATTTTTCTATATATATGGTTATATGTGAGAAAACACTTTACTGTTTCTCAAAGTGCTACATTTGACAAAAGTAAATATATATATATACACACATGCACACACATGTGCTACCTTATCGTAATTATAGTTATACCAATATCTATATTTAGTGGTGGGGGTGTTATAGGAAGTGACCAAATACATCTTGAACTTTTCAAAGGCATGTTGACCTTCATTCACTTGAAGATCTTCCCATCTTAAAGTAACTTGATGAAGTGAAGACTTTTGTCCACCAACCTCGAGATGAATCCATTCATGGATGCCAGTTATATCACTATTTTCTATGTATCTTTGATGGTTTAGGAAGGAGGCATACTTATGATTGAGTAAATATTCTCTAAGATAGCCCTTATGCCTCTCTAAAAAGTCATGTATCAGAGAAATATTCATTCCCACACAGTTAAAACGTCTTTGGCCAAATCGAATTACATGTTTTCTCGATTTCGACTGCAAGTATATAATTGACAAACCTCTAACAGACGGCTCTTATGCTATTCAATCTAAAGGGCATGATGTTGTAACAATAGATTCTTTGATCAGTTGTAAGGTATGTTTTCTCCTGATCATATAGAGCTATCCGTTTTGGGTAATTTATCTAGTATGCATCCAAGCTCATCTTGTAAGGTCAAGTATGATTGCAAGTCTATTTTTGGAAGTGGGGGAGGATACCTCGGGCAAGTCTTATCAAGTCTAAGAAGTCAATACATAGATGACACTTGCCTTCAGACTTTGAAACTGGAGTAATGCTAGTTTGCCACTTTGGGTATTGTATGGGTTGTATGTATTCGTCCTCTAACAATTGGCCCATCTCTTCTTTAGTGGCTCCAAAAAATGAGGTTCACTGCTCTTTAACTAATGGATCCAAGTCAGATTCAATCCTTGTTATCTTGTGCCTATCACCTAGGGCAAGTTCAATAAATTCAACTATTTGCTCCTCTACTGTTTCCATGCTCATTTCTTCTACTTTTCTCTTCCTACCTCCTGACACCTCTTCTGGGAGCATTTCTACTCCATAGGAGTTGGAGTAAAAGACCTTTGCTTTATCTTTACTCTGGCCTGACTTAATGCGGTTATTTGACACTTTCATTTCCTCAAACCTTCTCAAAGTGTTGGTATAGCATTCTAGTACCATCCTTCGATCGCCTAGGCTTCTCATATCCTTTTAGTAGTAGGAAACTTCAGTTTGTAGTAGTATGTAGAGGTTATTCTACGAAAATAATTAAGGTTCGGTCTCCTCAGTATCACATTATAGGCTGATGGAGCTTTCACTACTAATAACTTGACCATTCTACTTGACCTTTTAGGGAATCATCCTAAGGAGAAGGGAAGAGAGATCTCCCCAATTGCTTTGACTACTCCTGTACTAAAGCTAATGAGCAGGGTGTTTACCTTGTCGAGTTGAGCGTTGTTTATCCTTAACAAGGTGAATGTGTCATAAAAGATAATATTAATTGAGCTTCTATTATCTACCAATACTTTCTTTATCCTAAAGTTTGATAGGGTAACTAAGATCAGTATTACATCATTATGTGAGTCTCTCTACGAATCCAAGTCTTGATCACCAAAAGAAATCTCCTCCACTACTCGGAGGTGGAATATGTGCTCACTGGGGATTCTATTTTGTGAATATACTTCTTTCACTACTCGGAGTGGCAATTTTCTATAGTTAAATGAATCTCCTCTTGTTGGGCCTCTTGAAATAATGTTGGTCACTACTATTGTGGAGAGGTGGTTATCATTGTTAGCTTAACTCCTCTGGATTCCAGTCAGCTGATCACATGGCCAACCTAATCTGTGAGGAGTCATGTTGATACCGGTCCATAGATTCTTTTAGGTAACCCCTTTCTGTTAACCTTTCTAATTCATTCTTAAAGTGGTGGCACTTTTTTATAGCGTGCCCTATCCCAGTGAAAGTAGTAGTATTTATCTGATTCAAACCTCCCAGGATTATCTCTCATCTTTCTTACGGTTTATACTAACCCCTGTTATTTAGCCACCACCAAATTTTTTGCCTTTGATGCATTTAAAGGTGTATATCTAGGGTATCTAGGGGGAGGCTTGTTGTGATGTTTCTCTCTATTCTTTCCCTTAACTCTCTCTTCTTCCTCACATTTCCACTTTCTGCCATTACCAGTATTAGTTATTTTCTCCATGCAGATATATTTCTCCACTCGTGGAGTGTTCTTGGAGGTTTTGATAATGGACTCTTTAAACCTCCCATGTTGGAGGTTATGCTATATAATGCCAGTTGGTAGCTCGTGATTAACATGGGACACTTCGTGCTCTGCCTCCATGAAGTGCTTGACATACTTGTTCAATAGCTCTCCTTCTCTTTGAGAGACTGTGAATAGGTAAGCAATAGTCTTTGGGTGCTTCTTGTCGATGAAGGATTGATGCAAGAAGTGTTGGGTCAACTGCTCCAAACTATTAATGTTAGAATAGTACCCAATGAGCCAATTGAATTGGTTGTCTTTATGCGTTTGTAGAAATGGCAATCTATATCTTAAATCACCATTATGAGAACTGGATGAAGTCCCTTGACCACACATAGATAACGAACATTATCGCGCATATGATGGCAAACATGGAATATGCTTGCTTTGGTCTTAAAAATGTTGCAAGTAGAGGTTCACTAAGAGGGGCATCATTGAGCCCATCAAAACTTGTGCAAATAATGTAGGCTCGAAAGAAGGGTACCTCGCTCTGTATGCATCAGTGTAGTGCCACCATTGCGTGCACGTAGGTTCTTGTTAGGGAACAAGTATACTAAAAACCCCATTAAGAAAATTTACAATTGGAAGATGTAATTATCGAATAGGAATTTTCCTGTTATGATAGTGTAAGAATTAGTTCTCAGGACTTGAGGCACCATTGTAACATTATACACAACATGTTGTATTTTAATATATTTCTGATTGCATGACAATCACAAGGGAAACATGTTGAGCGTAATATCTTCATGTATGGAGGATAATGAGTGCCCAGTAGAGGATCCATTACCTATCCAGATGAATAGGTGAATCTCTTATATGTTCCACTGGACTTGACTTTAAAATCATTGGCTAAAGTTAGATAGAAATTAGACCAAGGGTTTTCTAATTTCATCATGGAGTCAAGTATTAGTGTAGTGTCGGGCGTGCTGATTAATGGTCATTTCTACACTCTATCGAATAGACATTCTTATTAAAGTATATAAATAAATTGATAGTTTTTTATCTTTAGTTGCATTTAAGCAACTTGATAAAGTCCCTAGACCATACATACCTATGGAGATAGTCGCGTATATGATATCAATCATAGTATATACCTCTAAGGCTTTCATATTAAATTAGTTTTGAGTCAAGGGTTCATTGATACAGGACATTGATAAACCCATTAGACTCACACATATTATGCATGCTCAAAATCAAGATGTCTCATTCCATAGGCATCGCCGTGGTGACTCTAATGCACGAGTACATAAAATAGACCCATGGAAAATTCTCAATTAAAAATGTGGTGTGTCCAAAGAAGGATAAATATTAGAAGAGGGTTTTCAATTGATTCATCATGAGTCACTATGACTAGAAATGGAACCATAGTCATTAAGTCAAGTAGGATTTTAACTAATAATCCATGTCCTAAACTAAATCAAGAGATTAGTTGATGGAAGGGCCAGACTTGTATGGTGCTCGTAATTGAAATATGTTCGCTTGCTAAATTCACCTAAGACTAAGTAGCTATGATGCACTGCTAGGTGCTCCCTTGACTTATGATGTAATGCCCAATTATCTTCTACATAGCCAATAATAAGCATCTTACATGAATATGCATCTAATCAATATACATTATTGGATTATGGAATACAAATAGCATGATTGTACGAATATGAATAATTATTACTATTTGCACCAGTTATGCTTTAACATGAATTAGTACATGAAATATGAGATCAAATTTTTATTTTTTGATTAACATATTCCTTAAGTGACTTTTTGCAGTGAAAAGCTCAGTATCTCGATTAAGGAAGATTGATGTGTTGAATGGCCATGAAATGAATTATTTTTATTGCTCCATACTTGTTACATTCAAAAGTTATTATTTGCCTAAATATTTGCTTGAAATATATTACATTTGGCTAAGAACTAAAAGTATGCAAATTGGTGCAATTTGATTGGTAGGTTGACTAGGTTGCATGAAATCATTCTAAACTATATTGCACTTGATTATAACACCAAAGCATCAATTTTTGTCATCTCCCTATCCCATGAACATGGTTTTTGGCATGAGAAGACACCAAGCATTAGTCACTCAATCATAGCCCTCCACTTACCTCTCTTTAAAATATCAAAGAAATTATTTTCATCCATATTTTCTTGTGGAAGCTCCTCAAAGTTTATCCTAAATTTCTACACTCTATTACTCATAAAAACTAAATTCAATCTATAGATCCTTGATAGGAAGCATAACGTATGTAAATCTATATACGAGATGTTTCTTCACAAATGCAGGTATCGGTCTATTTTATCTAAAAAAGCATTAAAAACTGTAGAGAAGATCGCATGAAGCACTAAAGATGTCTTCTTGGAGTACGGTTATGGAGAACTAAAGCTAGGATGTTACATCTAGCTTTTAGTCTAATGTAGATAACTTGAAGTCTATGTCTAGAATCGTGTTCATCCTAAATGGTGGGTGGCCAGCTAATAGGAGTTCCAAGCATGAGAGGACCATTGATTCCACCACCAAGGTTGAATACATCGATGTGCACAATACTGCAAATAAAGGTGTTTAGATGATAAATTTCACCAAGGGTTGGAAGTAGTTCGATCAGTTGTTAATCTAGTATTAGTTAACTATGATAACAACGAGGCAATTGTGCAAGCAAAATAGCCAAAATCTCATCATAGATCTAAGCATAATTAATATAGTGACATCATTTGATTTGGGTAATCATTGGTAGAGATGACTATATACTAGAAAGAGTTGCCTCAATAGAAAATTTAGCAGATCCACTAATTAGACCCCTAGGACAAATAGTATTCATAGGACATCTTGGGAACATGGGCCTAAGATACAGGGTAATTGGCTATAAGGCAAGTGGGAGATTGTTTAGTAGTGCTCGACGTTCCAAATAATAGTCGCTTCTATACTCTAGCGAATAGATAATCTTATTTGTAGTTTATTAACAAATTGCCATTTTTTTCTATTTAATTACATTTAAGCAATTAGATAAAGTTCCTAAACCATATATAGCTATGGGGATGGTCGTTCATAAGATGGCGATCATGGAATATACTTTTATGGTTTTGTCTTAAATTAGTTCCAAATTGAGTGTTCAATAAGATGGGACATCGATAAGCTATTAGACTCGATCTCATGATGCATGCTTGAAAGGAGTAATCATCAGCGTGGTGATGCAAGTGCACGTGTGCAAGTGCTTGTTGGGGAACAAGTACACTAAACACACCTATAGAAAATCTTCAATTAAAAATGTTGTTCATCGAATAAAATTTTTTCAGTTATGACAATGCATAAATTAGTCCTTTAACTTGAAGCACCTTAGTAATCTTGTGCATGATATCATGCGCTTTGATGTACTTCCCAATTGAATGGAAATCATAAAGGGTTTACGTTGGGTGTATAATCTTCGTGTATGGAGGTTAATGAGTGGCCAATAAAAAATCCATCACCTATCTAGCAGAATAAGTGAATCTCTTATGCATTCCATGATCCTTGATTTAGAAGTCTTTGGCCAAAATAGGATTAGTATTAGACAAGGGTTTTCAATTGATTCATAATGAATAAATGTGACTACAACTAGAATTATAATCAATACGTCAATTAAGGTTTCTACTAATAATGAAAATCATAGACTTAATCAAGAGATTAACTGATGGAAGGACTGAACTTGTATGGTACTAATAATTAAAATAAGTGTAGTCAAGATGAACTGTTAGGAACTTCCCTTGACTTGTGAAGTTCTTGGAATTAAGGAGTTAATTCCAAGATGGATTAATTATTTGGATTAATTAATCTGAATATTTGTTAATTCACCAAGTTGCAAGAGTTGTAACCCTGCTGCTAGCTTAGTTATGAACCTAAGGGGTCACATACAAATCGAGATAGTCTGCTTCTAATTTAAATATAATCCAAGAATTTAGATTAAGTTAATTAATAGAGATTAATTAACTTGAGCTAGAATTAATTTAAAGAGTTAAATTAATTCATCCAATTAAATAATATGATTATTTAATTAGACTTAATTAAGATCAGGGGGTCGGGGAGAGTGTATTAGTTAATTAATTAGATCAATTAATTAAGATAGTGTATGATTAACTTTAGTTGTTAAATTAATTTATCTAATTAAATAGTAGAATTATTTAATTGGGTCTAATTTGATTAAGTGTCCTTGATGGAACTAATTAAGTAATTGATTGATCAATTAATTAAGTTGGGCTTGTTTAATTGATGGGGATCAATTAAATTACTTAATTAATTGAAGTTCAAGCCCAAGGGTTAATAAGCTCATATGAGGGCCGTTAGAATATCTTGATTAGAAAGTCAAAGAATCCTAGTCAAAGATGGAAACAAGATAAGATAAGAAAGGAAGGAAATACATACCTAATTTGATTAGGTCTTGGAGAGAGAAATAAATATTCTCTCTCTCACAAAAATGCGTAGGAACTTTGAGAAAGCTCCAAGACATCTTCTCTCTTCTCCTTATTCTTCCTTTTTGATTTTTTCTTGTTCCATCGAAAAGGTCCCATTCTTTTTTTTATTCAATTTAATTCTTCTATCACTAGTTGATTTAAGAATTAAACCGCACTCCCAAGTTTAGAATGGAAATAAAGAATTTGGATTCACTAGCAAGGATTCAAGATTCATGGACTTACTTGAGGTGTGAATACCGTTAGAGGGATAAAGCTTGGAATTCTTAGTGAATCAATTTAATCTGGGGCCACGATTTAAGTCATTAAAGTGAACTTCATCAATCGGAGTGCTCAACTATGTTAAATTCACGAGACTCTTATTTTTAATTAAATGAAGTATTTGAGTATGAGTCAATTAATTGCTTCGAATTAGACAACATGTATTAAATAATTAATGCATGTTTAAATTTTTAAATTTTTGCTGCACTTTGTCCCGTGATTTTTCGAATCCAACATCAAGCCCCAAGAATGGATTCATAGTTATTGAGCTAAATAGGATTTTGACTAACGACATATAGCCTAGGCTTAATCAAAATATTAGTTAATAAATGGACCTTACGTGCATGGTATTTGTAATCAGAATAGGTTTGCAACTTCACCTATATCTAGGTAGTCATGATGCATTGCTAGATGCTACCCATGACCTATGAGTTCTTGTAATTAATGGGGTAATTTTAAAAGGACTAATTAATTGGAATAAATTAAATGTTCAATTAAAAGTTAAAAGAGTTGTAAGCCTACTGTTAGCTTATTGGTGAACCTGAGGGATCACACACAAACTTTGACAAGTCAATTTCTAACTTAGAAAATAAATCCAAGTGTTTGGTTGGGACTTAAATTAATTTAAATGTTCATAATTTAATTAATTATGGGATCAACTAATTGGACCTAATTGGATTAGGCAACTCAATTAAAACATCTAATCAAATTGATTGGATCACTTAGTTAAGATGAGCCTACTTAATTTGTAGGGTAAATTAGTTTAATTGATTGGATCAATTAAACTAAAGCCTAAATAATTAATTGAGCCTAGTTCTATTAGTTGTGGGGCTTGAAGGAAGCCCAATAGAAAATTGGATAGGGAATTCGATTCCTAGAGAAAATTGAAATTACATTGGGAATCCAATTTCTAGAGGCAATAGGGAAAAACAAATGTCCTTATTATATAAGGAAACTTCCCAATAAAGGTGGAGATAGGAAAAAAGGAGAGTCTCACATGGAAGGGACTTGAGGGTACCTTTTCATAAACCATTTTTGGACTTTTTCTAAGGGATATTCACAGTAGATTTTCTATTGCTAATTAATGTGAGAACACACCCAAAAATCTACTCTCTCGCATGAAGAAATCATTTCTTCATGCCCCAAGAAAAACACCTTTCTTTTATCTTCATCATCCATTAGTTCACTAGCCCTTTCACCTACTTTAATTCTTGACTCAATGTATTCATATTCCAAACATTGTTCTAGGATAAAATCATGGTATCAAAAAACTAATATCATAGGATTCGGGTATGAGTGGGCATCTAATAAGCTCATAATTTTGATACACTTAATACATAATGTGTGATATTTTGCTATATGATTTGGTGAATTAGTGCACGTGGTTTTGATAAATTTTGTGAAGGTACACCCGTTGAGGTGATTGGTGAAAAAAGAGAAAAAAATGATTAAAAAGTGGAGAAAGAGACTCATGTTGCTGCTCCAACTATGAATTGAAGACAAAACATTAGCGCCAAGGAGCCATTTCTTGCACCAAGGTGCCAAAAAGGAGGCAGCAGTGATGTGGCGCCTATTTCAAAGCCACAATGCTAAATTGGATTAAAATTAGTATAGGAGTCTAGAAAGCTCTATGTTGCAATACTGGATATTTGTGTCATGGCATCATGAGCGAAGAATTTTCGCACCGCCACCCCTAATTTTCAAGTTGCAATTCTAGTTTTGCTAAACAGAATGTTTGGCACCACTACACTAGTTTCTAGTTCTGAAAGGCTAAGTTGCATAAAAAAATTTGATTTTTATTTTGGCTGTGACAAGTGGTGTGAAATCATATTTTTTTGCATATATTTGATTATTCTCATATACTATATACATAATCACACACTTTATTAGATAGACACTGATATCCTCATATTTATATACAACACACACTTTTCCATACATATTTCTCACGCATTCTATATAAAATTCCGCACACTCATTCAAGAAAGCTGAAATTGACATCAAGAGGAGGAGGAATCTACATTGGGCTTGGAGGATTAAATGAAGAATTGAAGAATCCATGCTTGTCATTGGATTTCAAGAGCTACAGTTGTAATTTTTTTTTTTTTTTTGTTTCCTTCTATTTTTTTTAACTTGTTAAAATAGTGAAGACCCTGTTAGAGTAAGATGCCCAGTACCCCAATTGGATTGGGTGTATTATACTTTTTTCTTTTGTAAAATAGTCCCAAGCCACACAATAACGAAACTTTCGTATGTTATTAGGAATCATATTAGTAAAATGGCACTTTCTTTTTCTTATATCTTGCATTTTCTTTATTTGCATTACATAATGTCCTTTGACCAAATTTAGCTACGGGGCATGGTCCCACATATGATGGTAATCTAGAACATGCCTCTAAGGATTTGGCCTTAAATAAGTTTCGAGTCAAATGCTTTTTGAGATAGGACACCAAATAGCCCAATAAGATTTGTGCACACGATGCATGCTTGTAAGACGAGGATCTCTCATTCCATAGGCATTAGCGTAGTGACGTAAGTGCATGTAAATGGGTTCTTATTAGAGAACAAGTACACTGAACTAACTTGCCAGAAATTTTTAGTTGGAAAATTTATTTATTGAATTAAGAGTCTCTATGTTATGATAGTGTGCAACCAATCCTTTGATTTGAGGCACCATAGTAATTTTGTACGTGACATGTCTTACTTTGATGCATTCTTTGATTGCCTGACAATCACAAAGGGATTACATTGGGTATTATATCTACAAGTATAAAGGTTAATGAGTGGCCAACAAAGGATCTGTCACTTGTCTGGTAGAACAAGTGCATCTTCTATGTTTTCATAGTTCATGACTCTAAAATCCTTGGCCAAGGTATGGCGAGTGTCAGAAAAAAATTCTAACGATTCATCAAAAGTCACTAGAATTGAAAATAGAATCATAGTTATTGAGTCGATCAGGGTCTCGGTTGTTATTCGTACCCTAGATTCAATCAGGAGATTAGTTAACAGAAGGACCTTACGTGCATGGTATTCATAATTGTAATAGGCTCACTTGCTATTTCACCTAAGACTAGTTTGTCATGATTACTTGCTAGATATTTTCATGGATAGTGAGGTTCTTGGAATTCAAGAGTTAATTTCGAGTGGAATAATTAATTAGATTAGTTACTCAGAATAATTGTTATTCATAAGTTGCAAATATTGCAAGCCCACTACTAGCTTAGTAATGAACCTAAAGGGTCACACATAATTTGGAATGAATAATCTCTAGTCTAAGATTTATCCAAAGAGTTGGATATAATTAATTAATTAATTAATGGGATTAAATAATTGAGAATTAAATTAATTCAAATTGGTTGAATTAATTATCCAATTAAGTAATAAGATTATTTAATTGGACCAAATAAAGATTGGGAATTCAATTTGGCGTGAATTAATTAATTGATTGGATCAATTGATTTAACTTGGGCTAATTAATTAATTGGATTAATTAATGTGCTTGATGAAGTCCAAGCCCAACTTAAAATGGCTCATTAGTAGAATTCCACTTAGAATATTAGAAGAAATAAATTAAATAGGAAAAATGATTTTTTTTATTTAATTGAAAGTCGGATTTATGGGATAGGTTCAATAAATGTGGAGGAGAGAAGGAGCCAAAATTTAGAGACCAATTTTGGCCAATTTTTTTACCACTAAAGGTAAAGGGAGAAGGAATTTTAGATTGACGTAGATTTGGTTTGTTAGGAAAGTAAGACTTTCCAAACAACCAATTCCACATGTGAGGCTTATATTAGGTTTAACCTAATTTTTGTAGTCTCTATTAAAATAGAAAATTGAAGACAAAAATCCCTCATTTCCACTCTAAAAAATTCGGCCATGGCAAGAAAAAGAAAAATGTTTTCTTTCTTCTCTCTTCTCCTCTCCTTTTCTCTTCAATATCCAAGTATATTGTTCTTCTTTCACTAGTTCGATTAAAAATAATCATTATAAACACTTAATCTTTGGTTCCACCGATTGGATTAAAGATTAGTGCATACTCTTTTCTAGGCTTAAAAAGAAAACACAGAACATTAGCAAGTTTTTTATTTTTAGTTATTCTAGTCTAAGGTGTGGACTTCTTTAGAGGGGGGACATGTGTACTCCTTGGTGAAGCTTTACAATAATCCAACAATTGATTGCCTCAAGCATTGCATTAAATTAGAGAGTTCAGAAAGGGTAATGAATTACAACACTTTCTTAATTTATATTCTATTTATTAAACTGTTAATAACGTCGATCGTTAAAATCACTGTGAAATCAGGGGTTGCAATAAATGTTGTTGCATGTTTTATTTTAAAAAATTTAATTTTTGTTGTGCTTACCCCCTAGGTTATAGAAAACTCAACAAACCCTTAATTATTTCAATATGAGTTAAATTTCTTTTTGCTAAGACTTGGAAAGCCAAATTTATGCAATTATGAATTAATTACTTGATTATGATTGTATGTTGTTTAAATTGTGATGAGTATGTATTATGTTCTTAATTCTTTTTGAACTTTAGCTAGCTTTGAATTGATCTTTATTGTTGTGATTGAGATCGAGAGGTACTATTGTAACAAGTTCTTGTATAATGCATGTCATGGACTAGTATATATAGAGATATATGAATTGGTACATGCAGTAGTGGTAGACATAACTTGGTTATCTTGAAAGCTAGTGAAACTCATAAAGTTTATTATACCTTTATTGGATTAACTGACATTGAGATATAGTAGGTTGCCATTTATTGGTAGAGTCAGCATATCTCGATAGAGAATATCGAGTACAATAAAAAATCCCAATGTCATAGAATTCAATCATCCTCCTAACCATAATTTGTTGAGATTTGTAATGAAATAGTTTGGCAACCCAAAGCTTTGACCCTTTCTTCCTTGATTTCAAGTTTGTGCATTTCTTAGTTTTTGATTTTGCATTGTTAGATAGTTTAATCAAGTTTCAAACATTCACACAACATTTGATTGGTTCAATATAGTTAAAAACTCACAATTCAATAATTATATACATACTTTCTTAAGATACGACAACCCACACCTCACACACATATAACTTACAACTAGTACACTTTCTAGTTTGTGTTGCATAACACACACACCAAATTTTTTGCTCTATTGTTGGAGTGTGTTCTTATAATATTGAATCTTGATTCATCTAACTGTAGTTTAACCCTTTATTTTCTTTATTCTAGTTTACTTTGGTTTCTTTGTTTTGTTTTGTTTTGTTTTTTTTTGGGAGGGGGGGGTTGCATCAGTTCATGACCCGATCTATTTGCCGGGAACTTGTGCTATACAACCCAAAAATTGAAAGAACCTTTCACCACTTGTTAAACAAAACAAAGGAAAGAATAGCAGACAATAAGCAAGATGCAAACAACCATTCTTTATTGGATTATGCTAACCCATCCGCCAATAGTACCATGTTGAGCATTTGGAGGCCGATCATTCAAGCAAACACGTTCAAGATCAAACTGCCATCATTCAAATGATTCCAACATAATTCAATTCGATGGTGTACGAAGTGATAATCCCAATGTGCACATTGCAAATTTTCTGGAAATTTACGATACCTTCAAACACAACGATGATGAATAAGGTTATACAGTTGAGGCTCTTCCTTTTCTCTTTAAGAGATAAGGCTAAGTGTTGGTTGAATTCATTATTCCCCAATTCAATCACTACTTAGGATGCAATGGCTCATAGTTTTCTAGCTAAGTAGTTTACCCCTTCAAAAACTACTAAGATGTGTAATGATATATGTACTTTCATGCAGTTTGAAATGATGACATTGTACAAGTCTTGGAACAATTCATGCATATGCTAAGAAAATGCTCACAACATGGCCTTCCAATGTGGTTACAGGTATAAAATATTTTATAATGGTTTATCTTCTACTAATCATTCAACGATTAATACAATGATAGGGGATACCATTATGAGGAAAATATTGAAGAGGCTTATGATTTATTGGAGAAAATTACTTCAACTAGTTATGAATAGAATTGATAATACCATTAGAAAAGGCAGGTCGGGGTACATAATGTGGATTACCTTACAGCTCTCGCTGCTTAAATTGAGGCACTCAACATAAAGATTGACAACATGAGTGCCTAAGCACTGAAAGTGCATAGCATTATTTGTGAGTTGTGTGTAGGAGGCCACTTTAGCAAGGAATGTCAAGTAGGAAGTCCCTTTTCTCAATCATCCAAGCAAGCCAATTTTATGGGAACTTTCATATTCTACAAGGCAACCCTTATTCTAACACACACCTCTGGATGATGAAACCACCCCAACTTTGAATAGAGTAACAATCAAAACATGGTGAAGCCACCACCACTCGGATTCACACCACAAGAGAAGAAGCCAAGTTTGGAAGACCTCATGACCAAGTTCATATCAATCTCTAAGACCCATTTCCAAAATCAAGAGGCATTAATTCTCAATTTGGGGACTCAAGTGGGGAAACTATCTAGTATGATATTTGGGAGAACTAAAGGTGCACTTCCAAGTGACACTGGAAAGAATCCTTAAGAGCATGTGGAGGCAATCACCTGAGGTGTGGTAAGCAAGTGGATAGTCAAATGAAGGTTGATAATTAAGTGAAGGAGGACAATTCTATTGCCGAACAAAACATTTCATCTACACTAGTTGTTCCACCTGAGGTGATAAGTATCTTTTTCCCTTTTCCTTTAGCTTTGAAAAAGTTAAATTGGACATGCTACTTGCTAAGTTTTGAGACATTTTAAAAAACTTACATATTAATATCCCATTTGTTGATGTTTTGCTTCAAATGTCTACTTATATAAAATTCTTGAAAGAAAGTTGTCCAATAAAAGAAAATTAGAGAATCATGGGCCAGTAAACTTAATCAAAGAGTGTTCAACGATTGTTCAAAACAAACTTCCTCTAAAGCTCAAAGACCTAGGAAGTTTTTTATACCATGCACTATTGGTTTAATTTTTTTTCTCTAACATTTCTATGTGATTTAGGGGCAAGTATTAATCTCATACCTATGATTATTTTTAGAAAGCTTGAACTTAGAGAACCAAAGTCAACCATGGTGTCCTTGTAGCTAGCTTATCAGTTCACTAAGTAACTACGAGGTATTATTGAGCACGTTCTAGTAAAGGTAGATAAGTTTATATTCCCTTTCAATTTTCTTATTTTAAACATGGGGAAGAATGTGGATATATCTCTCATTCCTGGTAGACCTTTTCTAGCTATGGGTAAAAATCTGATTGGTGTTCAATTTGAAAGGTTGATATATAGGGCTGGGGAGGAATAAGTCATTTTAAATATTTTTAAGGCCATGAAACATACGGTTGATAAGCATATGAGTTAAAGAATTGAGCATTTGATTAATTGTCTCTTGAAATTTTGCAAGAAAATTGGTTCAAGAATGAATTAGATCCATGCATGGTGAATTCAAATGAGAGAGAGGTGGAGGATGAAAGGATGATGGTAATCTTTGTAAGTCTTGATATGCCAATCCACCTTACAAGAAGAGTGGTCGACCAAAATTTGAGGTTTTGGATAAGCCTCCTCCTACTAGACAAAGGCCATCATCTATTGAGGAGCTTCCAACTCTTAAACTCTAACCTTTCCATCTCCTTTAAAATATGTTTACCTTGATAAATCCAATTTATTACTAGTAATCATTTCCTTTTCTTTAACAGGTGAGATGGAGAACAAGCTTCTAAGAGTTCTAAGAGAATATAAGAAAGCATTAGGATAGAAGATAGCTGACATTAAAGGAATTTGCCCTTCCATTTGCATGCACAAATACTTTTGGAGGAAAACAACATACCATTGATATAGCCACAAAGGATGATGTAAAAGATAGTAAGTTTAGAAATAATATTTTTCAAATATAGGCAAATTTCTTTATATTTAATTATATTTTGTAATTAGATAAAGTCCCTATACCAAAACTTAGCTACGAGGTATGGTCACCCATAAGATGGTGATCATGGAATATGCCTCTATGGATTTGATCTTAAATCTATTTTGAGTTGAAAGCTTTTTGAGATAGGATATCGAATTGCCCAATAGACTCGCACATACGATGCATACTTGTATGAGGTGGATGTCTCACTCTATAGATATTGGCGCAGTGATGCTAGTACATGTATGTAGGTTCTTGTTAGGGAACAAGTACACTGAACAGACCTACTGAAAATTCTTAATTGGAAACTTGTTTGTTAAACTAAGAATTTCCATGTTACGATAGTACATAATTAGTCTTTAGACTTGAGGCACCATGGTAGTCTATACATGTCGTATTCCATTTTATTATCTGATTGCTTGAAAATCACATAGGAGGTATGTTGGATGTTGCATTGATATGTATGGAGGTTAATAAGTGGCCAACAAAGGATCCATCACTTGTTTGGCAGAACAAGTGAATCTCCTGTATTTTCATAATTCATGACTTAAAAGTTTTTGGTCAAGGTAGGATGAATGTTAGATGGGGTTTTTCTAACGATTCATCATGAGTCATTGAAACTTGAAATGGAATCATAATTATTGAGCAATTAAGGTTTCAACTATTAATTCATACCCTAGAGTCAATTGAGAGATTTGTTTATGGAAGGAATTTACATGTGTGATACTCGTAATTGAAATAAGTTCACTCGCTATTTTACCTAAGTTTAGGTAGTCATGATACACTTGTTAGGTGTTTCCCATGACTTGTGAGTTTCTTGAAATTAAGGAGTTAATTTTAAGCGGATTAATCAATCAAAATAATTATTATTATTCATAAGTGCTGTTAGCTTCGTTGTGAACCTAAAGGGTCACACACAATTTGAGATGGAATATTTCTAACTTAGGAATTGATCCAAGGAGTTGGATCCAATTAATTAATGGAGATTAATTAATTGAAGCTTAAATTAATTCAATGAGTTGAGTTAATTATTCAATTAAATAAATAAATTATTTAATTGGACCTAATAAGACTAGGGAGCCTAATTGAAGTGAAATAATTATTTGATTTGATCAAATTAATTGTGTAGTCCATAAAATAATTTAATTTTTAATTAATTTACCCAATTAAATAATTAGATTATTTATTGGGCCTAATTTGATTAGGTCGGCTGGATGGAATTAATTGATTAGATTTGGGCTAAGAAAATTAATTGGAATAATTGTGGAATCTTTTTTTAAAATCCAAGTCTAATTCAAAGATGCTCATTAGGAGAGGCCTATGGAGGTTGTTGAAAAATGATGAATACTTAAGAGTTTGGAATTCTTTGGAGACCCTAAATATCTTTGGAAGATATGAAGGGATAGAGTTGGAGATTTTTGGGTAAATCAAAATACCTCTCAATCAATCAAAAGGAGACCAAAAATTCCAAGAGTGGGACTCTTGGAATTTTTAAGTCCCCTATTTATACACTAAGGGCCAAAAATTAGAGGACAATTTTAGTCCTTCAATTTTCAGCCATAGTGCTTATAGAGGGAGAAAAAATATTTTCTCCTCCATCCTTTGTTCTACCAAAATTCCATCCATTTTATTTTAAGTATTAATTCTTTTATACAAGTTGATAACAAGAAGTAATATTCTCTATACACACTCCATAAACTAGGTTAGAAAATAAATCAGAATTGCTAGTGAAATTCTGATTTTGAGTTCTTGCTCAAAGTGTGGATAACTTTAGAGGGGAGATGCTTGAATCCTTATGGATTGAATTCATAAAAGAGAATCCCTATGATAGTCAGAGTGCATAAAAAGTATAAATCAAAACTTTAATTATTTTATTACATTGTTGGAAATTGTGAGATCGTTAAAAATCACATCTAATCCGGGATATTGTTGTAATTATTATGACATGATGTTTTTTTTTATTTTTTATTGCACGTACCATGGGATCAAGCAAACCTAATAGTGGTATCAGAGCCATGGTTTATGCAATTCCAATCGAATTCGATTTATGCCTGTGAATTTAACTGTTAAATTCTAATTAATTTATTGTATTTCTCATTGGGATAAAAGGATTCTGCAATTTTATTTAACTATTAAATAAGTGAAACGATGCAAAAACATGCAAGGTGGATGTGCATGCAAACGTTACATGCATAGGCCAAGCCTGCGTACGTCGGGTGTGCACGCTGCCCACGCACAAGGCACACACACTGGGTGCATGATGCGTTGGAGATGTTGGGCATCCACATCGTGTTAAATCACAAAATTCAATTTTTTATTTTTTAATTAAAGTGTTAATTTTAAATTTTTAAAAAAGGGGTTTTTCTTGAAAAATTGAGATTTTATCCCAAGTTATGAAATTATAAGTTAATTGGATGGTAAATTTATATGATTCAATAAATTCATGTGATGTATTTATTAGTATGTATGGGATGATCATGGAGCCTTTTGGACCAATGTGATTGGATTTATTTATCTTTTGATTTTTGAAATAGGGCCTCCGATATTTTTTGAAATGAGAGTAGAATAGGGTGAGGTTTTTTTTTTGTGTGTTTTGGTGGACATGAAGGACTAAGATGAAGAATCAAGAGAAGACCCATGAATGTATGGGATATATTCATGTAATAAAAATTAATTTCTATTTCCATTTTATTACCTTTAGATTGACCTAGATCCACTTTTGGCTTAAATAGATCGCATGGGTTTTGCCCATGATCATCCAAATTATGTATGTATTAGATGCAATCATAAGGTTTATTTATTGTTTTCAATTGGTATGCTTGCCGTCAATTAAATACAAACACATTAAATAAACTAAGATTAAAATTGATGAGGTCTTGGTTAAAATAAATACCTCACTTGAATTAAAAATCAAGTAAAGGAATTTTTGAATTATGATTTCAAGCTTGGACCCAATAATCCATGCCTACCATCAAAAATAGTTGTCATGATGATGCTACCTTACTTTGTCATTGACCATGAGTTGTGGAATGACTCTGTAATGGAAAGCTGTGATCTCTACTAAATATGGTGATGCCCATAGGATGGACTCATCTGTACAGTGACCATGAGTCGTGGACGTTTTGATGCTCTATCTACATGGAGGTTTGATGTGTCTTGCTTGACACTTAGTACCATATGAGCTCAATCATTAAAAATTAACTACTTTCAATATGTTTTATGGGTTCATATAATTGTGGCATACGATATATTGATTGGGCCTCAAGCCCATAGAAAACAAGATTTCTCGAATTGTCATTAGGGGTGATGGAATTCAAATAAAATAGACTTCTAATTTTCTACCTCGTTTAGATTTGTAGATTATCAATAAATGGCTAAAAGTCCACTTGCATCAATTTTGGAAGCTAATAAATTAACTGGGCCCAATTTTGTCGATTGGTTAAGAACTTCAAGATTATTTTATAATCTGAGAAGAGATCCTACATCCTCAATGTTCATCCACCGGTAGGGCACCGACAGATAGGACTAAGGAGGAGCTTGCAGAATATCAATAATTAGTCGATGATGATCTACAAGCGCGATGCTATATGATGGCATCAATGTCAAATGAGTTGCAGAGGCAACATGAGGTACATGCGCATGCACATGATATCTATGCTCAGCTACAAGAGTTGTATGGTGAACATACTAGGCAGGTGAGATATCAGATCTCGAAGAGCTTTCTAGGAATTATATGATGGAGAGCTCTTCAATACATGATCATGGATTGAAGATAATAGGTCTAATTGAAAGGCTCGAGTCACTGGGAATCATCATGGATAACGAACTTCATTTGGATCTCATCCTGCAGCCTTTGCCTCATCGTTTGACACCTTCATTGTCAACTTCAATATGCATAAGATGGAAACTAGCCTTGCTAAGCTGGTTAACATGTTGAAGATAGTTGAGTCCACTATGAAAAAGGACAAGTTGGTCATGCTTGTTGGATCCTCTTCCAACTCAAAGGCTACAAAGCCCAAGAGAAAGAAGGGGAGAGAATAGCGTTCCTCAAAATCCAAAGGCATGAAGGTGACTGGTGGGGTCTTCAAGAGTTTTAAAATTGATGACAAATGCCATTACTGCTGCAAACCTTAGCATTAGAAAAGGAACCGTAAGGAGTACCTTGCGAGCCTAAAGAGTTTAGGTATTTATTTTGTTGAAGTTAACTTATCAGTTAACGATACTTCTTGGGTATTAGATACTGGATGTGGATCTCATCTATGCAATGAATTACAGGTGATGGAAAGAAGCAGGAAGCTAAGTAGAGGAGAGACAGTCTTGTGGCTGGGGAATGGAGCAAAGATTGCTGCATTAGCCATAAAAAATTCCAACTTAGCTTTATGAAACGGAGTACTTTTAGTTTTAAATAGTTGTCTTTATGTTCCAGAGATAGTTAAGAACATTATTGCCATTTCTTTTTTGGATGGAGAAGGTTTTACTTTTTCAATAATACATAGAAGTTGTTCCATTTTTAGAGATTCGGCTTTGATTACCTTTAGCATATTGATGAATGGTTTATATTGTATTACTCCCCATAACTCATTTTTCCATGTTCAAAAAAATAAAAGAAAATTAGATAATCATAGTTCTCAACTCCTATGGCGTGCTAGATTAGGTCATATCTTTGAGAAGAGAATTCATAAGTTGGCTCAATTATTCGATCTTTCAAAAGGACAAGGAATGCCAACTTGTAAGTCATGTCTCAAAGGAAGATGACCAAATCACTATTTGTTGGACAAGTGGAGCGAGCCAAAGATCTATTGGATATGATCCATCTAGATATATGAGGGCCACTAAGTGTTAGTGCTCATGGGAACTAAGTGTTAGTGCTCGTGGGAACTATCACTACTTCATAACCTCTAGTGATGATTATTCTAAGTGTGGTTATTTCTACCTTATAAGGTACAAATCTGAAGTTTTTGAAAAGTTCAAAGAATTTAGATGTGAGGTGGAGAAACTGGGCTAAGTATCTAGGCTCTTCGATCAAATTAAGAAGATGAATACTTGAGCATAGAGTTTCTTGATTATCTAAAATAGAATGGGATTCTCTCTCAGTAGACCCCTCCTCGAGTTGAGTTGAGGAGTGTAGGAATCGAACCTTGTTAGACATTATTCGAACAAGAATAAGTTTCACTAGGCTTTTTCTTTCCCTATGGGGCTATGCTCTAGAAACGACAACATATCTATTAAATAGAGTACTGGCAAAATCGGTGCCCAAAACACCATATGAGATGTGGTGTGGGAAATCCCTCTTACAAACACCTTAGGGTATGGGGGTGTACTGCTTACGTGAAGCAGTAAGTGGGAGATAAATTGAATATGAGATCCAGTTATGTAAGTTCATAGGATATTCAAAAGAATCCATTGGATACTACTTCTATGACCCATCAGAACAAAAGATGTTTATTTCGAGGAATGGCACCTTCTTAGAGGTGGAGTTTCTATTGGGTAGAAATGGCGAAGTCGTGGAACTTGAAGATATTCAAGAACCACAAAGCCTCCCAACAGATGTAGTAATGGGCCAACCAATTGAGGTTGGGCCATCAGACACACAATTTCCTAGGAGATCCCAAAGGATCTTAAAGCTATCTAAGAGGTATGGCTTTATGTTAGAAAATAACGAGGAGAATCTTTCCTTGCATAGTGATCCAAGGACTACAGAGAGGCGATATCAGGCATCGACTCGGGAAGTTGTCAAGATGCCATATAATCTGAGATGAACTCCATGTACTCCAACAAGGTATGGACCTTGGTGGACCCACTGTGGGGAATAGTTCTCATTGGCTGCAAATGGGTCTACAACCAAAAGCTTGAAGTAAATGGAGAGGTAGTGACCTACAAAGCAAGACTGGTCGTGAAAGGTTATACTCAGAAGCAAGGAATTGATTATGAGGAAACATTTTTGCAGTAGCGATGCTTAAATCCATCCGGATATTGCTAGCCATATCAACGTATTATGACTATGAGATATAACAGATGGATGTGAAGACCACTTTCCTTAATGGAAACATTAAGGAAGTGATTTATATAAGGCAGCTAGAAGGCTTCATATCTAGAGGGAATAAGACACCTAATGTAACACCTAGTACTCAATAACTATATATAAAGTATAATTTGATATGATAGAACTTGTGTGTACGTGTAATTTTTTATTTTTTTTGTGTAACACTTTAAGAAAAGATAAATTACTTTTTACACACACAACCCTATTTAAAATACTTCCTCATATATGTCCTCTATATAGCAGGATCAATATTTATATAAAAGCACAACACCCACAATTACCACAATATTTACATACTTGTTTACAGTAAAGTTTTAAAATCACAATATAGTACCAGTCTCAAAATATAATACAACATACACAGAATATAACAAGTCAACAAAATATCCCAACAGGTCGTCATCCATGTACATACTCCCTCAGACACCTGCAAGAGCTCCAACAGCCGCCCAGCCAGCAAAAAATGCTTCAAGCATCGTTGTGTTCACCTATAATACATAAACTATATGAGTTAATGCTCAACAAGTAAATATTATGCAGTCAAAGAATAATCCACAATATCAAGTCATGCATCTCAAAATGTTATGCCCACAATGCAATTCAATGCATCAAAACATTTATCTCAAAATTATTTCTTTCTTGGGCCCCTGACCAATGCTACTATGCCATACACCGAAAAAGAGCTCTACACACTGCCATAATCTAATATCCAATAATAATATAAGTATGCAAATCCATGCATACAACCATGCAAATCTATGCATGCTTCGGTACACTAGTAGTGGTCAGCAAAATATTTTTCTCTCTCAGAATCATGCCGTGCAATGCAAGATTTATCACAATAGTCGTATATAATGCATGCACGTGCTAATGCCCATGTATGTATGCTCAATGGGCATGAATAACAGTAATGTGTGCCCTCTGCTATGCATATATGATCTATGATATTACATATAAATCACACATTTGGTTGGTTGGTAGCTTAGTCTAGATTTGTTTAGTATTCCCCTCAACCTTAGATGTAAAATAGCCTATAATATTACCCAACATCAAGCACCATTCCGAATTTGGCAAATTGAAAGCACAAAATCTCATACGAAGACCTTAAACATCAAGCTATCTAGGTAACAATCAAGCTTTCACAAACTAGAACCCAATATAGTCCCTCTAATACCTTAATTTTTCATTTTAGATACATGTAAACATCATATAATTGAATTATTATAACTCTAATATCATGTACCTAATTGTTACCACTCAATAGCAACATGTCTAGGTTGAAATATGCTAAGTTATAAAATGGGACAGATTCACATATTCATATTTTCTTACTATCCAATTTAGTTGCATGATAATTTTGACATCCCTAAGCATATCCAATCACTCCTAAATTTTTACCACACTTAGCTAACATGTATAGAAATTTAATCATATTTTATAATTGCCTAAAATCACTGATTTACCTCAGCAAAACTAGACCACTTCTCACAGCACAAAAACTGTAAGTATCATGACAATTTTGAGTGTCTCTTTAAATATCAAATCATATTTCAATTTATAACCTCTCCAAACTTATATACATCACCTAAACTCATATATAACTTTTTTTCTTAACCCAATGTAGAATTGACTATTTAGGTTAGGGGTTTCGATAATCAATACCGCGCAAAAGCTTCAAAATTAAGTTTAATAATTGAGAATGCTGTATAAAATAAAATAAATTATATGATATCAATATAAATGTAAATAGCACGCAATTATCATGCATGAATCATATTTGGCCAGGTAAGTAGTGAGAGGTTCGGGTATCACACCTAAGTCTGGGTAGTCATAATACACTTGCTAGGAGTTTCCCATGACTTGTGAAGTTTTTAAAATTAAGGAGTTAGTTTTAAGCAGATTAATTAATCAGAATAATTATT
Organism: Paulownia fortunei; assembly: GCA_019321725.1. Taxonomy (NCBI): domain Eukaryota; kingdom Viridiplantae; phylum Streptophyta; class Magnoliopsida; order Lamiales; family Paulowniaceae; genus Paulownia; species Paulownia fortunei. The sequence continues at coordinate 17,893,205 of CM033106.1, forward strand.
ATTATTCATAAGTTGAAAATATTTCAAACCCACTTCTAACTTAGTTATGAATCTAAAGGGTCACACACAATTTGAGATGGAATATTTCTAACTAAGAGATTGATCCAAGGAGTTGGATCCAATTAAATAATGGATATTAATTAATTGGGCTTAAATTAATTCAATAATTTGAGTTACACAATTAATTATTAAATTAATTTATTCAATTAAATAATTAGATTATTTATTTGGCCTAATTTGATTAGGTGGGTTGGATGAAATTAATTGATTAGATTTGGACTAAGATAATTAATTAAATTAAGTGTGGAATTTTTTTTTAAAGTCCAACTCCAATTCAAAGAGTCCCATTAGGAGAGGCCAATGGAGGTTGATGAAAAATGATGAAAACTCAAAACTTTGGAATTTTTGGAAGACCCAAAATATCTTTGGAAGATGTGAAGTGATAGAGTTAGAGATTTTTGAGTAAACCAAAAATATCTTCCAATCAATCAAAAGAAAACCAAAAATACCAAGAGTGGGACTCTTAGAATTTTTGGGTTTCTTATTTATACATTAAAGGCCAAAAATTAGGGGACCATTTTAATCCTCAAATTTTCAGCCATAGTGATTATAGAGGGAGGAAAATTATTTTCCTTTCCTACCAAAATTCCATTCCTTTTATTTTTAGTATTAATTTTTTTATCACAAGTTGATAACAAGAATTAATATTCTCTATACACATTCCATAAACTAGGTTAGAAAAGAAATCAAAATTGCTAGCGGAATGTTGATTTTGTGTTTTTGCTCAAAGTATGGATAATTTTAGAAGGAAGACGCGTGGATACCTATGAACCGAATTCAGACAAGGGGCTAGCAAGTAATTGTTTGAATCCCTACCATAGTCAGAGTGCTTAAAAGGTATAAATAGAAACCTTAATTATTTTATTACACCATTTGAAGTTACAAGACTGTTAGAAATCGCATCGGATCCGGGGTATTGCTGTAATTATTATAGCATGATGTTTTTATGTTTTTTAATTTTCTGCTATGCATACCCCGGAATCAAGTGAACTCAATATTTGGGGGTACAACCTAATTGCAGTAGCCCCCAACAATCAAGAGAAAACAACTATCACTTGTCCTTAAGGATTATTTGCATTTAGTAGAATACTATTTGGTTTGTGTAATGCCCCTGCTACATTACAGAGATGTATGATTGCTATCTTTCATGACATGGTGGAGAATTTCTTGAAATCATTATGGATAATTTTTTTGTGTTTGGAACTTCCTTTGATGCATGCTTGTTTAATCTTGATTTGGTGCTACAAAGATATGAAGAGACTAATCTTGTGTTGAACTGGGAAAAATGTTATTTCATAGTGCAAGAGGGTATTATGTTTAGCCATAAGATATTCCAAAAGGATTGAAGTCAACCGAACCAAGGTGGAAGTTATTGAGAAATTATCTCTACTAACATCTGCTAAGGGAGTAAGGAGTTTTCTTAGGCATGTCAGTTTCTATAGAAAGTTCATTAAGAATTTCTCTCAATTTTCGAAGCCTTTTTCCAATCTCTTGGTCAAGGATGCACCATTTGATTTTAAAGATGAATGTCTGCAGGCTTTCAAGACCTTAAAGGAGAAGCTTGTTACTGCTCCAGTCATGGTGACACCCGATTGGAGTTTACCTTTTGAGCTAATGTGTGATGCAAGTGACATATCAATTGGTGCAATTCTTGGACAAAGGAAAAACAAGGTATTTTACATAATTTACTATCCTAGTCGTACTTTGAATAAAGCACAACAAAATTATGCCAGCACTGGAAAAAAAATTCTAGCTGTAATATTTGTGTTTGATAAGTTTCATTCATTCCTTGTCATGGACAAAGTGATTGTATACACAGAACACTCAGCACTTAAATATCTCCTTGTAAAGAAAAATGTAAAATCGAGGCTAATTAGATGGATTCTTTTATTGCAAGAGTTTTGATTTAGAAATAGAGATAAGAAAAAGCCGACCATTTGTTTAGAATAGAGAATCCTAACATTAAGGTTGTAGAGTATGCCCTCATTGGTGAGGAATTCCCAGATGAACATTTGTATACCATTGTTGATTCATTACTTCCTTGGTATGCTCATTTTTCCATATATCTTGTGTTAGGTGTCCTTTACACTGGTCTTTTTTTCATCAAAGAAAGAAATTCTTGTCTGATGTTAATTATTACTTGTGGGAGGAACATTTTCCTATTCAAAGTGTGCAGATCACATCATTAGGAGGTGCATGACTTTAGAGAAAATGTAATCCATTTTGCACCATTATCATAATCGGGGAGGTAGGTGGCCATTTTGAGCCAACCAGAACAGTGTCAAAGGAATTTCAATCAAATTTTTAATTATTCTATTTTGTTCAAAGATGCATATGCATATGTTGCTTCATATGATAGATGTTGAATTCGCTTGATCCCGAGGTACGCGCAATGAAAAAATATTTTTTAAAAATAAACATGCCATAATAATTAAACATAACCCTAGATCTGATGCGATTTTAACGATCTCGCAATTTTCAATATTTGTAAAAACATATAAGAGTTTTGATTTATACTTTTATTGCACTCCAGTTGTCGTAGCATTTAAAACAATCGATTGCTAGCCCTTTCTGAGTCCAGTTCACAATGATCTAAGTGTCTCCCATCTAAAGCAGTCCATACTTTGAGCAAGAACCTGGAATCTAGAAATTAAGGTATTTGAGGGACTATATTGGGTTTAGTTTGTAAAAGCTTGATTGTTACCTAGGTAGCTTGGTGTTTAAGGTCTTAGTATGAGATTTTGTGTTTTCAACTTGCCAAATTGGGAAGGTGCTTGATGTTGGGTAATATTACAGGTTATTTTACATCTAAGATTAGAGGGGAACACTAAACAAATCTAGACTAAGTCACTCTATTTTCAACTACAATGAGTGAACATAGTACATCTTGAAGTATTTATACCTAATATGTTGATGATATTGAAATTGATTGGATGACAAGTATATTATGTACTTTAAGAGTTTTATGATTCTTGAAACATGTTGAGAGTGAGATAACTTGTATTTCATATTGAATACACCATTCATGAGCATTTACATGTGCATACATGGTATATAGGTATAGTTGAGGTTCTTGCATGCACGTTATGATTTGAGAAATAATTTTCATGAATAAAGATGTTTATTGGCCACTACTAATGCACCGAGGTATGCGAGGCGTGCTTATGTGATATTTTAGGTACCGCAAGTGGATACTTCTTGATGGATCATGAGGGAAGACAGGAGGTGGACCTTTGGTGATCACGAGAAGATAGTCCACTTGATTGTGCCTTTGTTATGATTCATGCCGTGGGTGGGAGACTTCTCGGGTGGTCATAGGGGAAGATAAGGGGTGTACCTCTAGGGGTCCCAGAAGGATGGTCTACTTAACTGTATCAATCTATTATTGGCCATTTGATTATTGATATTATGTAGAGCTCTTTTTGGTGCATAGTAGGTAGGCCAAGGGCCCAATAAAATGATGTGATTTTGAATAAAAACTCTTTGATTTATGAGTACTCAAATTTAACACATTTATAGTATAATATCTTAGAAATGAGTTGCATGAGATTTTATATCATACTCTTGTCATGCATGATTTTTACTTATTGAGTGATAGCTCATTTAGTTCATGTATTGTAGATAAGTATAGTGAGACTTGAGACCTCTTGTTTACTAGGCTAGCAGTGGAGCTCCTACAAGCTTTCAAAGATCCATGTACATGAATGATGACTTGTTGGGCTATTTATGTGTTGTACTTTTGATTTTACGGTCTATTGTATTATATTAGTAACTTTATCCTGTATATTACTTTCGAAACTCCATTACAAATGAGTCTGAGTTTGTGATGATTTTGATAGACCTTGTTATTATTCAAATAACTATATGTGTATATATAATGTTATAAGATGTGAAAGTATTTTACTTTTATCAGTGTTTGTCAAACTAACTAGCTAGAAAAAAGAAAAAAAAATATACACAGCATATGCACAAATTATGTTGCACAGGTTGTTTATATATATATGTATACATATTTTTGGGAGGTTGTGACACCATCCACTCACCGTCTTATAATTTTGAAGCACCCAAATAAGTTTGTCCGTTTGTACTTGAGTGAGGTCTTTAGCAATGCTGAGTAATGTTATTTCTTTCTCACCCAAATAGACATATTTAAAATGGTTTGGGATTAGTTTAAGCTCCATTGTAGTCGTCTGCACCACAAAAGGTAGAAGCCTTTCATTAGATATTGGCAATTCAACATAAGAGACATCATACCTTGATTTTTTTGGCATTCTTGTGGATCGATACTTGTGAAAGAAGTTTTCAAGAATTGAAACATAAATTGACTACAACTCCTATTCTTACCATTCCAACAGGAACTAGTGGATTTGTAGTGTATAGTGATGCTTCAAAAAATAGTTTGGGTTTTGTTTTGATGCAAAATGGAAAGGTAATTGAAGGAGTATGAAAAGAATTATCCAACCATGATTTGGAACATGCTACTATGGTTTTTGCCTTAAAAATCTAGAGACAGTATTTGTATGGTGAGAAGTGTGAGATTTACACAGATCGTAAAAGTTTGAAGTACTTCTTTACCTAAAAAGAACTGAATATGAGACAACGGAGATGGTTAGAACTTGTGAAGGATTATGATTGCATGATCAACTATCATCTTGGTAAAGCGAATGTGGTTGCAAATGCATTGAACAGAAAATCCACATCTTCTCTTTTTGTTATACAAAAGTTAATATTGTTGGATTTGCATAGATTAGAGCTTGAAATTATACCTAAAGGGAAAAAGGGTTCATTGTCAGCCTTAGTGTTGAAACTGCACTTCAAGATAGAACTAAAGAAGGTCAAAATGCAGATATACATTTGTGTAGATTGAAGAGAAAGATTGATGCTTGAAAGAGGCCAGACTTCTCTGTTACTAATGATGGAATTATTCGATATAAAGGGAAACTATGCGTGCCATCTGATAAGGCAATGAAAGGAGATATTTTAAAAGAAATCTATACTACCCCTTACTCGGTACACCCAAGTAGCACAAAAAGGTATAAACACTTACAACAACATTATTTATGACCTAACATGAAGAGTGATGTAGCAAAATTTGTGGTTGAATGTCTAACTTGTCAACAAGTTAAGATTGAACATCAAAGACCAGCAGGGTTGTTGAAGCCTTTGTTGATTTCAGAGTGGAATTGGGAGCACATTACAATGGACTTTGTGCTTGGATTACCTAAAACTCAAAAGGGATATAATTCTATATGGGTGATTATTGATAGATTAACTAAATTAGCCCATTTTCTTCCAGTGAAATCCACATATAATATGGATCAGTATGTTCAACAATATATTAAAGAGATAGTAAGGTTACATGGAGTGCCAGTTTCAATAGTGTCTGACAAAGATCCTAAGTTTATATCTATATTTTGGAAGAGCTTATACAGTACCATGGGAAAGAAACTTGCATGTAGTACAACATTTCATCCATAAATTGATGGACAATCAGAGAAGGTTGTTCAAATATTAGAGGATATGTTAAGAGCTTATGTGCTAGATTTTTAAGGGAGTTGGGGTGCAAAGCTTCCATTAGTAGAGTTTACTTACAATAGCTACCAATCAACAATTGGAATGGTGCCTTATGAAGCATTGTATGGAAGAAAATGTAGATCTCCAGTTTATTGGGATAAACTTGGAGAACGAAGCCTACTTGGTCCAAAAATAGTTCAACGTACCACTAAGGTAGTGGAGAAGATATGAGAGAGAATGAAGATCATGCAAAGTAGGCAGAAAAGTTATGTAGATAAATGGAGAAAAGATCTAAAGTTTGCCACTATAAATCATGTGTTCTTAAAAGTTTCTCCCATGAAAGGTGTCATGAGATTTGGAAAGAAAGGAAAGATCAACCCAAGGTATGTCGACCCATTTAAGATTCTCGAAAGAGTTGGTGATAAACCTTGTAGAGTGGTCTTACCTCTATCATTATCTAATGTTCACAATGTTTTCCATGTGTCTATATTGAGGAAATACATTTCAAACCCCTCTCATATGTTGAGTTATGAACCGTTGGATTAATTTTTAATTTAGCTTATGAAGAAAAACCAATGCAAATTCTGGATTGGAAGGAAAAAGAATTGAGAACAATAAAGATTCAACTTGTTAAAGAATTATGGAGGAATCATTCTATAGAAGAGGACATTTGGGAACGAGAAGAAGAAATACGGAGCAAGTATCCGGAATTATTTGGTATATCAAAATTTCGAGGACAAATTTTTTATAAGGAATGAAGGATTGTAATATTGAATTATCTCCTCCATAGCCAATAATAAGCATCTTGCATGAATATGTATCTAATCAATAAGCATTATCATATTTTGGCATACAAATAGAATGATTGCACGAACATGAATAATTATTATTATATGCTCTAGTTATGCTTTAACTTGCATTAGTTCATGAAATATGAGATCAAACTTTTGTTTTTTTATTTAACATATTTCTTAAGTGCCTTTTTACAGTGAAAAACTCGGTATCTCATTTAAGGAATATTGAGTGTTGAATGGCCATGAAGTGAATTATTTGCTTTACTACATACTAGTTATATGCTAAAGTGATTATTTGCCCAAATATTTGCTTGAAATATGTTGTATTTGGCTAAGAACTAAAAGTATGCAAAATGGTGCAATTTGATTGGTAGGTTGACTCTGTTGCATGAAATCATTCTAAACCACATTACACTTGATTATAACACCAAGACATCAATTTTTGTCATCTCCATAGCCCATAAACATGGCTCTTTGCATGAGAGGACACCAAGCATGAGTCAACTAATCATAGCCCTCCACTTACCTCTTTTTGAAATGTCAAAGAAATCATTTTCATCCTTATTTTCTTGTGGAAGCTCCTCAAAAATGACCAGTCCACTTCTTCTAAGTTTCTCCCAAATTTCTACACTCTCTTACTCACAAAAATTGAATTCAATCCATAGAAATCCCTAGAACACAAACTAGAACAAGTTTTCACCCTTTTGAAGCTTGAAAACCATTGATTTTGAATCTTCATTCCAATTTAATCAAGGAATATTTTCTCTTAATGTTTCTTATGATGAGTTTATAGTATCTTGGATGGTTAAATGTTTTAGTACATTTTTGTATGATTGAAAACTTAAGTGGGTTACACTTGAAGCCAAAACCAAGCTAGTTAAGTTAGTTTCTAGCAAAAAATGATAGCCTTATGAAATATGCTTGATTTGTTTGTTTCTATTGATCTTGTAATGATTATATTGTAATTGGAAGTGCCTATGAATGATTGTGAACAATAGCTATTAGTTTGCTTAATTGAAGTTTAGAATCAATTTAAGTTAGAATCGAGTTTACGTCATGTTAATTTGGATTATGTTCATATTTTAGAGGTTGTCCTAATAATTATGTTTGAATTATTAGTAATTTAGTGGTTGCCCTAATGTTTAATGTTTTGAATTATTAGTAAAATATGGAGTATGCATAGTTTTTGATGTTATGTAATTGATATGGAATTGTTTACAAAGGATTGAAAAGTGTGTATTATTTTATTTAGAATAGAATATGTGATTTATGAAAAGGATATTGAAAGGTACATGATTTGATTATGTTAGGTCTTTAATACATCCTATCTTCCAAATAGATTGACCTTTTCACTTAGCATAAAACGGACTTGAGGTAAGTTAAAACTTTCATTTGTTGTATCACAAGAATCATATAATGTTGTTCTGTTTTAATGTGATTGTCATTATTTTTCAAATGATGTAATGTTTGATGTATTCATGGTTCATGAAGCATGATACTATCAAGAATATAATGAGTTTTTGAAAAGGAAGTATGGTACTTGATTAATGGTCGGGTAGGCAAGGGATGTGGGAGGGACCGACGGACCCAACAAATGGTGGCAAATACTTGAGGTTGAAAAACTAATATAGGAAAGCCACAGTGAATGAGTTAGAATATGGCTAATACTTGAGGTTGAAAGACCAAGTATGGAAACCTGTATTATTTCTCTTATTGGCCAATCATTATAAACAAGTTCCGAAAACCACGGTCTATCGCTATTAGTTAGGTACCACGCTTCAAATGACATAAAGAATGATTTATGAAAGAAAGTTATTGAATTAAATAATGCATTTAATCATTTATGAGATTTGCATGTACTATATTTGTTATTAGATCAGTTTCACCTTACTGAGACTTTAGCTCATTAGATTCATGTCATGCTGGTGAAAATGTATATGTTTAGAGGTTGACTGAGTCTCTAGAGCGACTAGACAGCTATTTGTTCATATACCATGCTTCAAGCTGTTTTCATAGCCTATTTCAAAAACACTGTTTTTGTTTTTAAATACGTCGCTCTATTATGGTTTTGTAAATAGTTGTGTTAAACTATAGACGGGATAATAACATCATGTACTCAATTTTGATTTATATAAATGGTGTGTTTAAAATGAAACAAAAGAACAAATGAATTCAAATTTTTTTTATATAACCAAAAAGGGAACTTTTTATTAAAATCATAACTCTAGTATTAATGAAAAGTTAACATTTCTTGACTTAACTATATCAGCTTATTTAGGCTCTACAGTTAGGTGAAGGGGTGTCACAAATAGTGTATATATTATGTTGTTTCGGCTTTATTTTCTAATAAGTAACATTTCAGGTAATATCTTCTAAACTCTACTTTTCTATCTATTTTTTATATTAGGGATAATGTCTCGATTAGGTTGGGGAAGGGGATAGTTGATATCATGTCTTGTATGTTCAATATGTATTTTTCTAGTTTTTTTTTTAAAAAAATCAATTGTATTTTCTTTTGGGTCCATTAAAACCATGAAAAATGGTGACAAAGTAAAGGATAACTTTAACACTCTTGGTATGTACCCCTATTTTTTTTCTTTTTTTGGCATAACATGACAAGTTTGTGAAGTTTTTAACAAAAGTTTGTGAATTGTCAATTTTTTTTAGTCGTAGATATTTTTCCAACTTCAATGATTAAAATTAAGCACGAACAATATAGTTTGATTGATGATGGGTGTTGTTTTGGACTTTGAGGTTGTTCTTTGATTAATATATTTTTGTGATAATTATACCTACATCTTTTTGCATAAATAGTTAAGTTATTTGGTGTTGAACAAGCATGTCAAATAGAAAGTTCTTATGCCTTCGTTTTAATCATCACTTGGATTTTTGACATATAGGGTTGAGTGTTAGAACTTTTCATTTTGGTCTGTCAAGGCGAATGACTGATTGAGCACCACTTGAAAAATGATTAAGGCATTAGGATTTCTAGCACCATGGCCAAATCAGCTTGTTCCAAGAGAACATCCCCCACAGTAAGTTACTTTGAGCCTTTCAATAAAAAAACATTTTTCTATGGTAACCATATCTTCTTACCTAGCCTAATTACACTATTATCCTAACCTTGTTCTAAAAATGATTTGAAGCTTAAGAGACATTCCATTGATAAGGTGAGCTTGCAAAAGAAATTTGGATTGGAATAAAAGATAAGTATGGAGGAGTTTCTCATCAAAACAAAAAAACAAAAAAAAAATCAAAGTGTTAAAGTATTACAAGTTGCAACTAAAAATGGGATGTTGAAAAATCAATTAGAATGATAAAGAGGGGTCCAATTCAATAACAATAGGCCCCGATGTTGAAATTTATGTAGTATGAGAAATCTTCATTGATAAACTCTATATCTCTAATCCCATGAAGTTTTTAGAACCTTTGTTACATCTTATCCTTTTATTTCTTAGCCACATCACTACCCTTTAGCCCCATTACAATCTTTGTTAAACACCTTTTGATTTCGTGTGGTGCCTTCGGTATAGTGGAGATTTGTACCAAATGAAGTGTCTATGATGTTTAACTATTCCATTAGAGATTGGGTGATGATATTTGTAAGGTTCTATGGGAATTCACTTGTTTGAAGCATGCATGGTTTCGTCATTGTTGACATTAACTATTCACACACACACTTGAGTATGCTTATTATGGAAATGTATTGACTATTTTATAACTAAGGATTTGTTTTAACATTTGTTTCATTTCAACACTTGATTCAACATTTGTTTTATTTCATTTCTATATTACTTCGTTGCTTCCAAAGAATAATTGTTGGAAGTTAATTATCATATGTGTTTATGGGTATCATCACTGGAAACCCTCACAAGATTATAACTTATCCTTTATGGGCCACCTAGGGGTTTAAAGGCTTGTTGCATATGCTAAATGCAATAGTGAGATTTCCTACGAAAGTGGATTAGTTTAGGTTTGTTTTAGGCTTGCTTGAGGACGAGCAAGGGTTTTGATATATTTTTGTATCAAATTATTTATACTTTCCTTGCTTTGTTCTTGTTAATATTATATTTTTATTAATATTTTGTGTTAGGGAATCAATGAACAAAAAGAGATCAAAAAGGGCCAAAATGAAACCAAAGAAGACAACACGTTTCGTGAACAAGTTGGAACATAATATTTTATTAGATGAAAGAAGCATCACAATTAGAAGAAAATGGTTATTTTTACCTAAGTCCATCATGTGTAGATCAAAATATATTACTTGACACAACCTACACTTGAGTTTGCAACTTTAAAGTAATAACAGGGCATATGGAAGTGGTGAGGCAAAATAGCTTAGGGGTTGCACATAATGCAATTGACAAGGTGTCTACCTTTTGATATTTTATATGATCTCATATTTTTGGGCATGTGAAATATTGATTGGACCTCAAAACCCATTAGTAAATCATGTTTTTCCTAATTTCCATCTTGAGGGTGATGAGATCTAAATAAAATAGTGTGAGATTATAATTACCATAATATAAATGAATATATTATCGAATAGATGCTTAATTTTGCTGTCTCACTTAGGATAATGGTTATCATAAATCCACTTAAATTATTCTAATCCAAATTTTTGAGTTAGAAAGGGTTCTAATTTAAATTTATATTTTATTAAAGTCAACCATTAGCGTTGACAATTCTTCTTGGGTATTAGATATAGGATATGCTCCCATCTCTATAAAGGTTTATAGATGATGACACGAAGAATGAGACTAAGAGGAAAGGATAATCCTTAAGCTTGAAGTTCAAACAAATATTGCTTCATTGGCTAAAAGAATGGTCCACTTAGCTCTACATCGAATTAAGGGTAGCACTAATTATTTTCCTTTGGCGAAACGATATTAAAAGAGTGGAATTTCTATTAAATTAAGAAAAAAGTTTGATTATAAAATCAAATGATGGAAAAGTTCCATGGTTCTTGATGTTCGTGCATTGATAATTAATTTATACTACCACAAACTTCCATGTTACACGATTCAAAAGACTTTAATTAGATAACCATAGTTCCACATACTTGTGGAATGTGATATTAGGTCATATCTCTGTGAAGAAAGCTCACAAGATGAAAAGAATGCTTGACCTTTGGGACAATCTTGACATACCAACCTATGAATCTTGCCTTAGAGGAAAAATGACCAAATCACCATTTGTTGGACAAATGGAGCATTCCACAAATCCATTGGATTTGATCTATATGGATGTATGCGGGCAACTAAGTATTAGTACTCGAGGAAACTACCACTACTTCATTACCTTTACCAATGATCCATCAAGTTATAGGTATGTGTAACTTTGAAGATACAAGTCCAAATTCTTTAAAAGGTTCTTAGAGAAACAAATTTAGAAAAGTATAAAGAATCTTCAATTCGATTTAGGAGGCAAGTACTTGAGCTCAAAGTTCCATGATGAGTTTCATTGAATTTTCTTCTTTATTCTGGGGATACACCCTAGACTCAACGACATTCTTATTAACTAAGAAAGTCACTTAAGTTGATGCCCAAAACATCATATGAGATATGATGTAGCAAAAACCACTCGCATTAATACCTATTGGCATGGAGTGTACTGCTTCCATGTAGTTAGTGGGAGATAGGTCGGATGCAAGATCCAACTTATGCAAATTTGTGGGTTATATAATGGATACTGTTTCTATGATTCCTAGAAATAAATGTGTCTATTTTGAGGAATGACGCCTTCTTAAGAAAAAAGAGTTTCTATTGGATATAAATGACTAGATCATAGAGCTTGAAGAAATTCAAGGATCATTAATTCTCTCAAACAATGAGGATTTTGATCTAAGGAGAAATGATGTATGACATCAGTTCGGGAAAATGGCTAAGTAACATCCAAGATAGACTCCGTATACTCCAACAAGGTATGGACCTGGGTGGACTCATCATAGGATATTATTCTCATTAACTGCAAATGGGTCTACGAGCGGAAGCTTGGAGTACAGAAGAGGTGATGACCTATAAGGCACAACTAGTGGCAAAGGATTACACTCAAAGTCAAAGTGTTGGCTATTGAGGAAGCCTTTTACCAGATTTAATGCCGAAGTCTGTTGGTATTTTGCTGGCCATATTTATGTATTACAAATACTATGATATGAAAATGGATATAAAGACCGCCTTCCTTAATAAAGTTATTGAGAAGAAGATTCATATCAAGCAGTTTGAGGCCTTCATATCCAATCGATGCAAGCATCATAAGTCTACTCATGGACTTAAAATGTTCTTCCTAAAGTTGGAACATTAGATTCATTGTGTTTAAAATAATCTAGTTCCCTCAAGAATACGAATGGACCAAGTGTGTACAAGAAGTTTAGTGGGAGCATAGTAAAGTTTATTATGTTGATTACATTCCACTCACATTGATGATGTAAGAATATTAGAGTCAGCTAAGACTTGTTATCTACTAAGTTCTTCAGGAAGGGATTTAGGAAAAGCATCCTAGATGTTAGGGATTTAGATCTATAACAATCTAAGAGGATGCTTGTGCTAGAGTAGGATGCCCAATGCCCCAATTGGATTGGATGTAATATTTTTTTTCTTTTGTAAAGACAATCTTATTGGGAATCATATTAATAAAAAGGCATTCTCTTTATCTTATTTCTTGCATCTTTTATTTCTGCACATCAGATAAAGTCCTTAGATCAAATTTAGCTATAGGGCATTGTCGTGCATATGATGGCGATCATGGAACATGCCTCTAAAGTTTTGGTCTTAAATAAGTTTTGAGTCAAGAGCTTTTTGAGATGGGACATCAAATAGCTCAATAAGACTCGCACATATGATGCATGCTCGTGAAACGAGGATGTTACATTCCATTAGCATTAGCGTAGAGACATAAGTGCATGTATGTGGGTGCTTATTAGGGAACAAGTACACCGAACATGGCCTACAAGAAATTCTTAGTTGGAGGCTTTACCTGTCAAAATAAGAATTTATGTGTTGCGATAGTACACGACTAATCCTCAAACTTGAGGCACGATGGTAGCCTTGTGTGCATCCTGCAGCACTTTGATATATCTTCTCATTGTTTGACAATCACAAATGGAGTATGTTGGGTGTTGCACTGGTATACATGGAGGTTTATCAGTGGCCAACATAGAATTCAATACTTGTCTTTTTAAACAAGGGAATCTCTTGTGTTTTCATAGTTCGTGATTCAAAGACCTTGGCAAGGCAGGATGAATTGTGATTCATCAAGAATCATTGGAACTTGAAATGGGATCACAGTTGTTGAATCATTTAGGGTTTTGACTTATAATCTATGTCTTAGATTCAATCGGGAGATTAGCTATCAAAAGGACCGTACGTGTATGGTACTCACAACTGAAATAGATTTACTCGCTATTTCACCTAAGACTAGTTTGCCATGATTACTTGCTAGGTGTTTTCATAGATAGTGAGGTTCTTGGAATTAAGGAGTTAATTCCAAGCGAATTAATTAATTAGAATAATTATTATGAATTGTAAATATAGTAAGTCCACTACTAGCTTAGTAGTGAACCTAAGAGGGTCACACATCTTTATGAAAAGTAACATTTCTAATTTTAGATTTTATCTAATGGTTGAAAATTAATTAATCAATATTGATTAATTAATTAATTAAGATCTATTTAATTTATTGGTTAAATTAAATTATTCAATTAAGTAATTGGATTATTTAATTGGACCTAATTTGATTAGGAAGCCTAATTGGGATAAATTAAATTAATTAATTGGATTGATTAAATTGGAATTAAATCAATTAGATTGATTTGGGGATTTTTTAGTCCAAGCCCAAAATTAATGTGGATCACTTAACAAGCCCACTAAAATATGAAGAGAATAAATTAAATAAATGTGATTTATTTAATTAACATATTTATAGATAAATAAATATAGTGACCGATTTTATGGGATAAAATCGGCCACTAAGATTTAATTTATACATAAATGTAATTATAGTATATATATGATATATATCTATCTTGATATTATTTAAAAAGTTCAAATTAATATCAACAATGTATGTAGATAATTTTGATGATTAATGTAGTCTTAAATTAGTCCACATACAATAGGAGAGAGAAAAGAGAAGAGTTCTTGGAAGATATGGAATCCTTCCAAGATAAGATTTTGAAGTTATTCAAAATTATCAAACTCTCCAAGAGTTAGAGAATAAGAAAATTTTCAGTCCTATATATGATGATGGATAAAAATTACAACATATAATTCAGCAAATTTAAGCAAAATTATTTTGTTTAAGTCTTCTATTTTTCTCTCCAAGAAAAAAAAAGAAAAAGAAAAGTGTTTTCTTGTAATCTTGATTTTTTTCTTCTTTAAAGAAAATTAATTTATTGTTATTCTCTTCATATTGTAGTTTCAAGAACTTAAAGAATTAATCTTTATTATTCTTGAAATTTTACTCTGATTCTAGATTAGTAAATAATTAAAAGGATACTAGCGAATCCTTTTGATTGGTGTTGCTCTTCCGTACTGTGGACCTGATAGAGGGGAGACACTTGGATCCTTGTGAGTTTTGATAGTCGAGGATAAGTAATTGATTGTTTTATTCCCTACAACAACCGGAGTGCTCGGAAGGTATAATTTGAATTTTATATTTATTTTTATATTCACTTGAATAAGCACAATCGTTAAAATCGCTTTCGAATCAAAGGGGTTAAATTTATATTGATAAAATTTTAATTTTTCACAGTGTATACCCCTGCGATTATAGCTAACCCAATAGTGGTATCAGAGCCATGGTTTCGCTTAGTCAGTGAATTTTGGATTTATGAATGCATATTTTTAAATTGTTTAAATTCATGTTAATTATGTAAAATTTGATTTTGCATATTTTCAGCAATTTTTAATTGGAATAATTTTAATTGCTTATTTAAATTGTTTAAATATGAAAATAAAAAAAGGTGAAGAAATAGGTCGTCGGGTGCAGACACTCGATGGCTGCGTGCGCACAGGTGCCTGACACCCAGCGCTGGGCCCCCGAAGCGGGCACCCAGCGCGCGCCCGACAGGCAGCAGTGGCGCTGCTCGTCGTGTCATTTTGGGTCCGTTTTTATTTTATTTTTTTTATTTTCTGAAATGTTAAAATTAAAAGTTAATTTTAATTATTTCTGAAAAATTATTTTTCAAGCAATTATAAATTATACCAAGTTAAAAAATTGCATTTAACAATTTGGTAAATTTACATGTTTTGATAATTATATATGATGTTAATTATGAGCATGTATGGGATGATCATGGGTCATTGGACCAATGTGATTGGTTTTATTTTTGGATTTTAAAATGGGGCCTACGAGCCTTGTATTCCATCTATGTAAATTATTTTATTTTCTGTAAAGAGAGTAAAATAGATGGTGAGGTTTTTCTTTTTCTTTAAAAGACGAAGGAGAATAAAAAATGAGGTTCCAAAGAAGGCCCATGTTTGTATGGATACAATCATGTAATAAAATAGGTTCTATTCCATTTTATTACCCTTAGACTGACCTTAGGTCTATTTTTGGCTCAAATAGACCACATAGGACTGGTTCATGATCATCCATTTATTTAAGTTTGTATTAGATACATGCTTAGGATTTTATTTAATACTTTTATGCTTACACAATGATATTATGATGTCATACATTAAATAACCAACCTAATTTAAATTATGATGAGGTTTTGGATAAAATTAAACCCTACTTAATTTACTAAAATTAAGTAAAAGAATTTTTTGAAAATTCAATTTCAAAAAAAAATGAAAGAGTTAGGTAGGACCTATCATTCCATGCCTACCATCAAAGATAAAGACATGACGATCACTACTAAATTGATCACTGGCCATGAGTCGTGGGGTGGTCTTGTCTTGAAAAGTTGTGATTTCTACCAAGCATTGAGATGCTCGTGGGATGGAATCATCATTATGTTGGCCATGCTCTATCTACATAAATGTTTGATGGGTATTGTTTGACACTTAGTACCATATAGGCTCATAAAATTGGGGTATATGGGAAGAGGTGAGGCAAAACAAACTTGAGGGTTGTATAGTGATATAATCATTAAAGAGTTGACTATCGATAGAAATATTTCATGGGCTCATAAAATTGGGGTGTGAAATATTTCCATTGGACCTCAAGCTCACTAGGAAATTTGATTTCCCAAAATTCCATTAGGGGTAATGGAATTCGAAGAAAATAGTGGGAGACATTTAGTATTAAAGACCTTATATTAAATAAATATATTTTTTCCATAGTTACTCATCTTATGCTTCGTGCATGTTTTGTAGTTTATTCTACTAAAATAGCAAAAAATCCACTTGCAACCATCCTTGAACAAAATAAATTAATTGGATCTAACTTTGTCGATTAGCTAAGAAACCTGAAGATAGTTCTTCAGTCGGAGAAGAGGGCATATGTTCTCGACACTGCGCCTCCTTCAGTTCCACCGGAGGATATTACTTCAGAGGATTATACAGATTACTTACGTTATGTTGATGACAATCTGCAGGCTCGATGCTACATGCTGGCATCGATGTCAAATGAGCTACAGAGGCAGAACAAGAATCAAGATACTACTTATCGGATCATCATTCACCTACAAGAGTTGTATGGTGAAAGAACTCAGCAGACGAGATATCATATCTCAAATGAGCTTTATAGATGTCATATAACTGAGGGTTATTCAGTCCATAATCGTGGATTGAAGATGATAGCCCTTATTGAAAGGTTGGCGTCCCTTGGAGTCGTTATGGAGATCCAACTCTATACGTATATGGACCTTCTGTTGCAGTCTCTGCCTCCATCATTTGACACATTTGTTGTCAACTTTAACATACACAACATGGAGAGTAGTCTCGCTGAGCTTGTGAACATGTTAAAGATGACTGAGTCCACCATTAAAAAGGACAAGACGGTTCTGCTTGTTGGATCTTCTTCTGGATCAAAGGCTAAAAAGCCCAAGAAATGAAAGAAGAAAGGAAAGGGTTCCTCTAACCCCAACAAGCTAAAAGCTAAGGGCGGTGTTAAAAAGGTTCCTGTGGCAAACCAGGGCACTGGAAGAGGAATTACAAGGAGTCTCTTGCAAGCCTGAAGAGTTCAGGTATATATTTTGTTGAAGTTAACTTGTCGGTTAACAACACTTCTTGGGTATTAGATATCAGTTGTGGCTCACATATCTACAATGATGTCAAATGATGGCAAGAAGTAGGAAGCTGAATAGAGAAGAGATGATCCTTAGGACGGGGAATGGAGCAAGAATTGTTGCATTAGTTATAGGGACCGTTAATCTAGGTTTTGAAAATAGTTATGTAATAGTTTTAAACAATTATCTTTTTATTCCAGATATTATTAAGAATATTATCTCTATTCCAATTTTGGATAGATAAGGTTTTAGATTTACCATTGAGAATGGAAGTTGTTCCATTTTCAAATGTTCTGATTTTATCTATTCTAGTTTTTTGATGAATTGTTTATATATTGTTACTCCCCATAACCCCATTTTCACAATTCAACAAAATAAGAGAAAATTATTTGATCCATACTCCCCATAGTTCCATGAGCTTGTGGCACGCAAGATTAGGACATATTTCTGAGAAAATGATTAACAAATTGGCACAATTACTTGATCTAAAGAAAGAGCAAGAATTGCCAGCATGTGAATCCTGCCTCAAAGGAAAGATGGTCAAATCTCCATTTGTTGGACAAGTGGAGCGAGCCAAGCATCTATTAGATTTGATCCATATAGATATATGTGGACTACTAAATGTTAGTACCCGCGGAAACTATAACTACTTCTTAACCTTTACCGATAACTTCTCTAGGTATGGTTATGTGTACCTTGTAAGGTACAAGTCTGAAGTATTTGAAAAGTTCAAATAATTTAGAATTGAAATAGAGAAACAAACTGGCCTAAGTATACAGACTCTTCGATCTGATTGAGGAGGTGAATACTTAAGCACAAAGTTTTTGGATTATCTAAAAGACAATGGGATTCTCTCACAGTGGACTCCTCCTACTACTCTCAACTTAACGGAGTTGCAGAATGCAGGAATCGAACCTTGTTGGTTCGATCTATGATGAGCTTCACTCCATTACCTCTTTTATTCTAGGGCTATGCCTTGGAAACGACGGCATACCTATTAAATAGGGTGCCATCTAAAGCCATGCCCAAAACACCATATGAGATGTGGTGTGGAAAGACACCTTCCTACAAATACCTTAGCGTATGGGGGTATGCTGCTTATGTGAAGCAGCAAGTGGGAGATAAGTTGGATATGAGATCTAGCTTATGCAAGTTTGTGGGGTATCTAAAGGAGTTTATTGGATACTATTTCTATGATGCCATGAAACAAACGGTGTTTGCTTCGAGGAATGGTACCTTTCTTGAAGAAGAATTTCTTTCAGATGGAAGTGGCAATGTCGCAGAACTTGAAGAGGTTCAAGAACCATAGAACACCCCAACTGATGCAGTAAATGGTACGCCAGCTGATGCTGGACCCTCTGAGGCACAATCTTTTTGAAGATCCGAAAGGGTCTCAAGGGTACCTAAGAGGTACAGCTTCTTGTTAGAGAACAAAGAAGAGGGACTCCCTTTGGATAATGATCCAAGAAGCTATGGAGAGGCGATGTCTGACATCGACTCAGAGAAATGACAAGAAGCTATGCAGTCCAAAATGAACTCCATGTACTCTAATAAGGTATGGACCTTGGTGGACCCACCATAGGGAATTGTTCCCATTGGCTGCAAATGGATCTACAAGAGAAAGCTTGGAGTAGATGGAGAGGTAGCGGCCTATAAGGGACAATTGGTAGCAAAAGGTTATACTCAGAAGCAAAAAATTGATTATGAGAAAACTTTTTCACCAGTACTGATGCTTAAATCCATACGGATACTGCTGGTCATATCTGCATATTATGACTATGAGATATGGCAAATAGATGAGAAGGCCACTTTCCTTAATGGAAATATTAAGGAAGAGATCTATATTAAGCAGACAGAAGGCTTCATATCCAGTGGGAGCGAGCAAAAGATTTACAAGCTCCATAGATCCATTTATGGACTCAAATAAGCTTCGAGGAGTTGGAACATCCGGTTTGATGAAACGATCAAAACATTTAACTTTTATAAGAACCCGGATGAACCATGCATCTACAAGAAGGTTAGTGAGACTGCAGTTATATTTGTTGTGCTCTACATTTATGACATCCTACTCATTGGGAATGATATATGGATGTTGCAATCAATGAGAATTTGGTTATCTAATCAGTTTTCCATAAAGGACTTGGGAGATATATTTTTTATCCTAGGGATAAAGATCTATAGAGATAGATCCAGAAAGATAATCGGACTATCCCAGTCCATGTACATAGACAAAATGCTAAAAAGGTTTAGCATGGAGGAATCCAAGAGAGGATTCCTGCCTGTGAGTCATGGGGTTTCACTCTCTAAGGCTATGTCTCCTAAGATACCTGAAGAGAGAGAAAGAATGGCTCGCATACCTTATACTTCTGAAATAAGGTGCATAATGTATGCAATATTATGTCTTACATCTTTCATTTCTGCACATTAGATAAAGTCCTTAAACTAAATTTAGCTACGGGACATGGTCGTGCATATGATGGCAATTATGCAACATGCCTCTAAGGCTTTGGTCTTAAATAAGTTCTGAGTCGAGAACTTTTTAAGATGGGACATCAAATAGCTCAATAAGACTCGCACATATGATGCATGCTCATAAGACGAGGATGTCACATTCTATTGGCATTAGTGTAGAGACGTAAGTACAGGTATGTGGGTGCTTGTTAAGGAACAAGTACACCAAACATGGCCCATAAGAAATTCTTAATTGGAGGCTTTGCCTGTCGAAATAAAAATTTATGTGTTGCAATAGTACACGACTAGTCCTCAAACTTGAGGCAGGATGGTAGCCTTGTGTGTATCCTGCAGCACTTTGATATATCTTCTAATTGCTTGACAATCATAAAGGAGGTATGTTGGGTGTTGCACTGGTGTACATGGAGGCTTGTCAGTGGCCAACATAGAATTCGATACTTATCTTTTTAAACAAGAAAATCTCCTTTCATAGTTCGTGATTCAAAGACCTTGCCAAGGTAGGATGAATTTTGATTCATCAGAAATTATTGGATCTTGAAATGGGATCACAGTTATTGAATCATTTAGGATTTTAACTTATAATCCATGCCTTAGATTGAATCGAGAGATTAGCTATCGAAAGGACCGTACGTGTATGGTACTCGCAACTGAAATAGATTTACTCGCTATTTCACCTAAGACTAGTTTGTCATGATTACTTGTTAGGTGTTTTCATGAATAGAGAGGTTCTTGGAATTAAGGAGTTAATTCCAAGAGGATTAATTAATTGGAATAATTATTATTCATAAGTTGCAAATGTTGTAAGCCCACTACTAGCTTAGTAGTGAACCTAAGAGGGTCACACATCTTTATGGAAAGTAACATTTCTAATTTTAGATTTTATCCAATGGTTGGAAATTAATTAATTAATTAATTAAGGGTTCTATTTAATTTAATAGTTAAATTAAATTATTCAATTAAGTAATTGGATTATTTAGTTGGACATAATTTGATTAGGAAGCCCAATTGGAGTAAATTAAATTAATCAATTGGATTAATTAAATTGGGATTGAATCAATTTAATTGATTTGGAGATTTTTGAGTCTAAGTCTAAGATTAATGTGAATCACTTAAGAAGCCCATTAAAATATGAAGAGAATAAATTAAATGAATATGATTTATTTAATTAACATATTTATAGATAAATAAATATAGTGACCGATTTTATGGGATAAAATCGGCCACTATGATTTAATTTATATATAAACATAATTATAGTATATATATGTTATATATCTATCTTGATATTATTTGAAAATTTTAAATTAATATTAACAAGTTATGTAGATAATTTTGATGATTAATGTTGTCTCAAATTAATCCACATACTAGGAGAGAGAAAATAGGAGTTCTTGAAAGATTTGGAATCCATCCAAGATAAGACTTTAAAATAGTTCAAAATTATCAAACTGTCCAAGAGTTGGAGAATAAGTAAATTTTCAATCCCATATATGATGATGGATGAAAATTATAACATATAATTCAGCAAATTTAAGCAAAAATTATTTTGTTTAAGTATTTTCTCTCCAAGAAAAGAAAAAAAAAGCATTTTCTTGTAATCTTGGATTTCTTGTTCTTTAAAGAAAATAAGTTTCTTGTTATTCTCTTCATATTGTAGTTTCAAGAACTTAAAATCTTTATTGTTCTTGAAAATTTACTCGGATTCTAGATTAGTAAACAATTAAAAGAATACTAGCAAATTCTTTTTATTGGTGTTGCTCTTCCGTATTGTGGACCTGATAGAGAGGAGACACTTAGATTCCTGCAAGTTCTAATAGTCCAAGATAAGGAATTGATTGCTTTATTCCCTATAGTAATCGGAGTGCTCGAAAGGTATAATTTGAATTTTATATTTATTTATATATTCACTTGAATAAGCGCGATCGTTAAAATCGCTTACGAATCATAGGGGTTAAATTTATGTTTGATAAAATTTTAATTTTCCACTGCGTATACCCCTGTGATTATAGCGAAACCAACCGCTTGGACTATTCCAAATCCATGCATATAAATGCTAAAAGTGTTTAGCATGGAGGAATCCAATAAGAGATTCTTGACCATGACTCATAGCTTTTCTTTTTTTGAAGTCTGTGTCCTTAAAGACTTCTAGAGAAAAGAGAAAAGAATGAATCACGTGCTTTGTGTATCGTCTAAAAGAATCATAATGTATACAAATCAATGTACGAGACGTGATATCATAAATGCTCTGAGTGTCATGAGTAGATATTAGTCTATTTTAAAAGAAAAAGCATTGAAATCCATAGAGAAGATCTTTTAGGTGCTTGTGAAGCACTAAAAATATCTTCTTGGAGTACAATTATGGAGAACTGAAGTTGGGATGTTATATCAAGCTTTTAGTCCAATATAGATAACTTGAAATCTATGTCTAAAATTGTGTTCATCCTAAATAGTGGGCGGTCAGCTGGAAGGAGTTCCAAGCATGAGACGACTGTGGATTCCACCATTAAGGTTAAATACGCCGTTGCATAAGATGCTACAAAGGAAGATGTTTGGATGAGAAACTCCTTCCAAAGGATTGGAAGTAGTTCTATTTATTGTTAGTCTATTATTTGTCTATTGTAATAACAATGGGGCAATTGCGCAAGCAAAAGAGCCAAGATTTCATCATAGATCCAAATACATAATGAAGTGATACCACTTGATTTCAGCAATCATTGTTAGAGGTGACCATATAGTAGAAAGAGTTGCCTCAGTAGAAAATGTCATAGATCCACTGATTTAGCCCCTTAGGGAAAATAGTATTATAAGGACATCTTTGGAAGATGGGCCTAAGATACTGGCAATTGGCTCTAGAGCAAGTGGGAGATTGTTAGTATAGTGCCCGACGTGCCAATTAATGGTCGCTTCTATACTCTAGCGAATAGATAATATTATTCAAAATATATTAAACATTTTAGCAATTTTTTATCCATAATTGCATTTAAGCAATTAGATAAAGTCACTAGACCATACACAGCTACAGGACTATCGCGTATATGATGGTGATCATGGAATATACTTATGTGGCTTTGGTCTTAAATTAGATTTGAGTCAAGGGCTTATTTAGATGGGACATCGATAAGCCCGATAAACTCATGCACACGATGCATGCTCGAAAGAAAGATGTCTAGTTTTATAAGCATTATCTTGGTGATGCTAATGCACGTATGCGGGTGCCCGATGGGAATGAGTACATCGAACAGGCCCATAGAAAACTCTCAATTGAAAATATTTTTC
Source organism: Paulownia fortunei (assembly GCA_019321725.1). NCBI lineage: Eukaryota > Viridiplantae > Streptophyta > Magnoliopsida > Lamiales > Paulowniaceae > Paulownia > Paulownia fortunei. Next base: position 17,916,494 of record CM033106.1, read on the forward strand.
ATCGAATGAGAATTTTCTAGTCACAATAGTGCATGAATTAGCCCTTTGACTTGAGGCACCATTGTAGCGTTGTGCATGACATCATGCGCTTTGATATATTTCTTGATTGCATGACAATCATAAGGGGTTTACAATTGGGTGTATGATCTTCACGTATAGAAGTTAATAAGTGGTCAATAAAGGATTCATCACCTATCAGGTAGAATAGGTGAACCTTTTATGCATTCTATGGTTCTTGACTCAAAAGTCTGGGAAAAGCAGGATAAATATTAGACAAGGATTTTCTAATGATTCATCATAAGTCAATGTGAGTAGGAACTTTTTTCCATACCCATCAAGGGGCGATGTACTTAGTCAATATGACTAGAATTGAATCATAGTTATTAAGTCAACTAAAGTTTCAACTAATAATCCAGTCCTAGACTTAATCAAGAGATTAGTTAATGAAAGAACTGGAATTACATGGTACTTGTAATAGAAATAGGTTCACTTACTAATTCACCTAAGACTCGGTAGTCAAGATGCATTATTAGGTGTTTCCCTTGACTTATGAGGATCTTGGAACTATGGAGTAAATTCCAAGTAGTAAATAATTTGATTAGTTAATCAAAATATATTTTTACGTATTCACTAAGTTGTAATAGTTGCAAGCCCACTGCTAGTTTTGTTGTGAATCTAATGGGTCACACACAAAACAAGATGGATCGCTTCTATCTAGAATATTACACAAGGAGTTAGATCAAGTTAATTAATAGCAAATAATTAACTTGGAGTTAGAATTAATTTAGAGAGTTAAATTAATTCATTCAATTACATAATAGGATTATTTAATTGGGCCTAATAATGATTAGGGGCTCTTTTGTGAGTAATTAATTGGATTAATTAATTAATAGACCTTAAATTAATTTGAGGGGTTAAATTAATTTAACCAATTCAAAGAATGGGATTATTTGAATTTGGTCTGGTTTAATTAGGTGGCCATGTGGAATAAATTAATTAATTAATTGAATCAAATAATTAAATTTGACTTGAATTAATTGTTGGAAATCAATTAAGGTCCAAGTCCAAAAGTTAACGGGCTCATATGAGAAACACATTAAGAGACTTTAGTTGGAGAATTAAAGACTCACTATCATTGATGGAAACAAATTAAAACTTTTTGTCATTACTACAACTTTAAGGTTGAAAACCCAAGTGAAGGTTATGTCAAATAATAAATTTCTCATGAGTCAAAGATCGATCCATATGAAAGTTGTTTGAACTTTTCAGGTTTATATTTCTTAAAAGATGGGTTGAATGTGGTTTATATTACAAAAAAAAATTATGCTATAACTAAGAAATCAAAGTAATAAAAATATTGAGAATTAGGGATCCACTCTTGAGTTTTGAATAGAGGAATAATTATTTATTATTTTTACGTCTTTTAAATACCATTATTGGAATTCATACATAATGTAAGTTACAATTGGAAGATGTTATCAAATGGCTCATGCATTAAGGTAATCATGATATTATTTTAATGTTTGCAAATTATATCTTAACACCAATAAATATTTATGGGATCAAATATTTATAAACACATTTGTCTATAACAAATCAAAGTTTCACGTTAGCAGTCAGTGTCTGTGGTGCAGACACCTATATTGGAGTTTAAACCAATCTTGGACCATCTTAAATATATCTACGTAGGTGAGAATGAAATACCACTAGTCAACATTGCTAAAGACCTCACTCAATTACAAGCGAGCAAACTTATTTGGATGCTTCGAAATTATAAGACAATGATTGGATGGATGATGGCTTTGGCAGCATATGTTGATGCATGACGAAGGAGGCAATGTCGGGCTGAGTACAATAAACCAAGCGCTTGTTAGGAGGCAACCCAATGGATGGAAAAAAAAATTATGAGAGCCGAATATTTGCTTTCTCTAACTCTCATTCTCTTTTCTTTTTATCCATTTATTTTTTTTTTACTTTTTTTCTATTTTATTTTGTCCTAATCAAAAATTCGTGCTGATAATGTTGTAGGTAGTTTTTTTTTCAAATTTTGTCATACAAGAGCACATGGTAGTCACTTTTCGACTAAAAACCTGCTGTAAAGATCTTACAGTGTGGATTTTATTGACCCACTCTTTTCAAAGACACTTGCACTTTTCTGCAAAAGTTATGAAAATTATCAAATATTAGGATCCTTCTTGGTTAAGTGGCAGATAATGGTACTCCATGGTTATTGAAGTCAGACTTATCAGTTTCCCAAACAATTGAAATCTCTATACAAAGTTTCTCTCTTTTTCTCATTCTATTTTCTTGTTCTTTTCAAAATAGATGACATTCTTCTAACTCTCAAAAAGTGATTTCTCTTTCTTCTTAAAAATGCAATTTTAAAAATTTATAAAACTAGGATTGAAAAATTAAGGATGCTTATACACAAGGGTATCCTAGGGGACATACGATGGATAATTGAAGCAAAGGTAAGAGTATCATGAGAGTTTTCATATGAGTTTTAAAACTTGCTTACCAGATACATGCCTGGTTTTGGTAAAAACACATATTAAAAAAAAAGAGGGGCAAAAAAAATACAAGTTTGTCACAAATGTGCTCAATGAACTTGTAATGCAAAGTGTCATTCCTTCTGAATGGTTTCGAAAAATTGAGAAGATAAAATTTAATTCATTAAGGATGGACTGAGTAAGGAGTTTCTAGATGATATTTGATTAACTCTTAAGATGCATTCTTGTGGATTCATGCATCGTACAATTCTTGATTTATGGAATCATTTTCGGGATGAATATGAGCGTTATAGTCTTGGGAATTTGACATTAAAAGACCTTGTTTGCCAGTTAATAAAAAAATTAGATGGGAAGCATATGTTCGACCCATTGAGGGTGTTTAAGCCATCACTGGATGTAAAACCTAAGGAAGATATGAGCTACAATCACAACTACATATACATTCACATATAAGTAGATATTTTTTCTAAAAAAAGAAAAAGATGTGCAATAAATGCATTCCACGTTCACACTTTAATAAATAGCACCGTACTTACTCTATTTTTGCACAACTCACTTTCAAAAAAAAAAGAAAGAAAATAGAAGGGTCTTCCACTTGCAAGTTTAACTGTAATTATGCCTTTTGTGGAACTAGTTCAGGAAAAAAATGGTGAGATTATAGGGGCTGCCAATAACCTTGGCAGAACTTTAGCAGAAAGAAAAATTTATTTAGTGTATAGGGGAGGTAGCCTGGGGTTAATGGGGAGTGTTGCTACTTTTGCTCGTAGGAGGAGTCAAAGTTTTAGAAATTATCCCAAAACTTGTAACAGTACAAAATATCACAGGTATGACCATCGAAAATGAGCTAAAAGTGTTATATATTCAGGACAGAATGCCTAACATATTAAACAATGCGGATGCATTCATCACTCTACCTAGTGGTTTTAGTATACTGGATGAATTATTTCAAGTTATCTCTTGGGCACAACTCAACATTCACTTGAAACATGTAGGTATTCTTAATGTTAATGGTTTATTTGATGGTTTGCTATCTTTTGTAGATCATGTTGTAGAAAAAGGTTTTATTTCACTGTCTGCGAGACGACTTCTTATTTCTACTCCAACACCTGACCAACGGATTGATCAATTTCTAGCATATGTGCCAGAACTTAATCCAGCCTTGGCTCATGTAGATTGGTCCAACAGTGACAATGGTCGAAAACACAAAATGAATTTGACTCTCGGCTTGTGAAATTTATCCTTAATGGTTTCAACTAATAGTGTATATATTGTGTTGTTTAAGCTTTTTTTTCTAATAAGTCACATTTCAGGTAATATCTTCTAAATTCTACTTTTCTATCTATTTTTTGACATTAGGGATAATGTCTTGATTAGGTTGGGGAGAGGATAGTTGTTATCATGTCTTATGTGTTCAATGTATGTTTTTCTATTTATTTTTTAAAATTTCAAGCATGTTTTCTTTTTGGGTCCGTTGAAACCATGAAAAATGGTGGCAGAGTTAAGGGCAACTTTAACACTCTTGAGATGTACCCCTATAATTGTTTTGTATAACATGGCAAGTTTGTGAAATTTTTAACAAAAATTGTGAATTGTCAATTTTTTTAAGTCGTTGATGTTTTTCTAACTTCAATGATTAAAATGAAACATGAATAATGTGGTTTGATTGATAATGAGTGTTGTTTTGGACATTGATGTTGTTCTTTAGTTAATATATTTTTGTTATAATTATACTCAAATCTTTTTACACAAACAGTTATGTTATTCGATGTGGAGACAAATATGTCAAAATAGGATGTTCTTATGCCCTCGCTTTAATCATCACTTGGATTTTCGACATGTAGGGTTAAGTGTTGGAAAATTTTTTTTGTTTGTCGAGGCAAACGATTGATTGTGAACCACTTAAAAAATAATTAAGGCATCTGCCTTTCTAGCACCATGGCCAAACCAGCTTGTTCCTTATGTGATGTTCCAAGAGAATATCCCCCATAGTAAGCCACTTTGAGCCTTTCAATAAATAAACTTTTAACCATATCTTCTTGCCTAGCCTAAGTACACTATTATCCTACCTTTATTCTATAAATAATTTGGAGCCTTAAGAGACATTCCATTGACAATGTGAGCTTGAAAAAAAAATTGGGTTGGAATAGAAGATAAGTGTGGGGGAGTTTCTCATAAAATAAAACAAAAAACAAAAAATAAAAATATTTTTTTTTCAAAGTGTTAAAAGTATTATGAGTTGCAACTAAAAATAGGATACTACAAAATCATGTCCAATTCAATAGCAATAGGCCCTAGTGTTGAAATTCGTGGAGTATGAGATTTTTTTACTGATACACTCTATGTCTCTAATCCCAAGAAGTTATAAGAACCTTTGTTGCATCCTATCCTTTTATTTCTTAGCCACATCACTACCTTTTGCCCCCATTACAACCTTCATTGAAGACTTTTTGATTTTGTATGGTGCCTTCGATGTATTGGAGATTTATACCAAATGAAGAGTCTATGATGGTTAACTCTTCCTTTAAAGATTGAGTGATGGTTTTTGTGAGGTTGTATGAGAATTCACTTGTTTGAAGCATGTATGGTTTCGTTATTATTAACATTAACTATTTACACACACACACACACACACTTAAATATGCTTATTGTGGAAATGTATTAACTTTTGACTGACTAAGGGTTAGATTCAACACTTGTTTGATTTTATTTCCATATTACTTTGTTGTTTCATGAGAATAATGGTTGGAACTTAGTTATCATAGGTATTTGTGGGTAGCACCACTGGAAACCCTCACGAGACTATAACTCGTCCTCTATGGCACTTAGGGGTTTAAAGGCTTGTTACATATGCTAAATGCAATCGTAATTTCCTACGAAAGTGGATTAGTTTAAGTGTTTTTAGGCTTGCTCGAGCAAGGGCTAATTATGGGGAATTCGATAAGTGCATATTTTGATATATTTTTGTATCAAATCCTTTATACTTTCCCCACTTTATTCTTGTTAATATTATAATTTTATTAATATTTTGTGTTAGGAAATCAATTAACAAAAAGAGATCAAAAAGAGCCAAAATAAAACCAAAGAAGACAACACATTATGTGACCAAGTTGTGAGATAATATTTCATTAGATCAAAAAGCATCATAATTAGAAGAAAAGGGTCGTTTCTACCTAAGTCCATCATGTGTTGATAAAAAATGTGCAAGAAATTACTTGGATTTTGCAAGTTATTATTGGGCTTGCAATAAATTCAAAATAAGCATATTTCTAGATTTGTGTAGTTTTTGTATTTTGGTCATAACACCATGCTCAAAAGCACTATAAACCTGAATCTTACTTCATTTGAAAAAGAGATAGAACTTCAATGTTGCTATTGGAAGCTCAGCTCCATTCAACCTTGATTATAGCAGAAAATTCGTCCAAATGTGTGCATTGGAAAAAATTTATCTATGTTGACACATTTTCTTAATTCAAGCATAACTTTCTCCCTAATGGTTGAAATTAGGTGATTCAAGTTGAAAAATGAGGCTAAGATAAACATAAAGCTTTCATATTGATCACTTTTCCAAAATCAGCTGATTTCATAAAGAAAAATGTATAACAAAAATCAGATCTGAAAGGACATGGGAATTATAGCATATTTGAAGTAAGTTTGTAGTGAAAATCATATCACTTTATTGTTGCAACACCCCTTAACCTAACTGCAGAACCTAGACATGCTGATGCAGTTAAATCAATAAATGTTAACTTTTTATTAATACTAGAGTTATGGTTTTAATAAAAGTTCCCATTTTTTTACTGTAAGAGAAAGAACTTGAATTCATTTGTTGTTTCATTTCATTTAAACACACCATATACATAAACCAAAACTGAGTACATCTATTTACAAAACCATAACAGAGCGGCTTATTTAAAAATAAAATAGAGTTTTCAAAATAAGCTACAAAACAACTCGAAGCATGGCATATGAACTAATCTCTATCTGACCGCTTTGGAGACTCAGTCAACCTCTAAACCTGTACATTTCCACCTGCATCACATGAATCTAATGAGCTAAAGGCTCAGTAAGGTGAAACTAATGTGATAACAAATAACGTACATCAAATCACATAAATAATTGAATGCATTATTCAATTTAATAACTTTCATTCATAAATCATTCTATAGGGCCCTTGAAGTGCGGTACCTAACTAATAGCAATAGACCATGATTTTCAGAACCTGTTTATAATGATTAGCCAATAAGAGAAATAATATGGGGTTTTCATACTTGGTCTTTCAACCTTAGGTATTAGCCGTGTTTTATCTCATTTTTTGTGGCTTTCCTATACAGATTTCTCAACCTCAAGTATTTACCACTATTTGTTAGGTCTGCTGGTCTCTCCCGTGTTCCTTGCCTACCCGACCATTAATCAAGTACCATACTTCCTTTTCAAATACCTCATTATATTCTTAGTAGTATCATGCTTCATGGACAATGAATGCATCAAACATTACATCATTTGACTAATAATGACAATCATATTAAAATATGAACAACATTATATGATTCTTGTGATACAACAAATGAAAGTTTCAACTTACCTCAAGTCCACTTTGTGCTAAGTGAAAAAGTCAATCTTTTTGGAAGATAGGATGTGCTAAAGGCCTTACATAATCAAATCATGTAACTTTTTATATCCTTTTTATAAATCATATAATCTATTCTAGTTAAAATCATATACACTTTTCAATCTTTTGTAAACAATTCCATATCAATTACATAACCTCAAAAACAATGCATACTCCATATTTTACTACTAATTCAAGACATTAAATATTAGGGCAGCTATTAAATAACTAATAATTGAAACATAATTATTAGGGCAACTCACTAAACATGAACACAATCCGAATTAAAATGACGTAAACTCGGTTCTAACTTAAATTGATTCTAACCTTCAATTAAGAAAATTAATTGCTATTGTTCACAATCATTTGTAGGCATTTCCAAACACAATATAAGCATTACAAGATTAATAGGAACAAGTAAATTAAGCATATTTCACAAAACTATCAATTTTGCTAGAAACTAGTTTAACTAGCTTGGTTTTGGCTTCAAGTCTATCCCATTTGAGTTTTCATTCATACAAAAACATACTAAAACATGTAACCATCCAAGATACTACAAATTCATCATAAGAAACATTGAAAAAGAATATATACCTTGATTAAATTGGAATTAACCTTCACAATCAACAATTTTCAAGTTTAAAAGGGTGGAAACTTGTTCTAGTTTGTAGGAGATAATTGGGGATTACAATTGTTGTCTTTCTTTAGGCTAAGTTTTCTAGTAGTAATAAAAATATAATCTCTAGTTTCTCTTCTATTTTTAGTCTTCTCTACTTTTATTATGTCTTTCTAAATTTCATTTAGGTGAGGAAAAAGGGTGAACCTCTTGATGGAGGAAGATGAATAGTTATAAAAGTACATAATGTTCAGGTGTATTGTATTATTGTTTTTAATTTTGGATTGAAACACTCCTTGTTTTATGATGATTCTTGATTTATGTATCACCAATGGCACAACAAATACTTAGGTTAATTTAACTTATTGTACGGTTCTACTTCATCGACTGATAATGTGAAAAAATCTTGATTTATTGTAGACAAAGGTGTGCATAAATACTTCATCTTATAAAGTAGTGGTGTTAAAACCCTCCTTATTTTGTGGTGATTTTTAATTTATATATCACCAATGACACAACAAATACTTGGGTTCATTTAGCTTATTGTATGGTTCTACTCCACCAACTGCTAATGTGAAATATTGATTTGTTGTAGACAAAGGTGTGCATAAATAAATGTTGGCATTAAAACCTTTCTTGTTTAGTAATAATTCTTGATTTATGTATCATCAATGGTACAACAAATACTTAGATTCATTTAGATTATTGTAAGGTTCCACATCCCCCAACATTTACACTTCCAACTTCTTTTCTTTCAAATCCTCCATAAGAAAATATTTTTGTAAAGTAACCTCCACTCTATCCTTGGCAGTGAACTCAAGCATTTGTTGTGACTTGTGATCAATAATGTGAACTACAAAAACAACATTCAAGTTAGTAGCATATCTTATGGCTTCAAAAATATTATATTTTATAACCTCGCCATCAAACTCCATAGTATCCTTGGCAGTGAACTCAAGCATTTGTTGTGACTTGTGATCAATAATGTGAACTACAAAAACAACATTCAAGTTAGTAGGATATCTTATGGCTTCAAAAATATTATATTTTATAACATCGCCATCAAACTCCATAGTAAGAGTGACATCATAAATATCAATCTTAACTCAGGCAGTCTTCATGAATGGTCTTCCCAAAAGAATGTGTGTAGGATTAGGGCTTATGTTATCCTCCATCTCAAGAACATAAAAATCAGCAGGAAAAACTAATTCATTCACCTGCACAAGAACATCTTCTACAACCCCTATTGGATATCCATTAGATCTATCAGCCAATTGTATGATAACACCAATTTCTTATAAAGGTCCTAGATTTAGAGACGCATAAATAGAATATGGCATAACATTAATTGATGCTTTCAAATCTAACATGCATTTTTCAAATCTGGCCTTACTAATGGTATAGGGTATGGTAAAAGTGCCCACATCCTTACACTTTGTGGGGAGTTTTCTTTGAAGAACCGTCAAAACATTCTCCCCACACTTACTTTTTTATCCCCCCCCAACTTCCATTTGTTAGTGCATAGCTCTTTAAGTAACTTAGCATATCGAGGCACCTACTGGATCGCATCAAGAAGAGAGATATTTACCTCCACTTTTCAAAAAGTCTCAAGGACCTCATTTTTTACTCATTTTTCTTAAATTTACTAACCTGCTAAGAAAAGGTGGAGGTGTTACATAAGTATGAGAGAGAGGTTTAGGAGTGGTTACTGACTTTGAATTCTCCTTAGGATGAATAGTCTTGTCAACAACTTTTCCATTTTGAATAGTTGTGATCAAATTAGCCTCCTTGATTAAATTTTCACCTAAAAAAAGAAACATGACATTGAGTAGAAGGATTAGGCTGAGGTTGAGCAGAAAATCTACCTTTTTCATGTGTATGCAAAGAGGTTGTCAATGTTGAAAGTGTGATTTTGATCTCATTGATGGTTTGTGAAGTTTGGTTATTTATATTTGTTTGTGCATGCATAAATTCTTACAAAGTTTCCTTAAGGAATTTTATATGTGGAGCTGGATAAGAAAGAAAGTTTGGAAGATTTTGTGAATGTAGTGTTTGGGCAAGGTTATCATTTCGCCAACTAAAATTGGGATGATTTCTCCATTGTGGATTTTATGTTTCGGAATACGAAGAATTGAAAGACTTTTTGAATGTGTTCATGAAATTTTTTTATGCTGGAATATTTGGGCATTCATTGATGGAGTGTCCCACAAGTTCACAAATACTACAAACTTCTTCATCTTGCACAGATCTAATTTCCTTTATTTTTTTAAATTTTATGGCCTCAACTTTTCTTGTTAAACTAGCAATCTTAGCATTTAGATCATCTTTTTTACTAAGGCAATATTTTCCTTTATTACTATTAGCAAGATTAGATCTAATGGAACCTTCGGAAAAATTAACATTATACCATGATTAAGAGTTTTTTGCCAAATGGTCTAGATATTTTAGGATTTCATCAGGTTCTTTATCAAGAAACTCAACATTACACATTATTTCAAAAAAATATTTTGTTTCAGGAGTTAGACCTTCATAAAAGAAATCAAACAAGCGTCATTTTTTCAAAACCATGATGTGGGTATGAATTCAGCAAATTTTTATATCTTCCCCAATATTGAAAGAAAGTTTTATTAGAATTTTGTGAAAATTTTTGAATTTGTCTTTGCAAAGATTAGTTTTATGAGTTGGAAATAACTTTTTCAAAAATTCAATTTGCATTTCGTGGCAAGTGCCAACTGACCTAAAAAAAAAAAAGAACAAGAAAAAGAATTTGAGTTTAACAATCTTATTTGTACATGTTTGATCTTCAAAAGTGGCACATACTTCATCAAATTCTTTTAGATGTAAATAAGGGCTTTCAAAGTCTAAACCATGAAAATTATGAAATAAAGGGATCATACTTGGATTGAATCAAAAGTTATTTGTATGGAGAAGAAAAATGAAACAAAAAATAGAAGAATTTCAAGAAGATTGCAAGTAATAACACATGCTACACACCTTTTGATTCTCATTTTCATTTTGGACACTTTCATTTTCTGTTATGGTGGAAGTATGTAGAGGTGACTCAATTAAATTTTCAAATAAAGTTTCAGAATTATTTCAAACTAAATGATGAGAATTATGACTATGATACCACACGAACATATAATCATAAAGAAAATAAATACAAAATATTTACAAAGGAGAAATATTTACAAACCTAAATACTTACATTGTTTTCCTCGTCAACGGCGCCAAAAATTTTCTACAACTTTAAGGTTGCAAACCTAAGTGCAGGTTGTGTCAAGTAATAATTTTTTCGGGAGTTGGAAGCCAATCCATAGGGAAGTTATTTGAAGTTTTTAGGTTTATATTTTTTAAAAGATTGGCTGAATGTTGTTTATATTATAAAGAAAAATTTATGATATAACTAAGAAATTAAATAAATAAAAGTATTGAGAATTAGAGATCTGCTCCTAAGTTTTGGATAAAGGAATGATTATTTATTATTTTTACCTCTTTTAAATGCCACTATTAGAATCCATACATAATATAGGTTCCAATAGGAATATGTTATCAAAGAGCTCATGCATTAAGGTAATCATAATATTATTTTACTATTTGTAAATTATCTCTTAACACTAATACTTGTTTATGGGATCAAGTATTTATGCACACCTTTGTCTACAACAAATCAAGGTTTCACGTTAGCAGTCAGTGGAGTAGAAATGTACAATAAGTTAAATAAATCCAACTATTTGTTGTACCATTGGTGATACATAAATCAAGAATTATCACTAAACAAGAAGAATTTTAATGCCAATATTTATTTATGGGATTAAATATTTATGCACACCTTTATCTACAACAAATTAAATTTTCACATTAGCAGTCGGTAGAGTAGAATCATACAATAAGCTAAATGAACCCAAGTATTTGTTGTGTCATTGGTGATACATAAATCAAGAATCACCACAAAACAAAAGAGTTTTAACGCCAACACTTATTTATGAGATTAAGTTTTTATGCACACCTCTGTCTACAACAAATCAAGTTTTCACATTAGCAGTCAGTGAAGTAGAATCGTACAATAAGCTAAATAAACCTAAGTATTTATTGTGACATTGGTGATACTTAAATCAAGAATCACCATAAAAAAATAGGGGTTTCAATCAAAAATTAAAACAATAATACAACACACTTGAACATTATGCACCTTTATATCCATTTTTCTTCCTCCATCAAGAGGTTCACCCATTTTCCCAACTAAATAAAATTTAGAAAGATATAATGAAAGTAGAAAAGACTAAAAATAGAAGAGAAACTAGAGAATACATTTTTATTATTATTAGAAAACTTACATTACTATTAGAAAATTTAGCCTAAAGAAAGACAATAATAAAACTTTATTTCCTCTCTAAGGGTTTTTATGTGTTCTTAATGACATCCAAGAGCCACTATTTATAGTAGAAGAGTGCCTAAATTGGCATCTCCAAATTCACTCCAAATTTACTTCAAATATGCTCTAAATTAACATGTCTTTTTCAGATCTAATTATTTTCGCACATTTTTCTCCATGAAATCAGTTGGTTTTAGAAAAGTGATCAATATAAAACTATATTTATCTGTTAGCTTCATTTTTCAAATTGAATGACCTAATTCCAACCACTAGGGAGAAAGTTATGCTTAATTTAAAAAAATGTGTCAGCATGAATAGATTATTTCCAATACACGTACTTGTACGAATTTTCTGCTATAATCAAGGTTGAATTAGGCTAAGCTTCCAAAAGAAACTTTGTGGTTCTATCTCTTTTCTTTCAAATGAAGTAAGATTCAAGTTGATAGAGCTTTTGAATATAGAGTTATGTCCAAAATACAAAAATTGCACAAGTTTGGAAACATGCTTATTTTGAATTTAATGCAAGCCCAACAATCATTTGCAAAGTCCAAATGATTTCTTGCATATATTTTGATCTATACATGATGAAAATAGGTAAAAATGACCCTTTTTTTCTAATTGTGATGTTTCTTTAATCTAATAAAATATTATCTCCCAACTTACTCACGAAACATATTGTCTTCTTTAATTTTATTTTAGCTCTTTTTGATCTCTTTTTGTTCATTAACACAAAATATTAATAAAAATATAATATTAACAATAATAAATTAAGAAAATATAAAGGATTTGATATAAAAATATGTCAAAATATGACTTATCAATCATATAAGAAAAGAAATCAAAGACTCCTTTTTTTTATGGAAATGAATAAGATAAGAAAAAAAGAGAGAGATAAGCTTGGAAAGGGATCATTTGCTAATGGGATTAGTATTGAACCACCTTGTATATAAATACACTAGATGAGGGACAAAATTTAGGGTTGGAAAATAAGGTAATATTTGTCCTCTCCTCTCTTTCTTGGTAAGTTATTCCTTTCATCAAAGATTCCATACTATGATACTTTGATTTAATTTTTTTTATCACAAGTTGATATTAGAATTAAATCAGCACTCCCAAATTCTTGATTAATAACAAGAATTTAATATCTTCTAGTAGAGATATTAAGTTGTGGTCTTATTCATTGTGTGGATACCGTCAGAGAAAAGACATTTGGATTCCTGCAGCGAATCAATTTCTAATGAAGGGTCAAGATTTGAATTAGTTTTGAGATTCCTACAAAGAGTTCGCGAGGAGGATAACAATTCGAACTGCTTCACACTTTACATCAACAGAAATGCTTGTAAAGATAAATTCATGAAACTCTTGTTCTTAATTAAACGAAGTATCCAGGGTGTCAATCGATTAATCGCATTGAATCCATGACTATGTATTGTAATAGTTTATTGCATGTTTAAATTTTTTTAAAATTTTCATTGCACTTCGTCTCGTGGTTTTGCGAAGAAACAAAGGGAAAATGAGAGAAATGGAGAAAAAGAGATTGAAAACTATTAACCAAAAATCTTTTTCTTGTATTCACTTATTAAGGTTCAGCAATCTGCAAATGTGAAGATGATAGCGAGCTAGCGACAACTATGGACTGGGTGGAGGTGGTGGAAAACTATGGATCAATAAATGGATAAAATAAAGATAAAGAGGGAAGAGAGAAAACAGAGACTCTACAAGAGAAAGAGAAGAGAATTCGGAAATGGAGATGACATGAAATAATGGCATGAAGAGAGAAAGAAAGATATAAGGTTTTGGTTTAGAGTTTTTTTTTTAATATTAAGTTTATTTTATAAATAAGAAAATAATGTAACAAACCTATATCTATCTTCTTAAATTAATAAAAATTAGACTGTAATCTACCATCAATATAAGTGCTATAAAATGCAATATATGTATGTATATATATATATATATATATATATAATTATTTTGTAGTCTGAATCGATTGATTTTTTTATATCAAGTCAAGTAATCAATCAATGATCCAATAATTTAATTAATTTTACGATTGGTTCACCGATAGCCTACATCGCCTCCCAACCAGCTTTCATGACCATGGTCATGTACTCGCCTGCTAAATCACCTTGCTATCCCTCGCATGCTATAAAATATGCCTATCATGTAAGTTTTGTCGAATTATTAAAAACGCCATCTAACTTTAGGACGTTTTCACCCTTTTATTCAGCTTTTTTGAGAAGTATAACTCAAAAATATTATTTGTAATTTCCAAAGCATGAACAATAGTAAATCATAGATTTTAATGTTAAATTAATTTTTAAGTTACTATTGTGCCAAAAATACAATTATATGTCACAATATTTTACGATTAGGTCAGTCAATATTCATAATTAACTCAATTGTTAAATTATCTATGCAACACCCCCACCTCTCTAGGAGCTCAACAACCAGTCTAGTAAGCTTCAAAGTCTCAAGTATCACAATGCTTACCTACAATGCATGAACTACATGCGCTAATGCTCAGTAAGTGAAAATCATGCATGTTGAAGAGATAATCTAACATATATGCAATGCATCTCTATGAAATCATGCCAAGAATGCAAGCTCCTGAACCAAAACAGTTCTTTCAAAGTCATTTTCCATCACTGGGCCCTTGGCCTACCTACTATACACCGGATAGAGCTCTGAACAATATCACATATCACATTGACTCAATCCAGGGGCCATCTCCTGGGATCACCAGAGGTCCACCCCTTGTCTTACCATATGATCCTCCAGAAGTCTTCCCACCGACGGAGTCAATAAGGTCACAGTCAAGTGGTCCACCCTCTCGTGACCACCAGAGACATACTCCCTGTCAACCCCTATAATACTCCAAAAAGTAACACACACGGCGCCCCAAAATATCACATAAGCACTCCTCGCATGCCTTGGTATACTAGTAGTGGCCAACCAAAATATTTTATTTCTGAAAATCATGTCCCAAATCATATCGTGCATGTAAGAACCTCAACTATACTCATATGTCGTGCATACACATGTAAATGCTCATAAATGGTATGTTCAATATGAAATGCAAGTCATCTTGCTCTCAACATGTTTCAAGAATCATAAAACTCTTAAGGTACATACTATACTTGTCATCCAATCAATTTAAATATCATCAACACATTAGGTATAAATGCTTCAAGACATACTACGTTCATGCATTGTAGTTGTGAATGGATCTTTACTTACATTTGATCGGTTGTGTGTTACTTCTAGGTTTCTTAAGTATTACTCCCCAACCCTAGATGTGAAACAATCTATAAAAATACAAGATATCAACCACCATCCTCAATTAACAAGCTAATTATGTTGGGTTCGCGCGATCCCGGAAGACGTATACGCAGCGGAATTTAAAATTTTAAAAAAACATAAATATATATATATATTACATCACATGTAATTAAAATGAATCCGAAACCCTTTCGTGATTATTCAGTTGTGCGTTTTCTGATAGTTAAAGTAAGAATGTTTCAGAAACTCTTACCTTGATTTGCACTCCGGCTGATGTAGGGATTGAAACGATTCAAATCGTTATCCCTGCATGAAAGTATCTCCATGTTCTTCAATTCAAAACCTCTTTGATTGAAATCTGATTCACTTCTAGGATCCCAAATGTTATCCCTCTAATGGTATCCACACCTTGGATGCTCACTCGCAATCGAATCCTATGCTAGTAGTTTTTGATTCGATAATTCTATCCTAGAACGATATTGTTTGGAACAAGAACACACTAATAATTAGTATTTTAGGTGTTTAATTTTAATTCTTAATTCAACAATTAAATCAAGAATTAAACTAGATAAAAGGTTGGTGAACTTTTGGAGATTGAAAGGAAAGGAGGGACGAATTTTTGGGGATGAAATAAAACTATTTTTCTTTTCTAAAATTTGCAATTAAAATCCCCATTAAATATATCCAAGAAGATTGTCAATCAAGACTATCACAAGTTCTTTCTATATAGGACTCTTCTTCATTTCTTATCTCCAACTCTTTTGGTAAGTTTCGTTATCCCATAAGGACTTTTCTTTTTCCTTATTACCTCATAGAAATTGAATTCCCAATTCAACTTCCTCTAGGAATTGGATTCTCAATCCAATTTCCTAATGGGCTTCCTACAAGCCCACACCTAATGGGTCTAGGCCTAAGTAATCAATTAGGCTATACTTTAATTGATCCAATCAATTAAATTAATTCATTTAATTAATTAGGCCCATCTTACTTAATTGATCCAATCAATTAATTAAATATTCCAATTGGGCTTCCTAATCCAATTAGGTCCAATCAATTAATCTAATTAATTAATTGAATTAATTCCACACTTGAATTAATTTAACCCCATTAATTAATCACATTAATTAATTTAATCCAACACTTGGATTAATTTCTAGGTTAGAAATGGACTTATCCAAGTTTTGTGTGTGACCCCTTAGGTTCACTTTAAACTAGCCGTGGGCTCACAGCTCTTGTAACTTAGTTGAATAATTAATTGTTATGATTAATTAATCTAATTAATTAATTCTCTTAAAATTAACTTATTAATTCCAAGAACCCACAAGACATGGGAAACATCTATCAATGTATCATGACTCCTAGTTTAAGGTGAATGTGTGAACCTATTTCAATTACGAATACCATGCAAGTACGGTCCTTCCGTCATCTAATCTCTTGATTGAGCCTAGGGCATGGATGTTGAGTCGAAACCCCATTAGCTCAATAACTATGTTTCCATTTCTAGTAGCTTGACTCAATGATGAATAATTAGAAAACCCCACGTCTAATTTTCATCCAACCTTGGCCAAGGATTTTTGAGTCAAGTACAGTGGAACACATAGGAGATTCACCTATTCATCTAGATAGATGATGGATCCTTTGTTGGCCACTCATTAATCTCCATACATGAAAATGTTACACCCAATATAAACCCCTTGTGATTGTTATGCAATCGGAAAATATATCAAAGTACAACATGTCATGCACAAGATTACTATGGTGCCTCAAGTCCAAGAACTAATTCTTGCACTATCGTAATGAGAAAATTCCCATTCGACAATAGAATATTTCCAATTGGAAATTTTCAGGTGGGGTTGTTCAGTGTACTTGTTCCCAACAAGTATCCACATACATGCACTAGTGTCTCCACACCAATACCTATGGAACGAGGCATTCTCCTTTCGAGCCTACATCGTATGCGCAAATTTCAACGGGATCAATGATGTCCCATCTCATTAATCCTTAACTTGGAATATTTTAAGATCACAGCCTTAGAGGTATATTTCACGATCACCATCATATGCGCAACCATGCCCCATAGCTATGTGTGATCTAAGGACTTTATCTAATTCTTATGATGAATTTAAGATAAAGATTGTCATTTAAATGATATTAATATAAATAAGAATGATTCGCAAGAGTATAAGAACGACCAGAATAATTGGCACGCTGGGCACCACTCTAACAATCTCCCACTTGCCCTAGAGACAATTGCCCTCGTATTAAAGCCCATCTTCTGAAGATGTCCTTCAAATACTTATCTAAAGGGTTAAAACAGTGGGTCTGCTATATTTTCTGCCAAGGCAAATCTTTCCACGCTGATGTTGCCTCTACCAATGATTTTCATAACCACGATATCGCTAATCTATTTCTGCTTGGATCCTTTGATGAGACCTTGGCTTCTTTGCTTGTGCAATAGCCCCCATTGTTATCGCAGTACTCCAGTACTCAATCAACAATGGTTGGAACTACATCTAACATTTAGATTAAGTTCCTTATCCAAACAATCCATTTTTGCTGCCAAGATGTATTCAATCATGGTGGTGGAATCCACGGTTGTTACAAGTTTGGAACTCTTTCCAACTAACCGTCCCACCATTTAGGATGAACACAAATTTAGACATAGATTTCAAGTCATCTACTTTAGACTAAAAACTAGATGAAGCAGAATCATCTAAGTTTCAGTTCTCCATAACCGAACTCCAAAAAGAAATCCTTAGTGCTTCATAAGTACTAAAGATCATCTTTACAGCTTCTAATGCTTTTCGCATCAAATTGATTGATATTTTGCTCGTATCACTCAGAGCATTTCTGATATCAAATCATGTACATAGATTTGCATATTTTATGCTTTCTTTCAATGATGCATAAAACATGTGAGTCATTATTTCTCTTTCATTCAAAAGTCTTTAGGGATGAGGACTTCGAAAGAAAAATCCCATTACTCATAAACAAGAATCTCTCCTAGGATTCTTTCATGCTAAACCCTTTTAGCATCTAATCTATGTACTTGGATTTAGGATAGTCCAAGCATCCTTTCAGATCTATCTCCATAAATCTCAATCCCCAATCCTTAGGATGCTTATCCCAAATCTCTCTTGGAGAACTTTGTAGATGACAAGTCTCAGTTGATTGCAACATTTCTACATCATCTCTATGTGTAAAATGTCATCAACGTAAAACACAACAATCATCACCATACTCCCACTAACCCTCTTGTACACATATAGCTCATTCGCATTCCTAAGGAAATCAAACCATTTGATTGCTTTAGAGAATCGAATGTTCCACATTCGGAAAATTTATTTTGAGTTCTTAATAGATCTCTAAAGCTCGCAAACTTTTTGCTTGCGTTTGTTTGATATGAAGACCTCAGACCGCTTAACTTATATCCTTTTCTCAATACCCCTATTGAGAAATACGGTCTTCATATCCATTTTCCATATCTAGTAGTCGTAATACGTAGATATAACTAGCATACTCTAAATGGACTTTAGCATCACGTCTGGTAAAAAGTATCCTCAATAGTCAACACCTTGACTATAAGCATAACACTTTGCTACCAGTTTTGCCTTTATAGGTCACCACCTCCCCATGTTCTTCAATTTATATTTGTAGACCCGTTTGCAGCTAATGGGAACCATTCCCACTAATGGGCCCACCAAGGTCAAACCTTGTTGAAGTACATAGAGTCCATTTTGGATTGCATGGCATTTTGCCAATTTCTGAATTGATGTTATACATCATTACTACTTAGTTAGATCAATATTTAAAAAGGTAGAATAATAAATCAACAATATAAGTATTTATAATACTTAATATAAAAATATAAGTGAAAGTAATAATTAAGAAAACACAAAAAAGTACAAAAATAATTAATATGTATTGAATATGTATAACAATGTATGTTTAATTATTTTAAAATTAATTTTATTGTATCATCTTAGATAGTATTTAGTTGACATACAAAATTAACTTAATTTTGAAATACTGGATTCATATCCATCTTCTCTCCCACTAACTGCTTTAAAGAAGCAGACCCCTTTATACCTTTAAGTATATATGCTAGGGGTCTTTTACCACATCATATCTCATATGATGTTTTGAGCACCGATTTAGATGATATCTTTACTTGATAAGAATATTATCGATTCTAGGGTAAATTCCTAGAATGAATGAGAAAATAAGTGAAACTCAACCTGGATTCACTTAAAGTGAGAATCTAATTGTCCATTAGATAATCAAAAACTTACCACCTTAGTATTCTTCATCGATCACATCGATTGATTTAATACTTTGGCCGATTTAATTCTCCACTTCATGTCTAAATTCTTTGAACCCTTCAAAAGATCTTAGAATAATGAAGTAAGAATAGTTCACTTGTACACTAACACTTAATGGACTGCTTACATTCCTTTGGATCATATCCAAAGGCAGGGTTTGCTCCATTTGTCCCACAAATGGTGATTTGGTCATGTTTTCCTAAAGATAAGATTTACAAGTCAACACCTCATGCAAGTCCAAAAGGTCAAGCAAATGTACCATCTTTTGAACTCTTTCTTTAGAGATATGACCTAATCTAGCTAACCACAAGTATGCACTGTTTTGATTATCTAATTCTTAGATTATTTTGTTGATTATGTAGCATGGAATGTTGGGATTGTGTAGTTCATTTGTCAATGTAGCAAAGACAATGAACTAATACTATCCTAATTCCATCCAGAGTTAAATGGATCATTCCTATAGCCAATAAAGCAACACGTACTTTATTCTCAAGCTTAAGGATCGTCCTTTATCTTAGTCTCCATTTTTCTTGTCATCCACTGCAACCCTTTGCAAAGATGGGATCATATCCGATATCCAATATCCAAGAAAAAAATTATCAACCTTAATGGTTGATATCAACAATGTATAAACTTGAATTAGAACCCCTTCTAATTCAACTAAGCAAGTCAATACTTGTGTTTCCTCTTTCTATGCCCTAAATATCCACAATGGTGACAAACATCTATATTGAGCTAGTAAGTTTGTCTGTTTGTCTAGATTATCCTTATGTGGTATTACTAGCAATAACTATTATCCTATGCGAGGCAGAAATTTAAGCATTCATTCAATTAATATCCATTTATGATATGGTCTTTAATCATAAATGTCTCCCACTATTTTATTCAAATCCCATCACTCTCTAGATGGAAATTCGAGAAATCTAATTTCTTAGTGGGCTTGAAGTCCAACTAGCCTTGTCATACACCCTAATTTTATGAGCCCATACAACAAAACTAAAAGGTAGCTAACAACATTAGCAATTGCATCCCCATGCAACCCTCAAGCTATTTTGCCTCACCTCTTCCCAGACACCCCAATTTTATGAGCCCATATGGTATTAAGTGTCAAATATTACCCATCAAACATCCATGTAGATGGAGCATCTAAACATTCCACGACTCATGGCCAACAATAAAGACGAGTCCACCCTATGGGCATCTCAATGCTTAGTAGTGGTCACAACTTGCCTACACTTAGCACATTCCATGACTCATGGCCAACGGACTAAATGTGGTAGCGTATCGACATGCCACTACTGTTGATGGAAGGCATGGACGATTGGGTCCTACCCAATATTGCCCATTTATGCTTGATATCGAACTAATAAAGGTTCTCAACTTGAAACATTTTCAAGTGAGGGTCATACTAAATTTATTATACAAGGTCTCATCTTTTTTTTCTTGTTTATTTA
The DNA here is from genome assembly GCA_019321725.1 of Paulownia fortunei. Lineage (NCBI taxonomy): Eukaryota > Viridiplantae > Streptophyta > Magnoliopsida > Lamiales > Paulowniaceae > Paulownia > Paulownia fortunei. The sequence continues at coordinate 17,937,662 of CM033106.1, forward strand.
ATGTTCACTATCCTAACAATGACAAGCATACATCATAAGGAAGCATTAAATAAACACAACATGTATCACATACATCCTAAAATAAATAGATGATCATGAGCCTTTAATCCTATTCGATCCACTTGAGCCAAAGTGGATCTAGGTCAATCTAAGGGTGATAATTAAAATGCAAATAGACCTATCTATTACATAAATATATCCCATACATTCATGGGCCTTGTTTCCTCGTTTTTCCTTCGTCTTCATTCAATCTTTTTGTAATGTCCGCCAAATTACAAAAAGATTAACCTCACCGCCTAATTCTACTCTCATTACATTTGCTAAAACTACAAGAAACCTTGCAACAATTTCAATGGGAGATATATAGGAGGGAGATAGAAGTACATAAAGAATAAAATAGAGAAAAGGTGAGACTCGCAGGCCTCATTTTAATTAAAACCCAAAATAACCAATTATGCATAAAATTAAACCAATCACATTGGCCTAGGCTCCATGATCACCCAACTAGCATGCTTAACATAAATCATCACATGATAATGAAAACATATAAATTTACTGATTTAGTTATGTGCAATTTCTTTCAAATTTGGGATTTTTATGAAAAATAATTTTTCAAAAAATTAAAATTAACATTTAATTTTAAAATGAAAAATCATAAACTTCACATAACAATTACGTAACGAGGCGGGATGGACAACAGTTCAACAAGGCTGCTGCTTGTCGAGTGGCTGGGCAGACCACCCGTTAGGCGGTTGGGCGCCCACACGTCGGGTACCGACTACCGACCCAATGCCCGCACGTCGGGTGTCGGCTGCCCACCCGACGTCACACGTCGGGTGGTTGGGCGCCGCACATCGGGTGCCGACCGCCCACCCAACGCCACACTTCGGGTGGCTGGGCGCCTACACGTCGGGTGCCCGACCGCCCACCGACGTCACACGTCGGGTGGTCAGCACTCCAAATTTTTTTTATTTTTTTTAATGTCCAAGAATTCAAGATTTTCATAAAATCTTGATTTCATAGTTTCTTGATCTCATCAAGAAATTTTAAAAACTTGATAAAAACCAATTTTCTTGATAAAGAAATCAACTTATTTGATTTTTTTTATTTTATTTATTGCCACGTTTCAAGAAATTCAAGATTTCACAAATCTTGAAATTTTTGGATCAAGAAATTCAAGATTTCACAAATCTTGAAATTCTTGAAAATAAAAAAATCCAATTTCTTAACTCGTCTCAGTTCTTAAAATGTTTCAACATTTAAAACGATTAATAATATTAATCCCAAATAAAGAAATTAATTAATTCAAAATCAATCACACATATAAATATTTAATCTATCACATATATTAAATAAACATAATCGAAAAATATCAGAAACGCACGAACCTTGGGATTAATAAACAGGACTCACGAGAAATTTATTACTTACTACAACCTGCACTGAGGTTTGCAACCTTATAGTTGTAGCAGTTGTGAAGGATCCTGTCGAGCTTGTGGTAGAGAAAGTTGTTGATTCTATTCTTGGGTTCTTTGTTGCATATCTAGCAATTGTTATATCTGTTCACCATATATTCTAGTTTCAAATTGTCCACCACACTATGATTACCCTCATGATCATCCATTGTCTTTCTTTTTGGTGCCATGACCTGATATGCGTTACCCAACCTCATTTCATTCATTAGCCAATAATAAATGCATAATCATGACAATAACATGAAATAAAATATAATCAAATAAACATAAAGGAAAATAAACAAGTAGTTGACCGAGTTTCCCAGCCAGGATGTGTTCATATGCCTTATTCTATTTATAAGAATGACTAAACCTTCGCTCTGATACTACAAACTGTAACACCCCTTAACCTAACTACAGAGCCTAAACAAACTGATACAGTTAAGTCAAGAAATGTTAATTTTTCATCATTATTAGAGTTATGGTTTTAATAAAAGTTCTTAGTTTTAGCTATAAGATAAAGATCTTGAATCATTTTAAACACACCATATACATATATCAAAACTGAGTACATCTGTTTATAAAATCATAATAGAGCGGCTTATTTAAAAACAAAACAAAGTTTTTAAAATATGATACAAAATAGCTCGAAGCATAGCATATGAACAAATCTCTATCTGGCTGCTCTAGAGACTCAGTCAACCTCTAAACCTGTACATTTTTCACCTGTATCACATGAATCTAATGAGGTAAAGGCTCAATAAGGTAAAACTGATGCAATAACAAATAGTTTACATACAAATCACATCAATGATTAAATGCAATATTCAATTTAATAACTTTCTTTCATAAATCATTCTTTAGGGCCCTGAAGTGTGGTACCTAACTAATAGCGATAGACCGTGGTTTTCGAAACCTATTCATAATGATTCACCAATAAGAGAACTAATATGGGGTTTCCATACTTGGTCTTTCAACCTCATGTATTAGTCGTATTCTATCTCATTCATTGTGGCTTTCCTATACTGGTTTTTCAACTTCAAGTATTTGTCACCATTTGTTGGGTCCGTCGGGCCCTCCAACGTCCCTTGTCTACCAGACTATCAATCAAGCACCATACTTCCTTTTCAAAAACCTCATTATATTCTTAATAGTGTCATGCTTCATGAACCATAAATGCATCAAACATTACATCATTTGACAAATAATAACAATCACATTAAAAAATGAACAATATTATATGATTCTTGTGATACAGCAAATAAAAGCTTCAACTTACATCAAGTCCCCTTTGTGCTAAGTGAAAAGGCCAATCTCTTTGGAAGATAGGATGTGTTAAAGGCCTAACATAATCAAATCATGTACCTTTTAATATCCTTTTTATAAATCATATAGTCTATTATAGTTAAAATCATATACACTTTTCAATCTTTTGTAAACAATTTTATATCAATTACATAACCTGAAAAATAATGCATACTCCATATTTTACTACTAATTCAAGACATTAAACATTAGGGCAACCATTAAATAACTAATAATTCAAACATAATTATTAGGGCAACCTACAAAACATGAATACAATCCGAATTAAAATGACGTAAACTTGATTCTAACTTAAATTGATTCTAACTTTCAATTAAGCAAACTAATTACTATTGTTCACAAACATTTGTAGGCACCTTCAAACACAATATAAGCATTACAAGATCAATAGAAACAAGTAAATTAAACAATTTTACAAGACTATCAATTTTGCTAAAAACTAGTCTAACTAGTTTGGTTTTGGCTTCAAGTGTAACTTACTTAAGTTTTCAATCATACAAAAACATACTAAAATATGTAACCATCCAAGATACTACAAATTCATCATAAGAAACACTGAAAAAGAATATACCTTGATTAAGCTGGAATTAAGCTTCAAAATCAATGGTTTTCAAGCTTAAAAGGGTGAAAACTTGTTCTAGTTTGTGTTCTATGTATTCTTATGGATTGAATTCAGTTTTTGTGAGTATGAGAGTGTAGAAATTTGGAAGAAACTTAGGAAAATAAGGGCTGGTCATTTTTGAGGTGCTTCCACAAGAAATATGGATGAAAATGTTGACCATTCAAAGAGAGATAAGTGGAGGGCTATGATTGGTTGCATAATGCTTGGTGTCTTCTAATGCCAAAAGACACATTTATGGGCTAGAGATTTGACAAAAATTGATGCTTTGGTGTTATAATCAAGTACAATGTGGTTTAGAATGATTCCATGCAACCTAGCCAGCCAACCAACCAATCAAATTAGCCAAATGTAACATATTTCAAGTAAATATTTAGGCAATTAATCACTATAGCATATAACTAGTATGGACCAATATAAATAATTTATCTCATGGCCATTCAACACATCAATCTTCCTTAACGAGATACTGAGTTTTTCATTATAAAAAGGCACTTAAGGAATATTTAAATCAAGAAACAAAAGTTTGATCTCATATTTCATGTACTAATGCATGTTAAAGCATAACTGAAGCATATAATAACAATTATTCATATTCATGCAATCATGCTATTTGTATGCTATAATTTGATAATACACATTGATTAGATGCAAAATACTTATTATTGGCTATGCAGGAGAGAATTGAGAATTGGGCATTACAATAACCGTGCACCACCAGTCTAGCCTTATAGGTCACAACCTCCCCATCTACTCCAACTTTCGTTTGTATACCCATTTACAACCAACGGGAACAATCATCTCTAGTAGGGCCTCCAATGTCCAAATCTTGTTGGAGTACTTGGAGTTCATTTTGAATTGCATGGCTTCTTTCTATTTTTCAAAATCGATGTCAGAGATCACATCATCATAGCTCCTTAGATCGGTATCTATCAAAATATCTTTCTTCTTGTTCTCTAACAGAAGACCATACTTTTCAGGCTGCCTCAAGATCCTTTCAAATTTCCTTAGAGTCTATATACTTGAAGCGTTAGAAATTAAGGGTTTAGTTACTATTGCCTCTCGTTGAAGTGTTTTTGGCTCTTTACTTTCTTGAAGCTTCATCACCTCACCCTTTCTATCCAATAGAAAGTCTTTCTAAGAATGTGGCATTTCTCAAAACAAAGACCTTTTGTGCTGAGGGGTCATAGAAATAGTACCCAATAGATTTCTTTGGGTACCCCACAAACCTACTTAAGATAGATCTTGTATCTAACTTATCTCCCTCTTTTTGCTTTACATAAGCTGGGCACCCCCATATCCTAATGTATTTGAAAGATGGGGTTTTAATAGACCATATCTCATATGGTACTTTAGGCACTGACTTTGATGGCACTTTGTTGAGCAAGATTGTCGTCGTTTCTAAGGCATATACCCAAAATGAAAAAGAAAGTTCAGTAAAACTCATCATGGATCGAACCATGTCAACCAAGGTTCAATTCATTTGCTCGTTATCCCATTTATTTAAGGCATGCCAAGCAAAGTCCACTGGGAGAGAATCCCATTCTCACACAGTAATAAATGAATTACTGTTCAAGTATTCTCCTCCTTGATCAGTTTGAATAATCTTGATACTTCATCCAATTTACTTCTGTACCTCATGCCTAAATTCTTTGAACTTTTCTAAACCATCAAACTTGTCTCTAATGAGATACACATACCCATACCTAGAATAATTTATTAGTAAAGGTAATGAAGTAGGAATAGTTTACTCATTTACTAACACTTAGTGATCCGCATACATCTGAACGGATCAAATCCAGTCTGTCAGTAGCTTGCTCCACTTGTCTAACAAATAGTGATTTGGTCATTTTTCCCTTAAGACAAGATTCACATGTTGGCATTTCTTCTATGTCTGTAAGGTCAAGAAGTTATGCCATCTTGAGAACTCTCTTCTTAGAGATATGACCTAATCTAGCATGTCATATGTATGTCGAGGTTTGATTACCAAATTTTATGTTTGTTACTTAGTTTAGTATGTAAGATGGAATTTTGAGGTTGAATAATATATAAATCATTGTCAACATTCAAACCCCCTTTCTTACCATTAGTAAGAACTTGTTTCACTTGCTTATCATAAGAAATTTGAATAACTGCTTCAAATATAGTATCAGGAAGTACCGCTTATGGAACCTCAATATCCACGAGCTTAGTAGCTAAATGACAAATAGCATATATAATACGCCTAGTCTCTTCTTATAGATTTTCATAACCCTGCTGTGCAAAAATAGGATACGCACTTGAAATGGATGTCCGAGTTATGATATATATAATGAGCGATGGGAATAGATCGAGTAATATGTTCCTTTATCCAAGAAATAGTATTTATAGTTTGCATGGTCTAATCATTGATCCAAAAATTTCTACAATGAATTGGGTAGGTTACTAGTAAATGGAACAACTTCCATCTTTTATTAGAAAACTAAAACATTATCTATCCAAAATAGGAATAAAGACAAGGTTTAATATTAATTAGGGAACACTATTCTATTTCCACCACCTAACGCTAAGTGGAATTGGCTAACGCATCAAGTTTTGCTATATTCCCCAAACAAAGTGTTGTCTCTCCTTCACTAAGCTCCTTGCTTCTTGTCCTAACCAGCAAGTTATTACATGGATAAGATCCATAACTGGTATCTAATACCCAAGAAGCATCATTAATCGAAAGGTTAACTTCAACAAAGAACATACTGTAACCTTTCTTACTCCACCATTTGCCTTCAGCTTTTGTTGTTGGTGTCCAAGATGGATGCAAGTGGATTTTTAGCCATTATTTGTACAAAATAATATGAAACAGAAAAAAAGCATTCATTCAATTTACACATGCATTTACAATAAGGTCTTTTATCATAAATGTCTCCCACTATTTTATTCGAATTTCATCACCATCATGATGGAACTTTGGCAAGTCCAATTTTCTAGTGGGCTTAAAGTCCAATTAACTTTGTCATACACCCTAATAATATGAGCCCATATGACAAAGGCAAAAGGTAGGTAATACTTTGTCAATTGCATCACTTTGCAACCTTTAAGATAGATTGCTTCATATCTCCCATATGCCTCTATAATATGAGCCCATATGGTAATCAATGTCAAACGTGACCCATCACGACATCCAAGTAAGTGAAACCCCTAAATGTCCCATGACAAACGTCCCACTTTTTGGCATCACTATGCTAAGTTGTGACCACAACTTTCTTTGGTATTCCAATGACTCGTGGCCAATGCACTAAGCTCAACAACTTATCACATGTCACTACTTTTTGATGGAATGCTTGGATGATTGGGTCTCGCCCAATGTTGCCCATTTCTGTTTGATATGAAACTTCAAGGTTTAACAACCAAGGTTTTATACTTGAATTTTTAATTCAAATAAGGGAAAAACATTGGTTTGTTTCACTTGTAAGGTCTCATCTTATGATTATCTTCTTTAATGTTATCTATCCTAATGATCGCAAGCAAGATGGGAAATCATAAGGAAAAACATTAGACGTTCATGGCATGCATCTCATATATACTACCCATGGATGATCATGGGTCATTTATTCCTATGTGATCCACTCGAGCTAAAATAGATCAATGGTTAATTTAGGGTTATAATTAAAATGATAATATTCTTGTTTGTTACTTATATACATCCCTTGCATATATGGGCATTATTTTCTTATTTGTCCATCTTCTCCTTCTTCTTGTATTATCCGCCAAAAATATAAAAAAACCATCACCAACTATGCTACACTTATTACAATTACTATCCAATAAAAAACCTTAAGCCACGTCCAAGGGATGTACATAGGAGGGAGATAGAGATTACTTTGAGAAAAAATAGAGAAAAAGACTCATAGGCCTCGTTTCAATTAAAACCCACAATTAAAACCATAATACACATAAAATAAATCCAATCACATTGATCATGGCTCCATGATCATTCCTTCATAACATGCTTAACTAAAATCATCACATTATTTGTCGATTCTAAATTTAGGATTAATTATTTCAAAATTCATCGTATAAGAATTTTATTTAATTCAGATTAATAATTTAATTCCAAAATGAATTTCTAAAATTTTTAAAATTAGAAAAAATAGATCCAAGTGCAAGATCCAATGGTGCCATAGCGTGTGGAATTCGTGTTGCGGAGCCGAACTCTCTAGACAAAAAATTCTTTTAGCATCGCGGCACTACCTAGTCTGTGCCTCATTACCTTGAAAATATTTCTAATCACATCGCAACACCAAACTTGACTGGTACTGCGATGCTAACGCTTCTGCAAGCTATGCGGCAGTCGCATAATAGCTACAAGCAAATTTATTTTTCACATATTAAAAGAAAAATCCTAAATATATATATCGCATAAACATTTTTTTTACACATAAAGGATTAATTTGTTGGGGTCTGCATGATTTTGGGAAATGTATATGCAGGAAATTTTCAATAACATAAACAAAGATTACTTCATAAGTAATAAAACGAATACTAGAACCCATTCGCGATTACTCAGTTGTGCATTTTCTAACACCTAGTATAGGGAGGTTTTAGAAACCTATCCCTGATTCACTTTTGGTTAAAAATAATAACTACAATGATCTAAATTGTTCTCTCCATAAATAATTCCAAGCTTGATCCAAACCTTTTGTGGCTAGAAAGATTCGCTTAGAGTCCCAATGTTACCCCTCTAAACGTATCCATACCTCGGATGCCCACTTGCAGTCATTCCTATGTTTGTAGGATCTCAACTTGATAATTTTAACCTAAGAATTAGTTTTTATGTTTTGGAACAAGAAAAATAAGTATTTTAGGTGTTTATTTTGATTCTATGTTCTACATATGAAACCAAGAATTAAAATATTAGAGTATGGAAGAATGGTGATTTTGGTGGAGAAGGAAAAAGTTGAATTTTTCTGGCATGAAGAAACAATTTTCTTCATCAAGAAAGAGGTTAGGAGCATGAATTTTGCAAAAAAATTGAAGAAGTGGAGAATCAATCTCCTAATTTTTGGCCTAAGGGGATATAAATATCCCCTCTAATTTTATCTATTTGGAATCCTTTCCTTACCCAACTTGTGTTCTCACAAGGTAAGTCTTCTTGTCATACATGAATATTTATTCCTTATTTAACTCTCCTTGCGTTCACACTAAGTGTTCTCACAAGGTAATTCTCCTTTTCATATAAGGATACTTCATTTCTACAAAGTAAGTTTTCTAGTGGGCATCAACCTTAATTTAATTAGGAATTGAATCTCCATTCAATTCCTAGTGGGCATCCTACAAGCTCACACCTAATGAACCTAGACCCAGTTAATTAATTAGGTCCAATTTAATTTATCTAATCAATTAAATTAATTCATCTCATGAATTAAGCAGGCCACTATAATTATTTGATCCAATCAATTAATTATTTGTTCTAATAGGCTACCTAATCTAATTAGACCAATTAATTAATTAAATTAATTCAACACTTGAATTAATTAAGCCCTTATATAATTAATCACATTAATTTAATTAACCAAACCTTGGAAAATTTGTTAGGCAATATATAGACTTGTTTGAGTTTGTGTACAACCCCTTAGTTTCCCCTATATTCTAGTGGTGGGGTCACAACTCTTGTGACTTTATTAAACAATAAGAACTATAATTATTTTGATAAATTAATCAATTAATTAATACTCTTGGAATTAACCTACTATTTCGAAGAACCTCACCAATCTTGGTTAGCGTCTAGCAACATGCTATAAAGACCTAGAAATAGGTGAAATGATGAAGCTTTTCAATTGCGAATACCATGAAAGTCCAGTCCTTCAGTCAACTAACCTCCAATTGAGCCAAGGGCGTGAATTATTAGTCAAAACTCTAATTGAACCATTCCTAGTATCTTGATTTGTTGATGCTAATTAGGAAACTCATTTTCTAATTACTTATTCCAATCGTGGTCATGGATTTCAGAATCAAGTACAGTGGAAATCATAAGAGATTCTCTATTGTAAACTTATTAACCTCCATAAATGAGGATACGCAACCAAAATATCCCTTTGTGATTGACCTACAATCAGATGATAAACTAAAGTACACCATATCGAGTATGAGATTACAATGGTATCTCAAGTCTAAGGGCTATATTATGCACTATCTTAATAATGAAAACTTTCCACTTGACAATCATATTTTCTTTGGAATATCCAATTGCGGTAGTTTAGTGTACTTGTTTCTAACAAATATCTTCATACATGCATTACTGTGAAAACACCGGTGTCTATAGAATGAGACACCCTATTTGCAAGCCTATATCGTATGTGCAGGTCATGATGGGTTAGTCGATGTCCCATCTCAAGAAGTCCTCGACTTAGGACATCTTTAAAATTACAGCTATAGAGTCATGTTCCTTGATATCCATCCTATGCATGACCATGCCCCATAGTTATATGTGATCTAAGGATTTCATCTAATTTTAATAAATAGAATTAGAATTTAAGATGAAAAGTATCATTAATTGATATTAATATGAACAAGACTGATTCTACGAAAGTATTAAGACGGCCAATCCAATTGGCTTGCTGGGCACTATTCTAAGAATCTCCCACTTGCCCTCAAGACAATTACACTCGTATGAAGGTCCATCTTCTCAATATGCGCCTCAAATACTGACTTAGGGATTCAATCAGTTGGTTTGCTGCATTTTTTGCTGAGGCAACTTTTTCCACTTTGATGTTATCTCTACCAATGATTCCCAGAATCATGGTATCGCTAATTTATGCTTGGAGCTTTTGACAAAACCTTAACTTCTTTACTTGCGCAATATCCTCATTGTTATCATAGTACTTCCATACTTGATCAACAATGGCCAGAACAACATCCAACATTTGGATGAAGTTCCTCATCCAAATAATCTCTTTCACGCATCTTATGCTACTATGTATTCAACTTTGGTGGTGGAATCCACATTTTCCCAAGCTTGGAATTGTCTCTAACAATTTAGGGTGAACATGAATCTAAATGCAGGCTTCATGTTATTTACATTGGACTGAAAACTTAGATGAAACATCTTAGTTTTGTTCTCCATAATCGTACTCCAAGAAGATATTCTTAGTGCTTTGTAAGAACTTAAAGATCGTCTTAATGGCGTTCAATGCATTTTGCATGCATTAGACTGGTATCTGCTCATGACACTAAGAGCTTTTATGATATCACATCTCGCACAAAGATTTCCATACGTTATGCTTCTTTTTGTGGATGCATAAAGTTTGCAAGTCATTTTTTCTCTTTCTTTTCGAAGTCACATAGGATATAGACTTTGAAAGAGAAGGCCTATAACTGAAAGACAGGAATCACCTCTTGAATTGCTCCATGCTAAACCCTTTTAACATCTCTGTACATAAATTTGGATACTCCAAGCATCCTTTTAGATCTTTCTCTATAGATCTTGATCCCTAGCTTTTATGATGCTTATGCCAAATCCCTCATGGAGAACTTAGTAGATGGCAAGTCTCAGTTGGCTGTAATATTCCAACATCATCATCATAAAACACAACAAACAGTGCCATGCTCCCATAACCCTCTTATACACACTTGGCTCATCCGCATTCCCATGGAAATCAAACTATTTGATTGCCTTAGATAATAGAATGTTCCACTTTCGGTAATTTTATTTTGAGTCTATAAATGGATCTATGAAGCATGCAAATCTTTTTCTTGATTTTATTTGATATGAAGACCTCAGGTCGCTTAACTTATATCTCATTCTCAATACCTTTATTGCGAAAGGCTGTCTTCACATCCCTTTGCCATATCTCGTAGTCACAATATGTAGATATAGCCTACACGATCTAAATGGACTTTAGCATCATATCTGATAAAAGGTCTCCTTAATAATCAACAACTTAACTTTAAGCATAGCCTTTTGCTACCAGTTATGCCTTTATATGTCAACACCTCCCCGTGTTCTTTAATTGTATATTTTGTAGACCCAATTATAGCTAATGAGAACTCTTCCTACTTATAAGACCACAAAGGTTAATACTTTGTTGGAGTACATGGAGTCTATTTTGGATTGTATCACATTTCGCCATCTTCCCAAATTGGTCATAATTATTCCTTACTTGGATCAATATTCAAAAAGGTGATTTTTCTTATTGCTCTCGAGCAAGAGGCCCTTATTGTATAAGTAGCCCCGAGATCCTTTCAAATCTCATTGGAGGTTATGTACTAGAAGTTTAGTAATATGTTCATGAACCATTGCCACTTGTGGGACAAACTATGGTTTTTGAACTCCTTCAAGCTCTATGATCTATCTGTTTCTATCCAATAAAAAATCCTTTTTCTCAAAAAGATGATGTCCCTAGAAAATAAATTCCTTTATTCTTAGGGATTATAGAACTAGTATAAAATGGATTTCTTTGGATACCCCACAAATTTGTATAAGATAGATTTTATATCCAACTTATTTTCCACCCCTGCATACCCTTAAGTATGTTTATAAAGGGTGTTTGCCACATTATATCTCTTATAATGTTTTTGAACACCCACTTAAATGACATTCTTACATGATAAGAATATCATTAATTCTAGGGTGAATTCCTAGAATAAAGGAGGAAATAGGTGAAACTTGACATAAATTCACTTAAAGATAGAATCCAATTCTCTATTACTTAATAAAAGGACTTATCTTCTTAGAGTCCTCTTGATTACATCGATAGATTTAATAATTTGGTCGGCTGAATTTTCTATTTCATGTCTAAATTCTTTGAACCCTTCAAAGGATCTTAGAGTAATGAAATAAGAATAGTTCACTCATGCACTAACACTTAGTGGACTGCATACGTCCCATTGGATCAAATCCAAATGAGTGGTTCAATCCATTTGTCCCATAAGTGGTGACTGGGTCATTTTTCTCTTATGACAAGATTTACAAGTCGGTACCTTATGTAAGTCTCTGAGGTCAAGCAAATGTGCCATCGTTTAAATCTTTCTTTAGAGATATGACCTTTACCACAAGTATGCACATTTTTATGCATGTTGTTAAGCATACCAAATTAAAACCTTACTACTAAAATAATTTTACAAGTATAGTGCGAGTAAAGATCAATCCCACAAAGATGAAAGCTAATTAATTTATTATTGATTTTATAACTAAAGACTTGACTCACTAATAATGTGTTATAATTAAGAAATCAAAGTAATAAAGTATTGAGGATTAAGGATCTGCTCTTGAGTTTTGGATAGAGTAATGATTATTTATTATTCTTTTTATCTCTTTTTAAATGCCACTATTGGAATCCATACATATTATCTTACTGTCTGTAAATTATCTTTTAACGCCAACACTTGTTTATGGGATCAAGTATATATTTATACAACCTTTGTCTATAACAAATTAATGTTTCATGTTAGTGGTCAGTATAGTAGAACTAGACATTTAACTAAATGAACCCAATTATTTGTTGTGTCATTAGTAATACATAAATAAAAAACCGCCACTAAACAAGGAAGGTTTAATCATAAATTAAGACAATAATACAACACATTTAAATATTATATTCTTTTATAATTGTTCATCTTTCTTCATCAAGAGGTTCATCTTTTCTCCCCATTCAAATAAAATTTAGCAAAACATAATGAAAATAGAGAAAACTAAATATAAAAGAGAAACTAAAGAAGATATTTTTATTATAACTAGAAAACTTAATAAAAAAAGGGGGCGGCAGTTGATTTGATTAACTAAATTGTAGAAAATAAAACTAAAGTAAAATGGAAAGAATAAAAATTAAATAAGTGAGTACAAGATTGATGAAGTTTTAGATAAGGTTTTATTCGCCACCTCTAGACAATAAATTGTGAATTGACATTATTATTTCTCCAATTTTTCTATTCAAACTGCCAACCGTAGATAATAATAAGTTCTGTTATTTCATTTTTTCCTTAATTTTTCATTAGATATAATTTGGAACAAGCTTTCTAAATTTAATTTAACAAAAGCATTAAGATGATAAAAATAAATTGATTTAAGCAATAAACACACAAGCTCGGATAATTCAACTTAGGTTATGTTTCATATCATGATTAACAAAAACATCCCATAATCATTAATCACAATTTACTACTTATGATTAAAAATTCAAGACAATTACGGATCAATAATTCTAATCTAGTTTTAGGTAATTCTCAATCCCTACTTGGTTGTGCACTTAAATAAAACAAAAAAATAACCATGAAGAAATTGGATGTAGAAGAACATATACAATCTCAATTAGAAAAGAGGAAAACAATATCAAATACTCAATTGCACAAATTCATGTCTAGAGTTTTGAAATCACCATTAACCAAATTATAGATTTAGCCTAGCATAATTGAAAATAACAAGAAAAATAAAACTAATAACATTAGGACATAATAAATTGAAAAGGGAAAAGGGGAATAAGAACACCAATATGGATGAATTCTATTGGTAGATGAATCTCCCATGTTTTAACTCTCTTCTTCTCTTCTATTTTTGGAACCTAAAGCTCTCTCCTATTTTTAGATTTTTTTATGTATTTTCAATGATATCCAAGAGTCTCTATTTATAATAGAATAGTGCCCTAAATTAGCATCTCCAAATTCACTCCAAATTTGCTTTAAATTTGCTCTAAATTCATATGTCCTTCTTGGATCTGATTATTATCTCACAATTTACCATAAAACAGCTGATTTTGGAAAAGTGGTCAACATGAAAGTTATGAATTTATGTGTTCGCTTCATTTTTCAGCTTCAATCACATCATTCTGACATGTGAAGCACAAGTTATGCTTAAAAAATCAAGTGTTGTCACATGTTAAAAATCTTCCAATCAACTTATCCATATCTTTTGACTATTTTTTCCTTTGTTAACAATTGAATCGATTGTTAACATCTTCTATAAATCTATAGCACCATGTGTTATCTTTCTTTTTCACTTGATTCACTTGGTTTCAATCACGGGGGAGAAAGTTATGATTGATTTAAGAAGATGTTTTTGCATAGGAAGATTCCTTCCAATGTAGACATCTATATGGATTTTTTACTTTTATCATGGTCACATTAGGTTGAGCTTCCAACAAAATGTTGTAGCCCTCTATCTTAGCTTTCCAATGGATCAAGATTCAAGGGAAAAGGTATTTTGAGCACCAAGTTATGCCCAAAATATGAAACTTGCCCAAAGTATAGAAATATGCAATTTTAAATTTATTGCAAGCCCAACAATCACTAGCAAAGTTCAAGTGATTTTGATTTACACATTATATACCTATGCAAAAATGACCATTTTCTTCTAATTGTGATGATTCTTTGATCCAATGAAAGATTATTTCCCAATTTGCTCACATAATGTGTCGTTTTATTTGATTTCATTTTGGTCTCTTTTTTGATCCATTGATTTCCAAATTCCCATAAAACACAACATTAATAAAAATATAATATTAATAAAAATAAAGCAAGAAAAATATAAAGGAATTGACATAAAAATATATAGAAACATATACTTATCACTTTTTGATTATCTAATTCTAATATTACTTTATTGATTATGTAGCATTGAATTTGAGATTGTAAAGTTCATTTGTCAATGTAGCAAAGACAAACAACTAATACCACCCTAATCCCATCCAAATTTTTGTGGATTCTATAGCTAATAAAGCAACACTTGACTTATCTCAAACTTAAGGATCATCCTTTGTCTTAGTCTCCATTTTCTTGTCATCCTCTACAACCTCTTTCAAAGAGGGGATCATATCCAGTATGTGATACCTAAGAAAAATTTGTCAACCTAAATGTTTGATTTCAACAAAGTAGAAAGTTGAACTAGAACCCTAGCAAGTCAATACTTGCACTTTCTCTATTTATGCCCTAAATACCCACAATGGTAACAAACATGTATCCATTTAGATAGATCGAGCCGAAAAGTTTGTTTGTATGTCTAGATTATCTTAAGTAGAATTTCTAGTGATAATAATTATCCTAGCGAGGCAGAAAATATAGTATTCATTCTATTAATATCTATTTATGATTTTGTCTTTAATCATAAATGTGTCCCACTATTTTATTCAAATTCCATCATCCTTATGATGGAACTTTAGGAAATCAAATTTTCTAGCGGGCTTGAAGGCCAAATGCATTTTTTTATACACCCTAATGCTATGAGCCCATATGACAAAGCCAAAAGGTAGGCAACACATTGTCAATTGCATCTCTATACAACCTTCAAGCTATTTTACCTAATCTTTTGCATATGTCCCAATACTATGAGCCTATATGGTACTCAATGTCAAGTGCGACCCATCAATTATCCATATGGTTGAAACCCCTAATTGTCCCACAACTCGTGGCCAACACTTAGATGCCCCATTCCACGGGTATTAGAATGCCTAGTAGTGAGCACAACTTACATTAATTAGCACATCCCACGACTTGTGGCCAATGAATTAAGCTTAGCTACATATCACATGTCACTAATTATCATGGAAGGCATGGACGATTATGCATCCTAGTGATGGCAATCAAAGTGAAACATCATAAGGCATACATAAAACAATCACAGCATGCATCATATACATACTAGAATATGGGATGATCATGGGCCTTAAATCCTATATGATTCACTCGAGCTAAAGTGGATCAAGGTCAATCTTAAGGTGATAATTAAAATATAAATAGATCTATCTATTACACAAATGTATCACATACATTCATGGGCATTCATTCCTCACTTTTTTCTTCATCTTCATTCCATTCTTTGTCAAGTCCAACTTACAAAAAAGACTTAAGCCTCACCACCTAATTCTACTCTTATTATAGTTGATAAAATTACAAGAAACCTTTGAACAAGACCAAGGAGAGGTATATAAGAGGGAGATAGAAATACATTCTGAACAAAAACAAAGAAAATGCGAGACTCATAGGCCTTATTTTAATTAAACCCAAAAATAACCTAAAATTGCAAAAAATTAAACTAATCACCTTGGCCTAAGCTCCATGATCATCTATTTAACATGTTTAACATAAATCATCATATGATAATAAAAGCATGTAAATTTACTAATTACTTTACATGTAATTTCTTTCAAATCTAAGATCAAAATTCTTGGTTTTCATAAAAAAAAAATAATTTTTCATAAAATTAACTTTTAATTTTATTTTTGAAAAACCAAATTTTCATGTAACGTTTGCTTGTCAAAATGAAATGGGCTTAGGTCTAGAACTTTTGTCCCCTTTCTTGATCAACATCAAGAACAATTGATTTCTTGATCATATCATGAAATCATGAAAAAAACTTAATCATGAAACTGATTTTTTTGATCAAGAAATCAACTTACTTGATTTTATTATTGCCATCAATTCAATAATTACAAGATTTCACAAATCTTGAAGTTTTTGAAATAGGAGTTTCATGATTTCATAAATCTTGAAGTCTTGTATCCAAGAATCAAATTCTTGAATGCAAAAATTGAAATCTTATATTCAAGAATCATATTCTTGAATAAAGAATTCAACTCTGGTGGCAATTTGTTTCGTTTTGATCTTCATTTATGTTGTAACAATTAAAACAAATCAAGTTTATTCATCTCAACCATTGGAACAATAAACAACATAATCTTAAATAAAGAAATTCACGGATTCATAATCAATCACACATATAAATATTTACAAATAAATCAAATAAACACAATCCAAAGGTATTATAAATGTATGAACCTTAGCTCTGATACCATGGTTGGGTTCACGTGATTTCAAAAATTTATACGAAGTAGAATTTAAATTTTTCTATAGCATAAACAAATATTACATCACATGTAATAAAATGAATCCTAGAACTCATTCGCAATTGCTTAATGGTGGGTATTTTAACACCTAGTGTAGGGCAGTTTCAGAAATCTTTACCTAATTTACTTCTAGTTAAAGATAATCAGTGCAACAATACATCATTATCTCCACAAAAATTCCAAGCTTGATCCAAACCCCTTGTATTGGAAAGATTCGCTTAGTGCCTAAACTATTACACCTCTAAATGTATTCACACCTCGAATACCCACTCGTAGTCGTTCTTGTGCTAGTAGGATCTCGACTCAAAAATTCTGACCTAAGAATTAGTTTTTATGATTCGAAATAAGAAAAAAAGTGTATTTAGGTGTTCATTTTTATTCTATATTCAACACATGAAACCAAGAATGAAAACAACATAGAGTAGGGAAGAACGGCAGTTTTGGTGGAGAAGAAAAGGGCCGAATTTTTCTTAGAAGAAAAACCAATTTTTTTCATCAAGATAGATGCTTGGTCTAACACCCCCACCACTAAATATAGATATTGATATAACAATAATTTGACAAGGTAGCACATGTGTGTACATGTGTATATATATAATTTTTTTGCCAACTATAGCACTTTGAGAAACAGTAAAAGTTTTTCTCAAATGTAACCTTGTATATAGAAAAATTATTGTTTATATTAAAAACACAACACCCATTACAGTCATGCTATTCTCAAACTTATTTACTATAAAATTTCAAGAGTTATAAAAGACACAATATTCCAAAGTTATAATACGATAAAATCAAAAATCAAAATAGTTTATATTTTTGGAAGAAGTAATGACATTTTGTATCTTGTAACCCTTTATATATAGACAACAATTTACAAAATAATAATGACTGTAAAAATTACAATATGCCCACAACACAAGCCAGTAGGTCGTCATCCATGTATACTTATCCTCAGAACCTATAGGAACACCAACGACTTGCCCAATAAGTCCATGGTATCAAGTATCACCAAACTCACCTACAATGCATAAACTATATGAGCTAATACCCAGCAAATAAAGATTATGCATGTCAAAGAATAATTCATAATGTCAAGTCATGCATCTTAAAATGCTATGACCATAATGCAATTCCATGCATCAAAATATTTCTCTCAAAATCATTTCTTTCTTGGTCCCCTGACCAATGCTACTATCCTATACACTGAAAAAGAGTTCTGCACACCGCCATAATCTAATGGTCAATAATCATATAAGCATGCAAATCCATGCATACTCATAAGCATGCAAATCTATGCACACACTTGCAAATCCATGCATACAACCATACAAATCCATGCATGCTTCGGTGCACTAGTAGCGGTCAACAAAAATATTTTCCTTTCTTAGAATCATGCCGTGCAATGCAAGATTTATCATAATACTCGTATGTGATGCATGTACATGCCAATGCCCATATATGTATGCTCAATGGACATGAATGATAGTAATACGTGCCATTTGCCATGCACATATGATCTATGATATTATATATAAATCACATATTTACTATGTCTATGCATTGTAGTTGCAAATCAATCCTTACTTACCGTTGATCGGTTGTATGTTACTTCTAGGTTTCTTAAGTATTACTCCTCAACCCTAGATGTGAAACAATCTATAAAAATACAAGATATCAATCACCATCCTCAATTAACAAGTTCATTATACCTAATGTAGTATAAAGATCATGAATCTCAATTTAATTAAACAACCTTACCACTTAGAAACTATAACCAAATACAACCTTCTACGCACCTTTGTTCCACATATTAAATATATGCTACCCTCAATTAATTGATGTATTTTAACTCTTATAACATACCCCTAAAATTTAGGGATCAAATTAACCACATCTATGTTGGAAAATGTTAATGAACCAAATGGGACAGATTCACAACTTCACATTTGCTTGCTGCCACATTAATTTGTATGATAATTTTGATACCGTTAGATATATTCATTCACTTAGATAACATAAAAAAATGTAACCATGTCATATAATGGCCAAAACTCACAGATATAGCATCCCAAGTTTAGCTCCCTTCACAGCATACTGAAATAGATTTTTCTTACCGTAACAGTTTTGCGCACTTCATGACATTAATGGTTTTGGCACCCTTAAGTGTATTCAACCACTCCCAAATTTTCATCACATTTAGATAACATCAAAAAAGAGAAACCTAGGTCATAGTATTTCCAAAAATAATGGATTTAATGCTGTAAAACCAGTCCCCTTCACATATGACAGAATATGAAATTCAATAGTGATAGTTTTGATCATCTCTTTAATTATCATGCCATATTTTAATTCCTAAGTTATCCAAACCTATATACATAATATTAACTCCTATATGAACACGTTCATGGTGATAAATATAGGATATGTCCAAGGTTTCTTGCATAATTCAAGCTCAATAAATTAGAAATAAGCATATACACATATTCTACCCCTTAGTGGTTCTGCTATATATTTGCAATCACAAATCATTCTTTTATGCATAATAACCCTATAAATAACCTCTAACATTATCATGAACAAGATAAGAATCTTAATAAATCACAAAACCCCTCAAATAATAAAAAAATTGATGTCAAAAGTATATATGAACCTCACATGTGCCAGTTTTAGCTTCTACTTGTGATTACTACTTCATTTTGCTTCCTTTGCCCTTTTCTATCACTTGGAATCACTTAGGACCAGTTTAGAGAGATTTTTACATGGGTTTGGACCCTGAAAATGACTGAAAAATAGTTGAGGATCATGGGGTAACGGCTAAGAGTGAAGGAAAGCTTGAGGTGGCACTTGAGGTGCTTGCTTAAGCTTAGTAGCAAGCATGAGGTGGTAAGTTGTGGTATAAATCTCACTTTTCACTCATATTTCAAGCCTAGATAAGATGTGTCTTATTATACATTAATTTTATTACATACTATTTTAATTACCACAAGATCCCATAGATAATTCATAAGTTAATTTCCTAGCCGTTTATTTATTTTCTTACCCAATTGTCACCCGATTCTTAAATAATTATCCATATTAAAAATTATATAATCTTACACATAAATGAATATTGTCTTATCACATTTGAATCATATTATCTTATGTCCAATGTCCCAAATATGTAATTTATCGATATATACTTTTGAAATACCTGGATGAAATTGAATCAAACCGTATAAGCTTACTAGTAAAAACTTTAACATTTTCAAAATTATAATCTATATATCCCATCGACATCCAATATTGATCAACCTCATTTTCTTCTTATTTCAATTTACTGTTGATTACTTATATTATGATAATCGACAACTAACACCATAGAGATTTTCTAGAAATTTAATGATCAAGTGTGATTATAAGGTAAAACGGATCATTCCATGTAGTTTCAATACAAGCACTTATGAATAATATGTAATGCATGAATCATATTGGCCAAATGAGTAGTGTCAGACTCATTTATTACAGTTGGAGCATGAATTTTGCAGCCAAGAATGCTGCAAAAAACATCCAAGAAGTGGAGAATCAATCTCCTAATTTTCAGCCTAAGGGGATATAAATATTCCCTCCAAATTCCATTTATATCGAATCCTTTCCTTATCCAACTTCGTTGTGTTCACACAAGGTAATTATTCTTGTCATACAACAAAGAATACTTATTCCTTATTTAACTCTCCTCGTGTTCATACTTAGTGTTCTCACAAAGTAAATTTTCTTATCATAAATAGATATTTCATCCCTACAAGGTAAGTCTTCCAAAGTAAGTAAAGGACTTCAACCTTAATTTAATTATGAATTAAATCTCTATTTAATTTTTAATGGGCTTCCTACAAGCCCACAACTAATGGACCTAGACCCAATCAATTAATTAAGTTCAATTTAATTGATCCAATTAATTAAATTAATTCATCTCCTGAATTAAATAGACCATTATAATTAATTGATTCAATTAATTAATTATTTGTTCCAACATGGCTATCTAATCCAATTAAATAATTGATTTAATTCAACACTTAAATTATTTAAGCCCCTATTTAATTAATCACATTAATTAACTTAATATTCCCTTGGATGATTTCTTAGGCAAGAAATAGACTTATCCGAGTTTGTGTGTGACCCTTTAGGTTCACATATATGCTAGTGGTAGACTCACAACTCGTATGACTTTATTGAACAATTAGAACTATAATTATTATGACCAATTAATCAATTAATTAATAATTTTTGGAATTAACCAATTAATTCCAAGAACCTTACCTATCTTGGTTAGCGTCTAGCAACACGCCATAAAGACCTTAACATAGGTAAAAAAGCAAACTTTTCTAATTACGAAATACTGTGCAAGTTTGGTCCTTCAGTCAACTAACCTCTCAATTGAGCCTTGGGCACGAATTGTTAGTCGAAACCTTAATAGCTCAATTCTATGAAACTATTCCTAGTATCTTAATTCAATGATGCTAATTAGGAAACCTATTTCCTAATTGCTCATCTCAACCATGGCCATAGATTTCAGAATCAAGTACAGTAGAAATAATAGAAAATTCGCCTCTTCTACTAGATAGGTGCAGATACTCTATTGGCAACTTAGTAATTTCCATAAACGAGGATGATGCACCATTTGTGATTGATCTGCAATCAGAGGATAAATCAAAGTACATCATGTCGAGTATGAGATTATAATGGTGTCTCAAACCAAAGGGTTATATCATCCACTATTGTAACGATGGAAGCTTTCTATTCGACAATCATATTTTCTTGGGATATCCAGTTGGGGCAGTTCAATGCACTTGTTTTCCAACAATCACCAGCATACATGTACTAGTATCATAACACCGGTGTTTATAGAATGCGGCACCCTCCTTGTGAGCTTGCAACACATGCGCAAGTCTTGTTGGGCTACTCGATGTCTCGTCTCAAGAAGCCCTCGACTTGAAATATTTTTATGATCACAACCATAGAGGCATGTGTTAGAGTAGTGCCCGATAAGTCAATTACTAATGATCTTTTATACTCTTGCAAAAACAATCTTATTCATATTATTTATTAAATACAAGGCATTTTCTTTATCATTAATTATCTTGTCAATTAGATAAAGTCCCTAGATTATAAATAGGCACGGGGAATGGTCATGCATATGATGGTGATCATTAGACATGCCTCTATGGCTTTGATTTTAAACATATTCCGAGTTAGGGGTTTATTGAGATAGGACATCAATAAGCCCGATAGACTAAGAAACATGATGCATGCTCAAAAGAAGAATATCTCATTCCATAGACATTGACATAGGGATGCTAGTATATGAGTGTGTTTGTTTGTTAAAGAACAAGTACACCGAAACCCTGTGGGAAATTCTCAATTGAAAGCATTATTCGGTGAATAAGAATATCCTTATTACAATAGTGCATTAACTAGTCCTTAGACTTGAGGCACCATGGTGGCCTTGTGCGCGACATCATGCACTTTAATATATTTCCTAATTGCATGACAATCATAAGAGAATTATGTTGGGTGTATGATCTTTATGTATGAAGGTCAACGAGAGGCTAATAAAAGATCCGTCACCTATCTAGTTGAATAGGTGAATCTCCAAAGTTTTCATAGTCCTTGATCCCTAAAACCTTGGCTAAGGTAGAATAAATAATAGGCGTGGGGTTTTTAAGTGATTCAACAAAGGATCATTGTGACTTGAAATAGGATCATAGTTATTAAGTCATAATAGGGTTTCGATTAATAATCTATGTCCTAGACTTAATCGGGAAATTAGTTAACGGAAGGACCATACTTGCAAGATACTCGTAATAGAAAAAGTTTATTTTCTATTCACCTAAAACTAAGTAGTCAAGATGCATTACTACGTGCTTTCCTTGACTTTTCACAGTTTTTGGAATTAAGGTGTTAATCCTAAAGAAATGATTAACTAGATAAATGAATTAAAATATTAATTTATTCCTAAGTTGCAAATGTTGCAAACCTATTTTTAGCTTAGTTGTGAATCTAATGGTGAAACAGAAATCGAGATGATCCACTTCCAATCTATTTTTTATCCAAGGTGTTGGATAAGTTAATTAATGTTGATTAATTAACTTAAGCTAGAATTAACTTCGTCCAATTAAATAATATAATTATTTTAAGTGGATCTAATAAAGATTAGGAGCTTATGGGAATGAGTTAATTAATTGATTGGATCAATTAATTAGCTAAGCTTAAATTAATTTAACTAATTAAAATAATAGAATTATTATAATTGGGCCTAATTTGATTAGGTGGCCTTTTATGGAACCAATTAATTGATTAATGTGATCAATTAATTATATTTGGCTTTTATTAATTGATAAGATCAATTAATTGGACTTTAATAATTAATTAGAGTCCAAGCCAATGGTGTTAGAGGCCCATTAGGAGGTTTAAATACAAGAACTAAAGAGTCCTAATAAAAGATAGAAAAGCCTTTGTCTTGGAGAGAAAGAAAGAAGCAAGAGATAAGGAACGAGAAGATTTCTTAAATGTATTAGGAAAGGGATGAGGATAAGGAAGGAAAGAGTTGAAGACCTAATGGGATTAGGTAAAGACCACCTTGTGTATATAAATACACAAGGGGGCTGAAAATTACCTGTCTTGGCGCTCAAAATTTTTGGCCATCATCCTCTGTCCCTCTCCGTCTCTTGTGTTTTATTTTCTACTATAAGAAAAGTCACTCCATTAAAAAGGTTCCATCTCTTTTTGATAAAAGATCAATTCTTCTAATCATTTATTGATTTCAGAAAAACATTTCAATGGACCTTGTTCTTGTTAGAGTAGTGCCCGATGTAATTAATGGTTGCTTCTATACGCTATCAAATAATCTTATTCGAAGTATATTAATAAATTGGTAATTTTTTTATCTTTAATTGCATTTAAGAAATTAGATAAAGTCCTTAAATCATACATAGCTATGAGTATGGTCGTGCATATGATGGTAATCATGAAATATACATCTATGATTTTGGTCTTAAATTAGTTATGAGTCGAGGGTTCATTGAGACAGAATATCGATAAGCCCATTAAACTCGCGCACATTATATATGTTTGAAAGGAGGACATCTTGTTCCATAGGTATTGGTGTACTGACGCTAGTGCATGTGTGCGAATACTCGTTAGGGAATGAGTACACTGAATAGGCCTGTGGGAAATGTTAGAGTAGTGCCCAGTGTGCCAATTGTTCTGGCCATTCTTATACTCTTGAGAATCATTCTTATTTATATTAATATCATTTAAATGACAATATTTATCTTAAATTCATCATAAGAATTAGATAAAGTCCTTAGATTACACATAGCTATGGGGCATGGTTGCGCATATGATGGTGATCGTGGAATATGCCTCTAAGGCTGTAATCTTAAAATGTTCCAAGTTAAGGATCAATGAGATGGGACATCATTGATCCCGTTGAGACTTGCGCATACGATGCAGGCTCAAAAGGAGGATGCCTCGTTCCATAGGTATTGGTGTGGAGACACTAGTGCATGTATGCGGGTGCTTGCTGGGAACAAGTACACTGAACAACCCCACCTGAAAATTCCCAATTGGAAATATTCTATTGTCGAATGAGAATTTTCTCATTACGATAGTGCAAGAATTAGTCCTTGGACTTGAGGTACCATGGTAACCTTATGCATGACATGTTGTACTTTGATGTATTTCCCGATTGCATGACAATCACAAAGGGTTTATATTGGGTGTAACATCTTCATGTATGGAGATTAATGAGTGGCCAATAAAGGATCCGTCACCTATCTAGATGAATAAGTGAATCTCCTATGTATTCCACTGTACTTGACTCTAAAATGCTTGGCCAAGGTTGGATGGAAATTAGACGTGGGGTTTTCTAATTATTCATCATCGAGTCAAGCTACTAGGAATGGAAATATAGTTATTGAGTTAATGTGGTTTCGACTAAACATCCATACCCTAGGCTCAATCAGGAGATTGGATGACGGAAGGACCGTACTTGCATGGTATTCGTAATTGAAATAGGTTCGCACATTCACCTTAGACTAGGAGTCATGATGTATTGCTAGATGCTTCCCATGTCTTGTGGGTTCTTGGAATTAATGAGTTAATTTCAAGAGAATTATTTAATTAGATTAATTAATCAGAACAATTAATTGTTCAACTAAGTCACAAGAGTTGTGAGCGCTAGCTTAAAGTGAACTTAAGGGGTCACACACAAAACTTGGACAAGTCCATTTCTAGCCTAGAAATTAATCCAAGTGTTGGATTAAATTAATTAATGTGATTAATTAATGGGGGTTAAATTAATTCAAGTGTGGAATTAATTTAATTAATTAATTAGATTAATTGATTGTACTTAATTAGATTAGGGAGTCCAATTGAAATATTTAATTAATTGATTGAATCAATTAATTAAGATGGGCCTAATTAATTAAATGAATTAATTTAATTGATTGGATTAATTAAAGTATGACCTAATTGATTACTTAGACCTAGGCCCATTAGGTGTGGGCTTGTAGGAAGCCCATTAGGAAATTGGATTGGGAATCCAATTCCTAGAGGAAGTTGAATTGAGAATTCAATTTCTATGAGGTAATAAGGAAAAATGAAAGTCCTTATGAGATAAGGAAACATACTAAAAGAGTTGGAGATAAGAAAGGAAGAAGAGTCTTACATGGAAAGGACATGTGGTAGCCTTTATTAACAATCTTCTTGGATGTTTTTTTTATGGGAATTTTAATTGCAGATTTTTGTGAAGAAAAATAGTTTTCTTTCATCTCAAAAAATTCGTCCCTCCTTTCCTTTCAATCTCCAAAAGTTCACCAACCTTTTATCTAGTTTAATTCTTGATTTAATTATTGAATTAAGAATTAAATTAAACACCTAAAACATAATTGTTAGTGTGTTCTTGTTCCAAACAAAATTATTTTGGGATAGAATTATCAAATTGAAAACTACTAGCATATGATTCGATTGCGAGTGGGCATCCAAGGTGTAGATACCGTTAGAGGGATAATATTTGGGATCCTAGAAGCGAATCAGATTTCAATCAAAGGGGTTTTGAATTGAAGAACATGGAGATACTTTCATTTAGGGATAATGATTTCAATCGCTTCAATCCCTACATCAGCCAGAGTGCAAATCAATATAAGAGTTTTTAAAACTTTCTTACTTTAACTATTAGAAAACGCACAATTGAGTAATCGCGAAAGGGTTCCGGGATTCGTTTTAATTACATGTGATGTAATGTATATTTATATTTTTGAAAAATTTTAAATTCCGCTGCGTATACATTTCCCGGGATCGCGCGCACCCAATAGGAAATTCTCAATAGAAAACATTATTTGTCGAATAAGAATTTTCTAGTTACAATAGTGCATGAATTAGTTCTTTGACTTAAGGCACCATGGTAACCTTGTGTAAGACGTTATATGCTTTGATGTGTTTTTAGATTGCATGACAATCATAAGGGTTTACGTTAGGTGTATGATCTTTGTGTATTGTAATACCCAAACCTCACACTACTCACTTGATCAATATGATTCATGCATTACATTCTATTTATATGCTAATTTGCATTAACATCTATATGGTGTAACACCTACTACTCAACAACTATATATAAAGTATAATTTGACATGATAGAACTTGTGTGTACGTGAGATTTTTTTTTCTTTGTGTAACATTTTAAGAAAAGGTAAATCACTTTTTTCACGCACAACCCTATTTAAAATACTTCCTCACATATGTCTTGTATATAGCAGGATCAATATTTATATAAAAATACAACACCCACAACGACCACAATATTTACATACTTGTTTACAATAAAGTTTTAAAAGCAAAATATAGTAACAGTCTCAAAATATAATACAACAGACTCAGAATATAATAAACCAACAAAATAGTCCAGCAGGTCATCATCCATGTACACACTCCCTCAAACACCTGTAGGAGCTCCAACAGTCGCCCAGCCAGTAAAAAATGCTTCAAGCATTATTGTGCTCACCTACAATGCATAAACTATATGAGTTAATGCTTAGCAAGTAAATATTATGCATGTCAAAGAATAATCCACAATATCAAGTCATGCATCTTAAAATGTTATGCCCACAATGCAATTCCATGCATAAAAATATTTCTCTCAAAATTATTTCTTTCTTGGGCCCCTGACCAATGCTACTATCCCATGCACCGAAAAAGAGCTCTGCACACTGTCATAATCCAATGGTCAATAATGATATAAGCATGAAAATCAATGCATACTCAGATGTATGCAAATCCACGTACATGAACTTGTAAATACATGCATACAACCATGCAAATCCATGCATACTTCGGTGTACTAGTAGTGGTCAGCAAAATATTTTTCTTTCACAGAATTATGCCGTGCAATGCAAGATTTATCACAATACTCGTATATGATGCATGCACATGCCAATGCCTATGTATGTATGCTCAATGGACATGAATGACAGTAATGTGTGCCCTCTACTATGCACATATGATCTATGCTATTACATATAAATCACACATTTACTATGTCTATGCATTGTAGTTGTAAATGAATCTTTACTTACCTTTCACTTGGTTGGTGGCTTAGTCTAGATTTATTTAGTGTTCCTCTCCAACCTTAGATGTAAAATAGCCTGTAATATTACCCAACATCAAGCACCATTCCTAATTTCGCAAGTTGAAAGCACAAAATCTCATACTAACACCTTAAACACCAAGCTATCTAGGTAACAATCAAGTTTTCACAAACTAGAACCTAATATAGTCCCTCAAATACCTTAATTTCTCATCTTAGATACATGTAAACATCATTTAATTGAAGTATTATCACTCTAATAGCATGTAACTAATTATTAATACTCGATAGTATTATGTCTAGATTGAAACATGCTAAGTTATCAAATATGACAGATTTTCACCTTCTAATTTCCTTGCTGCCACATTAGGTTTCATAGACATTTTGACATCCTTAGGAATATTTATTCACTCTCAACTTTTTACCACACTTAGATAACATATAGAAAAATATAACCATGCCATAAAGTTTCCAAAACACATGGTCTAGGTCCCCTAATTCAGTCCCCTTCACAGCACACCAGAACATATATTCTTATTTGAAAGGGATACTTACCGAAAAAGTTCATGATACTTAGTTCTCATTTCATCCTCCCTTTCCCAAGTGGCCTCTTCTACTGATTGGTTTCTAAACCAATGAAATCTGTTTATTTCTCAGTTGTTTCACTTCTCATAACAAAATATATACAGGCTTTTCTTCATAGCTCAAATATGCCTGTAATTCCACTGGTTTATTCTTCAGAATGTGAAAGGGATTAGCAATATGTTTTCTCAGCATAGACACATGAAATATATTATGTATTTGGGACATAGATGACAGCAGATCCAGTCTATAAGCAACATCACCAATTCTTTCAATCATAGAGAATAGGCCAATGTATCTAGGACTCAATTTCTATTTCTTCCCAAACCGTATGATAACCTTCATTGGTGCTACTTTCAAAAATACCTGATCTCCTACTGCAAACTCCAGCACCCTTCTTCGTCAATCTGTATAACTTTTCTACTGATTTTGGGTAGTTTAAATTCTTTGTCAAATCTGTAACACAGATTCTGTCATCTCTTGAATCATATATGGGCCCAAAAGTTTCTTCTCACCAACTTTGGAAGTCTAATACACAGGCTCTGAGTATATCCTCCAATGTTTATATTATTCATTCAGACTGCCCATCCGTTTGAGGATGATATGTTGTGCTGAATGATAACTGTGTAACCATAGTTTTGTGTAAAATCCTCCAAAAAGCAGACAAAAATCTCAAATCTCTATCAGAAACTATAGACAATGGCACACCATTAAGT
This sequence comes from Paulownia fortunei, assembly GCA_019321725.1. Lineage (NCBI taxonomy): Eukaryota > Viridiplantae > Streptophyta > Magnoliopsida > Lamiales > Paulowniaceae > Paulownia > Paulownia fortunei. The sequence goes on from CM033106.1 coordinate 17,966,782, forward strand.
CTGATAATCTTCTGAACATATAATTGGGCATAGCGGTCTATGGAAAAGGTAAAATATATGGGAAGGAAATGAGCAGACTTGGTCAATCTGTCAATGATAACCCAAATAGCATCATGATCCTTAGTAGTCTTTGGCAAACCAGTTACGAAATCCATAGTGATCCTTTCCCATTTCCATTCTAAAATGAGTAGAGGTTGCAAAGTCCCTGCGGATCTTTGATATTTGGCCTTTATCTACTGACATGTTAGACATTGCTCCATATGCTGGACGATGTCCTTCTTCATACCCAGCCACCAATAATTCATTTTCAAGTCTCTATACATCTTGGTAGCCCCTGGATGTACTGAATACGGGGTTGAATGTACCTCTTTTAAAATGTCTTCTCGAATATTATCAACATTTGGCACATAAAACCACCCTCTAAATTGTAAAATATCATTTTGAGTCATCTCAAATTTAGGAGACTTCTCTATAGCAACATCTTTTCTCATCTTGATGAGATATTCGTCATCTCATTGCCCTTGTTTGATCCTATCAATTAGTGTAGGCTGAAGCATCAGTGCTGCCAACTTTGCCTCTATTACTCCTATCTGTAAAATCTCTATATTCATTTTCTACAACTCATTTAGTTTTGGTTTCTGAATTAAAGCCATAGCTACTTTGTGTGGATTTTTGGCTCAATGCATCAGCTACAACATTAGCTTTACCGGGGTGGTAATTGATCACACAATCATAAAATTTTACCAGTTCCAGCCATCTCCATTGCTGCATATTCAACTCTTTATGTGTGAAGAAGTATTTGAGGCTCTTGTGATCCATATAGATCTCACACCATTCACCATATAGATAGTGCATCCATATTTTAAGCGCAAATACTATAATAACTAGTTCCAAGTCATGTGTGGGGTATTTCTTTTTGTACTCTTTAAATTGCCTGGATGCATACACAATTACTTTACCATTCTGCATCAGTACATATCATAATCCATTCTTTGACGTGTCACTATAAATTATGAATCCTCCAGTACCAGATGGAATTGAGAGAATAGGTGTTGAAGTCAACCTCTTTTTCAGCTTCTGGAAACTTCGCTCACACATATCCATCCATCTAAACGTCACCCTTTTTCTTGTTAATTGTGTCAATGGCATACCAATCTTGGAGAATTCCTCCACAAATCTCCAGTAATATCCAGCTAAACCAGAAAACTGTGCACCTCTGAAGGATTAGTGGGCTGCATCCAGTTGTTGATAGCTTCAACTTTACTTTGATCAACTAATATTCCCGCTCCTAATATAACATGTCCTAGGAATACCACGCAATTCAACCAGAACTCATATTTCTTAAATTTAGCGTATAACTGCTTCACTTTCAGGGACCTCCAATACTTGTCTCAAATATGTGGTATGTTTTTCTTTAGTTTTGGAGTAAACTAGAATGCCATCGATGAACACGATAATGAATTTATCTAGAAACTCCTTCAACACTCTGTTCATCAGATCCATGAATGCTGCTGGAGCATTAGTTAATCCGAACGGCATCACTAAAAATTAATAGTACCTATATCTTGTACTAAATACCATCATGGGGATATTCTCTTCCTTTATTTTCAGTTGATGATACCCAGAGCATAAGTCAATCTTTGAAGTTGGTCAAATAAATCATCAATTATAGGTAACGGACACTTATTCTTAATCGTGACCTTATTCAACTCTCGATAATTGATGCATAGTCTCCTGGTGCCATCCTTCTTACGTACAAACAAAACCGACGCTCCCCAAGGTAAAAGCTCAGTCTGATGAATCCCTTATCCAATAACTCCTGCAATTGTATTTTCAATTCTTTCAACTCCAAAGGAGCCATTCTGTAGGGAGTTTTAGAAATTGGAGATGTTCCTGGTTGTATGTCAATAACAAACTCTATTTCTCGATCTGGTGGCAATCCCAGAAGATCATTTGGGAATACTTCAGTATATTCTCGCAGCATTAGTATTTCACTAAAAGTTGGTGGGTGTTGTTCCTCAATACTCATGACACTCACCAAATACCCTTCGCAACCAGCATCAAGTAATGCCTTCACTGTTGAAATCACAGGGAATCTGAAATTCTTCACAATGTTGGCAATGTGAAAGACTATTTCCCAGAAAGTTGAAATATCAGTATTTTTTCCTTACAGTCGATAGTAGCCCAGTACTTTGATAGCCAATCCATGCTCAAAATGACATCATAATCATTCATATCCAACACAATTAGATCAGCATATAATTATCTACCTTCAACAGGTATAACACAAGCTCTTAAAATCCGATTGGTTTGTCTAGCATCTCCAGAAGTTACTGTTACACTATAACTCATTTCGGCAACATCTGGTATTCTACCCAGCCTCTTCACATACTCAATGGATGCAAATGAATGTGTGGCTCCAGAATCAAATAACACAAGTGTTTGAACACTAGAAATATAAAGTTTACCTATCACCACTGATGGATTTGCCCTTGCATCCGCCCTGGTCATGGTGAACACCCTGGCTGGTACATTCCTTTGGCCGGTGTGATTTTGTTTACTTGGTACATTCCTTTGGCCATATTTTTGATACACAGCTTCTGGCATTGGTGCTCTTCCTCGTTCGACCTGTGGCCTCTTACTTTGACCTTCTTGTTATTGGCCTCGTTCTCCTTGAAATTTAAATCCCAGCCTATGCATTTAGACTGGCCTCTTTTGCCCCACAGTCCATCTCTGTCCCTGTTGTCTGAACTACTGTCGAGCCTCCTGTGCATGAGTAATTCTTGATTCACCCTGTTCTGCCACCAGCACCCTATTAAAATGTCACCCCTTGAGTACCTGCCATATTCACATCCCGGTATAACTCTAGCCTCAAACCCTCCAGAAATCTCTCTACTTTTTAGTACTTCAGTGCTGACCATGTGCGTAACAAACCTGGATAGCTATTCAAATCTATGAATATATTCCCCAACAGTCATCGCTCCTTATCACAGTTGTATAAACTCGTCCATCTTCATCATGCGAATTGGGGCCGTGAAATATTTATTTCGGAATAACTCCTTGAATCTATCCAGCTCATGGTAGTAATGTTCTCTATGCTGCTAATCATGTCCCACCAATGGCCTGCACTACCGCGAAGCATGAAAGTGGCACACATTACCCTCTCATCTTTTGGCACCCTGCTGTACTGGAACATGTTTTCCAGGGTCCTCAACCAGTCCTCTATAGTGGTAGGATCAACAGCATCCTCAAATGTCGGGGGATTCAGCCTCCTAAATCGTTCCCTACCATATATATATACTCCGCCCACTGTTGGTTTACCTCCACCCGCAGCTGCGCACCTTTATCCCTCTACCGAATCAGTTGTTGAATCTGTTTGGACTATCGTTCAATTAACTCTATTAACCAATTAATCATAATATCTCGATCATTACCCGGGGTTGGCATCTCATCTCTCTGTGCTCTGGCACCACCACTGCTCTCACCATGAGTTCTCACCATTTTGCAGCGCTGTTTTATACAAGTTTAACAACATATGGCCAATGTAATTCATGGAATATGTAATGCAATATATGATAATGTAAAACTTACTGGCATTGTTACGCTCCACAAGTTCTAAGATCATGTACAAGGACAGTCCACAGAATCAAGACCTGGGCTTTGATACCACTTTGTATTACTCACTACTCAACAACTATATATAAAGTATAATTTGACATGATAGAACTTGTGTGTACATGATATTTTTTTTCTTTGTGTAATATTTTAAGAAAAGATAAATCATTTTTTACACGCATAACCCTGTTTAGAATACTTCCTCACATATGTCCTGTATATAGCAAGATCAATATTTATAAAACAACATAACACCCACAACGACCACAATATTTACATACTTGTTTACAGTAAAGTTTTAAAAGCAAAATATAGTACCAATCTCAAAATATAATACAACAGACTCAGAATATAATAAGCCAACAAAATAGACCAACAGGTCGTGATTCATGTACACAGTCCCTCAGATACCTACAGGAGCTCCAATAGTCGCCCAGCTAGCAAAAAATGCTTCAAGCATGACTCACCAACATTGCATAAACTATTTGAGCTAACGCTCAGTAAGTAAAGATTATGTACGTCAAAGAATAATCCACAATATCAAGTCATGCATCTCAAAATGTTATGCCCACAATGCAATTCCATGCATCAAAATATTTTTCTCAAAATTATTTCTTTCTTGGGCCCCTAACCAATGTTACTATCCTATGCACCAGAAAAGAGCTCTACACACCGTCATAATCCAATGGCCAATAATGATATAAGCATGCAAATCCATGCATACTCACACGCATGAAATCCATGCACGCGAACCTACAAATCCATGCATGCTTCGGTGCACTAGTAGTGGTTAGCAAAATATTTTTCTTACTCAGAATCATGTCGTGCAATGTAAGATTTATCACAATACTCGTATATAATGCCTGCACGTGCCAATGACCATGTATGTATGCTCAATAGACATGAATGACAATAATGCGTGTCCTCTGCTATACACATATGATCTATGATATTACATATAAATCACACATTTACTATGTCTATGCATTGTAGTTGCAAATGAATCTTTACTCACATTTCAATTGGTTAGTGGCTTAGTCTAGATTTGTTTAGTATTCATTTGGAACCTTAGATGTAAAATAGCCTGTAACATTACCCAACATTAAGCACCATTCCCAATTTAGCAAGTTGAAAGCACAAAATCTCATACTAAGACCTTAAACACCAAGCTATCTAGGTAACAATCAAGCTTTCACAAACTAGAACCAATATAGTCCCTTAAATACCTTAATTTCTCATCTTAGATATATGTAAATATCATGTAATTGAAGTATTATCACTCTAATAGCATGTACCTAATTGTTAATATTCGATAGCAACATGTCTAGGTTGAAACATTCTAAGTTATCAAATGAGGCAGATTTTCACCTTCTAATTTTCTTGCTGCCACATTACGTTTCATAGACATTTTGACATCCTTAGGAATATTTATTCACTCTCAAATTTTTACCACACTTAGATAATATGTAGAAAAAAATAATTGTGCTATAACGTTTCCAAAACACATGAATTCAGTCCCCTTCACAGCACACCAGAACAGATATTCTTACTTTGGCAGTTTTGAGTGTTTCTTCAATATTATGCCCTATTTCAATTTCTAACCGATGAAAAATTATTCCAATACTCTTAACTCATATATAAATATGTGTGTTATGATACTTACAGGTTTTATTCAACATACCATACACGTTTGAAGCCTAAATCACAATAATACAACAAGGTGACAGTTTCTAGCACAAGTATTTTCTATCAAGTATTTGCAACCAAAAACTCTTTCTTTGTGCACCAATACCTATCTAATAACATCCTAACACATTTATAAATAATATTCAAAACTTAATAAGTCAATAGACCTCAAAATAAATCTTAAAGTCATGCCAAACCCGTAGGTTAAGCTCACCTTACATAGTTTTCTGCTTGAACTTGTTTATTTCTCCTTCTCTTTGCTTGTTTTGCCTCCTTTTTTGGTTGGAATCACTTAGGACCTATTTAGAGATTTTTTCTATGTCTTTAGAAGATGAAATGGTGCAGAAGAAGGTTCAAGTCATGGCTGTTAGCTTAAAAGTGAAGAATAGGTTGAGCTGCTAGTTTGAAAAGTCTAAGCATGAGGTGGTATAAGCTTGATTTGGCATATAATGGTAAAATTTGATTTTCTCCCTTATCTTGCAGCCCTAATCTTGTGTGTCTCACATATTATTATTTGGTTACAACCTATCTTATTCACCATTCTTTCCCATAGGTAATTCCTATGTCCGTTCATTAGGTTCTTCACCCAAAAAATCATCGATTCTTGTCCGTGTGAAAAGTTTGTGCACAGATACTGTTAAAACCTATGAATCTAGTTATATAATATTTAAATTATAGTATTGTATGTCTAGTTGTCCCAAGTATATGATTTAAATATACATATAATATTAAAATTCATGATCGAACTGACTCACTTTCTATAAACTTTTCAGTAACACCTTTCCCACTCCTAAGGTTACCACGTGTAACCTAGCACTATTTACTATATTGATACCTAAATTTCTTCTTATCTCAATACAAAATCAACCACTTAAGTTAGGAAAGTCAATAACTAATACCGTGCGATAGCTTCAGAATTAAGTTTAATATTCAAGAATATCGTATAAAAATAAATAAAATATGCAACGTCAATATAAATGCAAGTAGCATATAAAATTAGCACATAATGCATGAATCATATTTGGGCAGGTGAGTAGTGAGAGATTCAGGTATCACACGTGGCATCTTATATAGCATCCTTAATCTTTAAACCTTTAATACTATCACTTGATGTTAGTGCTTGAGATCTTATAACCTAATTAAGTAATTATTTATTTAGATAAGAAAAAGAATAGATTGGTCAATATATTGGATATTCATAGGTTATATGTTATAATTTTAGAAGTGTTAAAGGTGTTACTAGCAAGCTTATATAATTCGATTCAATTAGATTAAGGTGTTTTAAAAATATACATCCATGAATTAACATACTTGGGATATTGGACATGATATAATGTGATTTAAGTGGCATATTACATGGTCCATATGTGCATATAATTTTAGAATTGCAAACTAGACAATCAATTAAGAATCAGATGTCAATCGGTTTAGAGACCGAATGAATGGTTAAGAAATTAGAGCAAAAAATTATTATCCTATGGTACGGAAATTAAAATAGGTTGTAAATAGATAAATAATTATTGAGAAACACTAGATTAGATCTGTATAAGGTGTGAATAATATCATATTTGAACCACCACTTGCCACCTCGAGCTTTGCCACCTCAAGCTTTGCCAACTCAAGCTACCACCTCAACCTTTAATCATTTCTATCATTGAACCATGACCAAAAACCCTTTTCTGAGTTATTTAACCTACCAAACATCCATATTGAATTTTAAAAGTTGCTCTCAAGTGATTCCAAGTAAAGAAAAAAGTGAAGGAAGCAAAGGGAAGTAAGGAGGAGCAAGTAGAAGTTTAAATTTGTGCATAGGTGAGCTTAACTCATGTTTTTTTTATTCAAGTTCTTGAATTATTTGAGGGTTTATGATTTTTAAAGCTTCTATTATTGTTTATAATGATGTTACAATGTTATCTATGGTCTTATAATTCACAAAAGAGGGATTTTTAGTTGCAAAATCGCAATAGAAGTCACTAGGAATAGAAATTATATATGTAACACCCCTTAATCTAACTGCAGAGCTTTAACAAGCTGATATAATTAAGTCAAGAAATGTTAACTTTTCATCAATACTAGAGTTATGGTTTTAATAAAAGTTCTCATTTTTAGCTATAAGAGAAAGAACTTGAATTGTTTTAAACACACCATATACATAAACATAAATCAAAACTGAGTACATATATTTACAAAACCATAACAGAACGGCAAATTTAAAAATAAAATAGAGTTTTCAAAAAAAACTACAAAACAGTTCGAAGCATGGCATATGAACAAATCTCTGTCCGGCCGCTCTAGAGACTCAGTCAATCTCTAAACCTATACATTTCCACCTGCATCACATGAATCTAATGAGCTAAAGGCTCAGTAAGGTGAAACTGATGTAATAACAAATAGCATATATGCACATCTCATAAATTATTAATGTATTATTCTATTTAATAACTTTCATTCATAAATCATCCTTTAGGGCCCTTGAAGTGTGGTACCTAACTAATAGTGATAGACTGCGGTTTTAGAAACCTATTCATAATGATTGGCCAATAAGAGAAATAATATGGGGTTTCCATACTTGGACTTTCAACCTCAGGTATTAGTTGTATTCTATCTCATTCATTGTGGCTTTCCTATATCGGTTTTTCACCCTCAAGTATTTGCCACCATTTGTTGGGTCCGTCGGTCCCTCCCGCATCCCTTGTCTACCCGACAATCAATCAAGTGTCATACTTCCTTTTCAAAAATCTCATTATATTCTTAATAGTGTCATGCTTCACGAACCATAAATGCATCAAAAATTACATCATTTGACAAATAATGACAATCACATTAAAATATGAACAACATTATATGATTCTTGTGATACAACAAATGAAAGTTTCAACTTACCTCAAGTCCACTTTGTGCTAAGTGTTGGAAGATAGGATGTGTTAAATGCCTAACATAATAAAATCATATACCATTTAATATCCTTTTTATAAATCACATAATCTATTTTAATTAACTCATATACACTTTTTCAATCATTTGTAAATAATTCCACATTAATTACATGACCTTAAAAACATTGCATACTCTATATTTTACTACTAATTCAAGACATTAAATATTAGGGCAGCCACTAAATCACTAATAATTAAAACATGAATATTAGAGCAACTCTTAAAATATGTACACAATCCAAATTAACATGACTTAAACTCGGTTCTAACTTAAATTGATTCTTACCTTCAATTAAGCAACCTAATTGTAATTTTTCACAATCATTTGTAGGCACTTTCAAACACAATATAAGCATCACAAAATCAATATAAATAAGTAAACTAAGCATATTTCGCAAGATTATCAATTTTGCTAAAAACTAGCTTAACTAGCTTGGTTGTGGCTTCAAGTGTAACCTACTTAAGTTTACAATCATACAAAAACATACTAAAATATGTAACCATCCAATATACTACAAATTCATCATAATAAACATTGAAAAAGAATATACATTGATTAAGTTGGAATTAAGCTTCAAAATCAACGATTTTCAAGCTTAAAAGGGTATAAACTTGTTCTAGATTGTGTTGTATGGATTCCTATGGATTGAATTCAATTTTTGTGAGTAAGAGAGTGTAAAAATTTAGAAGAAACTTAGGAGAATAAGGGTTGGTCATTTTTGAGGTGCTTCCACAAGAAATATGGATGAAAATGATTTCTTTGACCTTTCAAAGAGAGGTAAGTGGAGGGCTATGATTGGTTGCATCATGCTTGGTGTCTTCTCATGCCAAAAGCCACATTTATGGGCTAGGTAGATGACAAAAATTGATGCTTTGGTGTTATAATCAAGTGCAATGCAATTTAGAACATGCAACTCAGTCAACCAACCAATCAAATTGTACCAGTTTGCATACTTTTAGTTCTTAGCCAAATGTAGTATATTTCAATCAAATATTTAGGCAAATAATCACGTTAGAATGTAATAAGTATGGAGCAATACAAATAATTCATTTCATGGCCGTTCAACACATCAATCTTTCTTAACCAAGATATCAAACTTTTCACTGCAAAAAGGCACTTAAGAAATATATTAAATCAAGAACCAAAGGTTTGATCTCATATTCCATGTACCAATGCATGTTAAAACATAATTGGAGTATATAATAATAATTATTCATGTGTCGTGAAATCATTCTATTTGTATGCCATAATTCGATAATGTGTATTGATTAGATGCATATTGATGCAAAATGCTTATTATTGGCTATGTATGAGAGAATTGAGAGGCATTACAATCCTTCCTTCCTTATAAAAATTTCGTCCTCGAAATTTGACATACCAAATAATTCTGGATTCTTGCTCTACATTTCTTCTTCTCTTCCCATGTGGCCTCTTCTACAGAATGATTCCTCCATAATACTTTAACAAGTCGAATCTTTTTCGTTCTCAATTCTTTTTCTTTCCGATCTAAAATTTGCACGGGTTTCTCTTCATAAGCTAAATCAAGAGTCAATTCCAATGGTTCATAACTCAACACATGAGAGAGGTTTGAAATGTACTTCCTCAACATAGACACATGGAAAACATTATGAACACTAGATAATAACGGAGGTAAGACCACTCTATAAGCTTTATCACCAACTCTTTTGAGAATTTCGAATGGGCCGACGTACCTTGGGCTGAGTTTTCCTTTCTTTCCAAATCTCATGACACCTTTCATGGGGGCTACTTTTAAGAACACATGATCGCCAACGGCAAACTCTAGATCTTTTCTTTATTTATCTGCATAACTTTTTTATCTACTCTGCACGATCTTCATTCTCTCTCGTATCTTCTCCACTACCTTAGTGGTATGTTGAACTATTTTGGACCAAGTAGGCTTCGTTTTCCAACTTCATCCCAATGAACTAGAGATCTACATTTCCTTCCATACAATGCTTCATAAGGCGCCATTCCAATTGTTGATTGGTAGCTATTATTATAAGTAAACTCCACTAATGGAAGCTTTGCATCCCAACTCGCACACAAGCTCTTAACATATCCTCTAATATCTGAAGAGCCCTCTCTGATTGCCTGTCACTTTGTGGATGAAATGTTGTACTGAATGCAAGTTTCATTCTCATGGCACTGTGTAAGCTCTTCCAAAATATAGATGTAAACTTAGAATCTCTATCGAACACTATTAAATCTGGCACCCCATGTAACCTCACTATCTCTTTAATATATTGTTGAGCATACTGGTCCATATTGTATATGGATTTCACTAGAAGAAAATGGGTTGATTTAGTTAATCTATCAACAATCACCCATAAAGAATTACACCCCTTTTGTGTTCTAGGTAATCCAAGCACAAAGTCCATTGTAATGTGTTCCTATTTCCACTCTGGAATCAACAAAGGCTTCAACAACCTTGATGGTCTTTGATGTTCAATCTTAACTTGTTGACAAGTTAGATATTCAGCTACAAATTTTATTATATCTCTCTTTATTTTAGGCCACCAATAATATTGTTTGCTACTTGAATGTACCGAGTAGGGAGTAGTATGAGCTTCTTCTAAAATATCTCCTTTCATGGGCTTGTCAAACGGCACACATAGTCTCCCTTTATATAGAATAATTCCATCATCTGTAACAGAGAAGTCTGACCTCTTTCCAGCATCAATCTTTCTTTTCATTCCTCACAAATGCATATCCACCTTCTAACCTTCTTTAATTCTATCTTGAAGTGCAAGTCTCAACACTAAGGCTGACAACGAACACTTTTTCCCTTTAGGTACAATTTCAAGCTCTAATCTCTGCAAATCCAGTAATATTGACTTTTGTATAACAAAAGGAGAAGACATGGATTTTCTACTCAATGCATCTGCAACCACATTTGTTTTATCAAGATGGTAGTTGATTACATAATCATAATCCTTCACAAGTTCTAACTATCTTCTTTGTCTTATATTTAGCTCCTTTTGGGTAAAGAAGCACTTTAAACTCTTATGATCTGTGTATATCTCACACTTCTCACCATACAAATAATGTCTCCAAATTTTCAAGACAAAAACCACAACAGCAAGTTCTAAATCATGGGTTGGATAATTCTTTTCATACTCCTTCAATTGCCTTGAAGTATAGGCAATAACCTTCCCATTTTGCATCAAAACAGCACCCAAACCATTTTTTGAAGCATCGCTATACACCACAAATCCACCAGTTCCTGTTGGAATGTCAAGAACAGGAGTTGTAGTCAATTTATGTTTCAATTCTTGAAAACTTCTTTCATAAGCATCGGTCTACGAGAACTTCACATTCTTTCTTGTCAACATTGTCAGTAGACTTGCTATCTTTGAAAACCCCTGAACAAATCGTCGATAGTACCCTACTAATCCTAAGAAACTCCTTACTTCCGATACATTTATTGGTGTTGGCCACTTAATGACAGCTTCTACCTTGCTTGGATCAATAGAAATACCATCATTGGATACGACATGACCTAGGAATACCACTTGTTCAAGCCAAAACTCACGCTTCTTGAATTTATCATACAACTGTTTTTCCTTAAGAACTTGCAGCACAATTTTCAAATATTCCTTGTGCTCTTCTTTATCTTGTGAGTAAATTAGGATGTCATTAATAAACACAATCATAACTTTATTGAGATATTGCTTGAAACCTTATTCATTAGATCCATAAAAGCTACAGGGCATTGGTTAAATCGAAGGCATCACTAGAAATTCATAATGTCCATGCCTTGTTCGGAATGCAGTCTTTTGTATGTCTTCTTTCTTAATCTTCAATTGATGATACCCAGAACGCAAATCAATCTTAGAAAATACTAATGCTCCCTGCAATTGATCAAACAAATCATCTATTCTTGGAAGTGGATACTTATTCTTGATTGTTACTTTATTCAACTCTCTATAATCAATGCACAACCACAATGTACCATCCTTCTTTTTCATGAACAACACGGGTGCTCCCCAAGGAGAATAAATAGGGCAAATAAAACCCTTATCAAGCAATTCTTGCAATTGAACTTTTAACTCTTTTAATTCTGTTGGTGCCATTCGATATGGTGCTTTAGAAATAGGGGTGGTCCCTAGCATAACATCAATCACAAATTCAATCTCTCAATCTAGTGGCAGTCCTGGTAAATCATTTGGAAATACCTCAAGAAATTCTTGAACCACATCTACATTTTCTGGCTTCAATTGTGATTCAATTGAGGTGTCCAGAACACTTGCCAAATATCCAACACAACCTTTATTCAATATCTTTTGAGCTTTCAAAGCAGATATAATTGGTAAGGACCGTGAGAATGAGGTACCACTAAACATAAACTGTTCTTCTCCAGGTGGCTGAAAAATCATAATCTTCTTGTTACAATCAATTGTTACATGATATTTGGTAAGTCAATCCATACCCAGAATTACCTCAAAATTTGGCATCGATAAAATAACGAGATCTGCATATAGAGTCATATCACTAATCTGAATAGAACAAGCCCTTAACATTTGGTTGAAATCTATTTCTTCCTCGGATGGAACAATCACGTTGTACCTTACTTTTAATATATCTGATGTAATGCCCAATTTTCTCACAAATGCACGTGATGCAAATGAATGTGTAGATCCAGAATCTATCAATGCAATTGCAGGTATCCCAAAAATTAAAATAGTACATGTGACTACGGAAGCATATGCATTTGCTTGTTCTTGTGTCATAGCATATACTTTTCCCTAAACTTTCCCCTGCACTGTTGGGCAATCCTTTGCTATATGTCCAGGCTTTTTACACTTAAAGTAACGATTAGTACCACTATAGCATTCTCCAAAATGATTCTTCCCATACTTAGCACATTTAGGCATTTCAACTACAGTAGAAGTATGCCCAACTCTATGATGCTTTTCATTCCCTTGGTTTGATTTTTGCTCTACTTTCTTCTACTGGTTCAAATTTTTGGTAGTGAATACTTGCTTCTTTTGTTGATGAAATTTCTCAATCTCTTTCTCATCTAAGTCAGCCATCAAAGCTTTGTCCACCAGTTCCCTGAACTCTGTTAATGAAGACATTCTCACATCTCTTCTAATTTCAGGATTAAGCCCCTCAAGAAATGATCCATCTTCTCATTGTTGTCTCTAGCAATGTATGGCACGTACTTGCAACCCTGTTCAAATTTTCTCACATAATCACATACAGACATCCCTACTTGTTTTAACTCCAAAAATTCTTTTACTTTGAGTGACCTAGCATCTCTAGTGAAATACTTATCATAAAAGATTGTTTTAAACCTCTAACAAGTTAGTTCTTCCATATTCACTGCAAGTTTAGCTCCTTCCCACTAGGTTCTAGCATCCTTCTTTAATAAGAAAATTACACAGAGTACCTTCTCAGCATCATCAATTCGCATGTAGTCAAAGATAGTATTCAATGATTTAACTCATTCCTCTGCAACCATAGGATCAGACCCATCATTAAAATCAACAGGTTTTATCTTTCTAAACTTTTCAGAAACAGCCTGTGAATTATCCTATCGAGCTTGTGGTGGAAGAAGTTGTTGATTTTGTTCTTGATTTCTTTGTTGCATATCTAGCAATTGTTGTATCTGTTCACCATGCATTCTAGTCTGTTGTTGAATGAGATCAGTCAAATTGTCCACCACACTATGATTACCCTCATGATCATCCATTGTCTTCCTTTTTGGTGCCATGACCTGATATACATTGTCCAATCTCATTCCATTCATTAGTCAATAATAAATACATAATCATGATAATAACATGAAATAAAATATAATCAAATAAGCATAAAGACCAATAAACAAGTAGTTGACTGAGTTTCCCAACCAGGATGTGTTCATATGCCTTCTTCTGTCAACAGGAATGACTAAACCTCTGATACCACAAACTGTAACACCCCTTAACCTAACTATAGAGCTTTAACAAGCTGATACAGTTAAATCAAGAAATGTTAACTTTTCATCAATACTAGAGTTATGGTTTTAATAAAAGTTCCCATTTTTAACTATAAGAGAAAGAACTTGAATTATTTTAAACACACCATATACATAAACATAAATCAAAACTGAGTACATCTATTTACAAAACCATAACAGAGCGGCTTATTTAAAAATAAAATAGAGTTTTCAAAATAAACTACAAAATAGTTCGAAGCATGGCATATGAATAAATCTTTGTTCGGCCGCTCTAGAGACTCAATCAACCTCTAAACCTGTATATTTCCACCTGGATCACATAAATCTAATGAGCTAAAGGCTCAGTAAGGTGAAATTGATGCAATAACAAATAGCATATATGCACATCTCATAAATCATTGAATGCATTATTCTATTTAATAACTTTCATTCATAAATCATCCTTTAGGGCCCTTGAAGTGTGGTACCTAACTAATAGCAATAGACCGTGGTTTTCAGAACCTGTTCATAATGATTGGCCAATAAGAGAAATAATACGGGGTTTCCACACTTGGTCTTTCAACCTCGGGTATTAGCCTATTCTATCTCATTCATTGTGGCTTTTCTATACCAGTTTTTCAACCTCAAGTATTTTCCACCATTTGTTGGGTCCGTCGGTCCTTTGTCTATTGGACAATCAATCAAGTACCAAACTTTCTTGTCAAAAACCTCATTATATTTTCAATAGTATCATGCTTCATCAACCATAAATTCATCAAAAATTACATCATTTGACAAATAATGATAATCACATTAAAACATGAACAACATTATATGATTCTTGTGATACAACAAATGAAAGTTTCAACTTACCTCAAGTCCACTTTGTGCTAAGTGAAAAGGTCAATCTCTTTGGAATATAGGATGTGTTAAAGGCCTAACATAATCAAATCATGTACCATTTAATATCCTTTTTATAAATCACATAATCTATTTTAATTAAAATCATATACACTTTTTCAATCATTTGTAAACAATTCCACATTAATTACATGACCTTAAAAATATTGCATACTCCATATTTTACTACTAATTCAAGACATTAAATATTAGGGCAGCCACTAAATCACTAATAATTAAAACATGAATATTAGGGCAACCCCTAAAACATATACACAATCCAAATTAACATGACTTGAACTCGGTTCTAACTTAAATTGATTCCTACCTTCAATTAAGCAGCCTAATTGTAATTGTTCACAATCATTTTTAGGTACTTTCAAACATAATATAAGCATTACAAAATCAATAGAAATAAGTAAACTAAGCATATTTCGCAAGATTATCAATTTTGCTAAAAACTAGCTTAATTAACTTGGTTTTGGCTTCAAGTGTAACCTACTTAAGTTTACAATCATACAAAAACATACTAAAATATGTAACCATCCAAGATACTACAAATTTATTATAAGAAATATTGATAAAGAATATACCTTGATTAAGTTGGAATTAAGCTTCAAAATCAACGGTTTTTAAGCTTAAAAGGGTAGAAACTCGTTCTAGTTTGTGTTCTATGGATTCCTATGGATTGAATTCAATTTTTGTGAGTAGGAGAGTGTGAAAATTTAGGAGAAACTTAGGAGAATAAGGGCCGGTCATTTTTGAGGTGCTTCCACAAGAAATATGGATGAAAATGATTTCTTTGTCCTTTCAAAGAGAGGTAAGTGGAGGGCTATAATTGGTTGCATCATGCTTGGTGTCTTCTCATGCCAAAAGCCACGTTTATGGGCTAGAGAGATGATAAAAATTGATGTTTTGGTGTTATAATCAAGTCTAATGTGATTTAGAATGATTCCATGCAACCTAGTCAACCAACCAATCAAATTGCACCATTTTGCATTCTTTTACTTCTTAGCCAAATGTAGCATATTTCAATCAAATATTTAGGCAAATAATCACTTTAGAATGTAACAAGTATGGGCAATACAAATAATTCATTTCATGATTGTTTAATACATCAATCTTTCTTAACAAAGATATCGAGATTTTCAATGTAAAAAGGCATTTAAGAAATATATTAAAGCAAGAACCAAAGGTTTGATCTCATATTCCATGTACTAATGCATGTTAAAACATAACTGGAGCATATAATAACAATTATTTATGTTTGTGAAATCATGTTATTTGTATTCCATAATCCGATAATGCGTATTGATTAGATGCATATTGATGCAAAATGCTTATTATTGGCTATGTATGAGATAATTAAGAATTGGGCATTACAATATACTTGCTGGTTTTTATTTTTAAAACTTTATATATATATAATAACTTGATTAAAACTATATATTTCACCACATATGTGTTTATATATGAGTTTAGGTGATATATATAAGTTTGGAGAGGTTATAAATTGAAATATGGTTTGATATT
Source organism: Paulownia fortunei (assembly GCA_019321725.1). Classification (NCBI taxonomy): domain Eukaryota; kingdom Viridiplantae; phylum Streptophyta; class Magnoliopsida; order Lamiales; family Paulowniaceae; genus Paulownia; species Paulownia fortunei. The sequence goes on from CM033106.1 coordinate 17,983,394, forward strand.
TAAAGAGACACTCAAAACTATCATGATAGAACTTACAATTTTCTGTTGTGATAAGTGGGCTAGTTTTGCTAAGGTAAATCAGTGATTTTAGGCAAATATAAAATATTATTACATTTCTATACATGTTAGATAAGTGTGGTAAAAATTTAGGAGTGATTGGATATGCTTAGGGATGTCAAAATTATCAGAAAACTAAATTAGACAGCAAGAAAATATGAAAATGTGAATCTGTCCCATTTGATAACTTATTATGTTTCAATCTAGACATATTGTTATTGAGTGTTAACAATTAGGTACATGCTATTAGAGTTATAATACTTCAATTATATGATGTTTACATGTATCTAAGATGAGAAATTAAGGTATTTGAGGGATTATATTGGGTTCTTGTTTGTAAAAGCTTGATTTTACCTATATAGCTTGGTGTTTAAGGTCTTAGTATGATATTTTATGCTTTCAACTTGCCAAATTGGGAATAGTGCTTGATGTTGGGTAATATTATATGCTATTTTACATCTAATATTGGAGGAGAACCATAAACAAATCTAGACTAAGCCACCAACTAAATGAAAGGTAAGTAAAGATCCATTTGCAACTACAATGCGTGAACATAGTACGTCAATGTGACTAGAAATGGGATCATAGTTATTAAGTCAATTAAGGTTTTGACTAATAATTCATGTCCTAGACTTAATTGAAAAATTAGTTGATGGAAAGACCTGGTTTGCACTTGTAATAGAAATAGGTTCGCTTTTTATTTCACCTAAGACTACGTAGTCAAGATGCACTACTAGGTGCTTCCCTTGGCATGTGAGGTTCTTAAAATTAAGGAGTTAATTGCAAGATGAATTATTTAATTTGATTAGTTAATTGAAATATTACTATTCACTAAGTTGCAAGCTTACTGCTAGCTAGATTATAAATCTAATGGGTCACACACAAAACGAGATGGATCACTTATATAAAAAAAAATATCGAAAGAGTTGGATCAAGTTAATTAATGGAGATTAATTAACTTGGAGCTAAAATTAATTTAAAGAGTTAAATTAATTCATCTAATTAAATAATAAAATTATTTAATTTGACCTAATTAAGATTAGGGGCTATTTAGGAGTAAATTAATTATTTGATTGGATCGATTATATATTAATTTAATGGATTAAATTAATTTAACCAATTTAAATAATAGAATTAATGGAGATAAGTCTTTGACTTCTTTCCTTATAAGACATAAAGTCTTACTTGGTTTCCATCTAAGACATTAAGTGTTTAATTCTCTAATTGACTCCCAATAGGCCTCTCCTACGTGCCCATCAGCCCTTGGGCTTGCACTTTAATTGATCTACATCAATTAATTTAACTTAACTTAATTAATTAATTCAATCAAATAATTAAACGATTCCGCAAGGTCTCATAATCAAATTAGGTCCAATTTAATTAATCTCATTATTTAAATTGATTAAAATAATTTAACTACTTAAATTAATTTAAAGTCCATTAAATAATCGATCCAATCAATTACTTAATTTACTCCTAAAGAGTCTTGAATCTTTATTAGGTCCAATTAAATAATCTTATTATTTAATTAGATGGAAAAATTTAACTCTTAAATTAATTATAGCTCTATATTAATTTAATCTCCATTAATTAACTTGATCTAACTCCTTGGATATTTTTTTAGATACAAGGGATATGTCTTATTTTGTGCGTGATCCAATAGATTCACAACTAAGCTAGCAGTGTGCTTGTAATTCTTACAACTTAGTAAATAATTAATATTCTAATTAATTAATCAAAATAATTAATCTGTCATGGAATTAACTTCTTAATTTCAAGATTCTCAGAAGTCAACAGAAGTACCTAGCAGTTCATCTTGACTACCTAATTTTAGGTGAAATAGTAAATGAACCTATTTTTGTTATGAGTACCATGCAAGTCTAGTCCTTTCATCAACTAATCTCCCAATCAAGTTTAGGATATTATGGATGGAAAGAAATAGAGATAAGTTTGGAAATTAAAGGGACCAAATTATAATGAGATTAGGATTGAAGCACCTTATAGGGACCAAAAACTAATGGAATTAAAATTTAATTACCTTGTATATAAATATAGAAGGTGGTGGATAAAATTAAGGGGAATTTTTCATTGAAAATTTCGTCCTCCCTTCCCTCCCTCCTCCCTCTTTCTTTTGGTCTTTTCTTCTTACAAGAAATTATTCATTTCATAAAAAAGGTTCCACCATTTTGATACCAACCTAATTTAAAACAAGTTTAGTATTTTCAACACCCTCCTTTAAACTTATTTTATAAGACCAAGAAATATTCTTAGCCTCGCGAAGTCTTCATACTTGAGTGGCTTAGTGAAGATATCTGTAATCTGATCTTGAGATTTCACGTACTTGACTTGAACTTCTTTCCTCGCAATGCTTTCTCTAATATAGTGGTAGCGAATGTCAATATGTTTGCTTCAGTTATGAAAAACTGGATTCTTGGTCAAAGCAATTGCTGACTTGTTGCCCACACAAATATTTGTTGGTTTTTCTTACAACATGTTCATTTCTTCAACAAATTTCTTAGTCATATTGCATGACTAACGCATGATGTAGCAGCTATATACTCAGCTTCACAAGTTGATAGAGTGACAATTGGTTGCTTCTTCGACATTCAGGTGAAGACAGTATCTCTTATAAAAAATACAAAGCCAGTTGTACTTTTTCAATCATTAGTATATCCAACCCAATCACTGTCATTGTATCCGACAAGCTTATAATCATTAGAAACTGAATAGAACAAGCCAAAGTTGATTGTACCTTTTAGGTAATGAAGAATTCTCTTAGCAGTCTTGAAGTGGATTGTTGTAGGATTCTCCATGTATCAATTGACTAGTCCAATGACATAGAGAATATCTGGTTTTGTACATATTAAATAGCACAAACTTCCGACCAGATTCTTGAAAAGAGTTGAATTCACACTTTCACCTTCATCATACTTAGATAGTTTAATTCCACATTCCACTAGGGTGCTGATAGGCTTGTAGTTATCTATTTTAAACTTCTTCAGGATCTCCTTTGCATATCTTTGTTGAAAAATAAAGATACCTGCTTCTTTTTGCTTGATTTTAATGCCAAGATAGTATGCCATTAGACCAATATCTATCATCTCAAACTCTTGGGTCATCAATTTTTTAAATTCTTCAAACATCATTGGATCACTGCCAGTAAAAATGAGATCATCTACATAAAGGCACACAATCAAAATATCTCCATCTTTTACCTTTATGTAGGGAGCATGTTCATAAGGGCACTTGAAGAAACCATTTTCTTGGAAGTACTTGTCCTAATTTGATTAGCAGGCCTTGTGAAACTATTTAATTAATCGATTGGATCAATTAATTAAGTAGGGTTGGATTAACTATAAATAACCAATCAAAAAATTACAAATATTTATGCACACTAAGATAGGTTTAATTCCTATGTTATAATTTTATTTCAACTACTTATATAGAATATACATTGTAAACAAATAGTAAATATTTTTAATCATATACACCATTTACAAAAATAAAATGCTAATAATAAATATAATTATAATTAAAATCTTTAAATTTCATATTGAATATAATTAAATATTAATTCACAAAACCCTAAATCATAATTTATGCAAATAAAATTAGGTAATATAATCATGAACAAATACTGTTCCATGCCCTTGGTGCTTGTTTCAACCTATAAAGAGCTTTATTCAACTTTATAACTTTATCTTCTTACCCATTCACTTCATAAACAAAGGTTGTTGGATATAGACTTCTTCGAGAAACCCCTGAGAAAAGCAGACTTTACATTTATTTGATGAATCTTCCACCTATTTTGTGCTACCAAAGAAATGATTAGTCTTATAGTTTCTAATCGAGCAATTGGAGCAAATGCCTCATCATAGTCAATTCCAATTCTTTGACTATAATCTTTTGTAACAAGCCTTGCTTTGTATCTTTCAATTTCTCCTTTAGCATTTCTCTTTGTTTTATTGACCCATTTGACTCCAATAGTCTTGTGCCCTTTTGGAAGTGAAACTAGTTCCCACGTGTCATTCTTCTCTATTGCCTTGATTTCTTCATCCATCGCACTTCTTGAAAATTCACTGGTTCACAATCTGCGAATAGGAAAAATAGTGTGAGGTTTTCAAGTCTGTCAGTTACCTCATTGAGATCTTGGAGACTTCTTGTACATTCTTGGTTCCTCTCAGTTAGGAAAGATGGTGGTGAATCTCTTGGAGTAACTAATATTTGTGAAGTATGTGGAGTAGTGGTTGTTGTTAGACTTCTCCTGATTGTTTTGTTGGTGTCTTCTTATCTTTGAATTGAGGAAAGAAGTTGAAATCACCTGCATGAGAGTCAAAATTTCATTCTCCTTCTTCATCAACTATCACATTTGAGATTAATTGATGACTCCCATCTTTTGTGAAAAAATGATGTTACTTTTCCTTTTATCGATATTTTGGATTCATCTCCAAAAGACACATTGCCCGTCACTGATTTGTTTAGTTCTATGAAAGTGCTCCTTTTTCCATACATGTGATTGCTTGCTCCAGTGTCAAGATACCAGGTATATTCTCGACTTCATCATTATCTTTATATGCTAGCAACAAGGTTTCTTTCTCCTCGATTTTTGATTCGGCATAGTTGGTCTTTTCTTCCACCGTGTTTGAGTCACTACATTCTGAAGCATAATGTCCAAATTTATAATAATTATAACATTGAACATGAGATTTATCATACCACGAGGTTGAATTGCCTCTTTTACAGCCTGAACCTCTTGTTGAACTTTTACCTTTCTCATAGAAATTATTGGAATTGTTATTTCAGCCTCATCCACGACCGTGGTTTCCACCTCTTCCATGGGTTGTATCTCAGCCTCAGCCTCGACCTCGTTGGTTTCTCTCATTGCTAAGGCTTTCATGTTTCTCATTGAGTTGAACCTTGAGGAGTTGTTCTGTGATCTCCTATTTCTTTTTCTTCTTTTATTCATATGCTTGTAATGACCCCATTAGTTGTTCGACGTTCAACTCATTTAAATCTTTAGTTTCTTCAATTATCGTAACAATGTGATCAAATTTTGGATCTTGTGAACGGAGTATCTTTTCTATTATTCTTATCTCTTCAAACTTTTTACCATTTCTTTTTAATTGATTTGTAACAGCCAACACTTTGGTGAAATAATCAGAGATAGACTCGAAAACTTTAATATGTAGAGATTCAAACTCACCTCTCAATGTTTGGAGATAAATCTTCTTTACTTATTCAGCTCCTTTACACAAGGTTTGTAGCTTGTCCCATGCTTCCTTGGCAGACGTCGCACTTGAAATCTTTTCAAAGGTATTATCATCAAGAGCTTGATAGATGAGGTAGAGAGCATTCTTGTCCCTATTTCTTGAATCTTTCAAACTCTGTTTCTAAATTGTTGTTAAAGTACTCACGTTCTCTAGTTCACTATAACCTTTCTTTTCAACTTCCCAAGCATTGTGAGCACCCAAGAGAGCTTTCATCTTAATACTTCAATTATCATAATTATCTTTAGTGAGAGTGAAAACTAGAAAGGATGTTGTATCATTATTTGTCATACCTCTTAATGGAGGCTGAATTTCAAAATTCTGATGACACGAATGAATCTAGAATGCCGAAAAACCTTAAGTATGTATTGGCCAAAATCAACGGTCAACGGTCAAAGTCAAAGTAAACTATTTGGTCAGTCAATGCATGAATAGTGCTTGATCAAATAGCTCGGCGGCTCAGTCCTTAGCTCAGAACAGCTTGGTCAGCGGCTCGGCTCGGTGTGGCTCAGCTCAACTCAATGGTTTGGCTTAGAAAAACTTTCAACGCAATCTTACTATAGATAAAAATTTCAAGAAATCTTTTCTGATATAGAAGATCAGTCAAAGTTGCAATCACATAGCATACTTAATATTTTAAAAGATTTCACAACCGTAGCTCTAATACCACTTTGTTGAAATAAAAATGCTCATGAAGAATAATTTGTATTGAAAAATTCATTTATACAAACTATTTTTCATTCAAAACACTTAAGATACAACTCAAACTCTCAAAGTTTTTTTTTTCACTCACTTAGAAGCTCAGACTTCTTCTTGATACCTAAGCACAAATAAGAGGAGTATTTATACTATTTTCAAATCAATCTCAATTACATAATTATATAACCTCAAAATTATAACAACTATACACATCATTCTTCTACACAATTCTATAAAAATCTACATAGTTCATATAATTATCTTCATCACCTAACCTTGGAAGCTTCTAAATCATAGATTTGGATTTAATATTAGATTTAAAATTAATTTTTAAACTTGGACTTTAATTATTAGACCTAAAACAAGTTTAATATTTTCAACATCTTTTGGAATGAACTGCAAAAAAAGAGTATAACTAAAACTCTATTCATCGGATGGCCAAAGACACACAGACCCTTTTAGTTACATAAAAATATAAATATCCATAGATATGTAGAGTTTAGTATTTTCAACATCTTTTGGAATGAACTGCAAAAAAAGAGTATAACTAAAACTCTATTCATCGGATGGCCAAAGACACACAGACCATTTTAGTTACATAAAAAAATAAATATCCATAGATATGTAGGTGTGACGATAATATTGTGATAAGCTCAACTTACAACAAATTAAGACAAATATGCACTCAACTCCAGTTCTGTTTTTGGTAATATCCATCCTCCATCCGATATATAGTGTACTGGATACATAAATAAATAAAAGCTAAATATTTTATTTTATAAAAATTAAAATATTTAAAATGTGAATGCTACACTAAATGCAAGTTTCCCTGAATATTGCATCCCGTTCTTTTTTATATAATTTATTCCTTAAAGGTACGCAACAAATAATTCCCTTTAAATGTGCAGTAAACGACAGAAAAATGAATTCAATTCAGAATAAATGGTTGGTGTTACAAATAGCAGATGGATCTAATCTCTCATTCTCAGCTGACCTCTATGACATATTGACACCGAAATTCATATTTCGTCCTTCGGGCTAAGTTAAGAAAGCCAACCTTAGTGTCAGATGTAGATTTTTTTTTTTTCCTTGTACTTAAATTAATATAATAGCAATATATAATATAAAGAAAACTTATGATTTTCCTGCTGTAAATTGGTCTGTTTTCAAATTTTATTTTGTATTTAATTTTTTTCTAATTTAGTTCACCATCTATTCATTTAAAGCAATTTCAATCGAGCTAAATCATGAAATTGGTCCAAATTTTTAAATTTTAGCCAAAAATTGGATGAAAATTCAGATATTTGGAGATTTTTCCATGGTAAATCACATGAACCCGATTTTATGCAACTTAATCGGTCTTATAGTGCTACATTTGGTGTGGATTGGGTTTATATTTTATCAAACATTTAAACATACATGCACACACATATATATATGGATGTATATAAAATGCATGATAAAATGCACACTCAATGCACATCATCGGGCATAGTATCTCTTACAAATGTTTTGCCTAATTTTAAGCAAATAGCCCCAAAAATATAAAAAAATTGAATTTTCAACCAATTTCTAACTAATATTTGAATTTTTGGTTAATTACAAGATTTTCGTTCAAATTTGACCCAAAATTATCACTTAAACAATAGATGGAGAATAAAATTACCAAAATAAATAGATAAATGATGAAATTTAAAGATAAATCAACTTACATGACTGAAGATACAATTTTTTGTCTTTCACAAAAATATGCAGCCTATGGAAAGCTCACTCGAGCAAAATGAAAAATAAAACCTGAGTTGAAATTAAGCTGCGGCTCTAGTGGTCTTCCGGCACATTGGTTGGGGCAACCTGCAGTGTTCCTTCGCTGTATAAACAGCTTAGCTGATGAAAGTAAGGGCATGTCCTTGAGTTAGTAGACCTTTTCTTGTTGCTATCTTTGGTTTTCCTGAAGTATTTGTTTATGTTCTCCCATTTCTCTTTGCATCTTTTTGCACTCCTCTTGTACCCCAATTCCAACATCCCTTGTGAGATTCTCTCCCATAGAGGGCCCTTTGCTCCTTCCTTACTGTCATGATCACTATTGTTACTCAGCTTGCACCTCAGGTTTATCAAAGCCAAGACTTCATCCCTTGGCCATCTCTTGCCTATGTCTCCCCTTTCATAAGTTGTGGAATCTAAGTGGGTTGATGAAGGTGGAGTAAATGCTGCTAGTGGAGTATCATCATTGGTTAGAGCAGATATTAAGGTGTTTGCTTTTGAGTCTTTTGAGACCAGACTTGAACTAGGGCTTGGAGGAGATCTAGATGGGGTTTTAGTGGCTTTTGGGTTGTTTTGAGAGGGAAATGAACGAGGGTTTTGGTGGGCTGCAACCTTGCTTGATGAAGTGGATGTTTCTACCTTGTCTTGGGCAGTTGGGAAGTGATGAGTTTGGAGGATTTCACAAAGTGAAGGGGAAGAATTCCAAGTGTTGTTTACCTTGACAAGGTATTCAATCTTCTTTGCTAAGTGTTGGTCTTCAGATGTGAATTTCTTTAAGAACTCAATGATTGTGGCCTGTCTCTCCCTAGTGCCTGCTTGCTCCTTTCTCCTCATCTCAATCTCTATTTTAATCCTTTCCATCTCTTTATTCTTCCAAGCTTCCTCTCTGACAATCTTGTCCTCATCCCTCTTCACAATGTCCTCAATGAGCTTGTTATGCAACTCTTCTTGTTGGGCCATCATCTTTTTCACAACAGCCTCACAGAAACCCTTGAACATCTCAAGCTTGTCTTTCCTTTTCCTCTTCTTACTTGATTTTACTGGTTTTTTATCCACTTCTTCACTTTCCTGAGATGGGTTTTCTGCTGCTGCTGCTGCCACATTTCCTGAATTTTCTTCCACATTCCTATACACTTTCTCTTGATCTACTTCGTTTTGTTTTTCCATGTTTTGACTCCTTCCAGCTGAAATCCGAGCTTCTTCTTGATCAGCAGGATAGAATTCATCAAGTTCACTGAAAATCCTATAGTTCTTGTTGTAGTTTACACTGTTGAAGTGTCGGCTCTCTTCTTCGTACTTCTCCTTGCACTGCTCTGCGCTCCTTTTGAACCCAAGCTCCGCAAATTTCCTGGACAATTATTAATTAGTAAGTAAAGCCGTAACCACTCCAGAAAAATTTATCACTTATTGTTAAAGGTTTTACCATAAACAATTAAAGACTGCACTATCTTAGATAGGTACTTAACATATTATATGTCTTTATTTGCCCGTTTACTTAAATATCCCGTAAAAGTTATAACAAAGGACAGCAGCTCGAAAACAAGAAGAAAAGATCCAACAGTAAAAGAAGGAAAAAAAGTCCCACAAAAAGAAGCCCATCTGATCAAGATTGATAGTGCTTCAAGATTCCAAAAAGTAACTGCACCTTTTTTCTGTAGTACTACATATAATAAACCTTAGTTCACTTTCATCACAAGCCTCTCCTTGAAAAACACTAACAAAAGCACTGAGACTCAAAACCTTTGCTTATGGCACTAGTTTAAAGTAAAAACACCTTGAAACATGTTCCCAAGTGAAATCGGGGAACCAAATCTCCATGCTGGATCTGACTTTGAGCAGCGCAAGAACCTCATCATTGGACCATGGATCCATCGATCTCTCTCTTTCAAGGGCTAAACTAGTGGAGATTAAGGGGTTTTCCACATGCTTCGCATCAATATTCTTGCTGTTGGGTGATTCTTGGTGGTGCAGTTCCTGAAGTGCTTGACTGTGGTGAGAAGAAGGGTAGGGATCAAAAGCAGCAGAGAAAGATGGGTTCCCATGAAGTGGGAAAGAGGGAGGAATGGGAAATGAAGTTCTTGAAGCTATGAATTGGTGAAGCTGATCACTAGGCACACCATCAAACATGGTTAATTTTCCTCAGGTTTTTCCTTTCTTTCTCTTAGCTTCTTTTCTCAACCCTTTTCCTTTCTTTGATCACTGTAAATTGGCAAAAAGAAACGAAAAATATCAAGAGATAAAAGAACAGAAACACCACTAAAGGGTGGGGGGCGGAACTTACAGAAAATATACACTCTTTACTCTCTCTCTCTCTTATTCGTCAGAGAAGTTTGTCTTGTATTGCAGGAGTAGTAAATAGGTGGGCATGCAGTCCCAAAGATTAAAAAAAAAAAAAATAGAGGGAAAAAAAGGAAGAAGAAGAGGGACAATGGGATTATTCTGATATTGTATTTTAATTTTGTATTTTTTTTATATAAAATTTTATATAATATGTTCATGTAAAGTATATATGATTATTGTCAAATATATATATTAAAAAATATTTTAAATATTTAACAAGTAATTAATGCATTTGTGATACATAATACATAATAAAACAAATAAAAAGTCTAGACTGTTGGGAGCACTAGAGTCCAATAAGTGGTGGATCTCACGTGTCATAAACACACGTGGGGTGTGCAGTAATTCACTGAAAATAAATAAATAATGAGTTATAATAACCAGTAAAGTTTGGAAGAGCAGCGGGGGCATTTCGAATCCAAAGCAAAAAATATGCAGAGGGGCGGGTGATGGCGATGATGGTGTAATTTAACGGCAATAGGCAGCAAGGGCACGTGAATGCATGCAGACAATGGGACCAGTTATTTATATAAGGGCATGTTCACCAAGTACACAGTACATATAGGGAGATATTGTTGTCTCCAATCAATTAGATTTTTTATTTCTCGTATTATATTTTATATTTTATATTATATATTTATATAAAGTATATAAAATATTATTTTAAATATATATTTGTCATTAATAATATATGCATGAATTGATTTTATGATATAAAATATAGGATGCAATATGAAATTAAAATAAAGAATTTGAGAGGATCACAGTATCCTCCATAAAAGATGAACTACCAACAATTTTCTAAATCAGTAAACACATATATATTGACAGACTTTATAAATTTTTACTTCCAAGTGTCATTTTTATGTATTGTTTTGATCCAATACGAAATTTTATGTAGAAGTTAAAAGAATAAAAAAATTAAGTATGTTTAAAATTTTTATCATGAAAAGTAAGAATTGATATTTAATGTGTCACATCATTACTTTAAATAAGTGGGTATTTTCTAAAAAATACATTTTCATTTAAGAAAAAAAGTTGGAAAATCCTAAAGAAAAAGAGTGAAAAATTTAGGGTAGATGAAGTATTTTATTTTTTCTGACCTCATTCCAATTATTTTTTCTGACCTCGTTCCAATTATCTAATGGATCTCAGATTGTATTCTTAAGTAGCGAGATTAATTTGCTTTGTGATCAGAAATAATATGCCTTTAAACACAATTTTTGAATTAGTTATTTTGAACAATGTTTTCCCTTAAAAATTGATAATTTTATTTGGTTTACTGAGTATTGATTTAAGACCAAGGAGAATAGGAATATACTTCACTTTAGATGTATCCTAACTAGAAATTTTATAAGGTTAATTATACTTACCTTTTTTCTGAAATAGCTAAATTAAAAATTGTTCCCTTCCCTCTTTTATAATTATAAAAGTCTTCCTCTAAGTTTGTTGGGTTGGAGAAATTATAATGAAAGTTATAAATTGACCATTTTGTCCTCAACTTAAAAAATAAAATAAAATGACCGAATTATCAATTTAAATGACTATTTTGCAGCTCGGTGTCTGTTTAATGGGTGTATGATCAAATTTCATTGTCCTTAAAATTTCAAAATTCTTAAACGAGATGTTATTTTTACCTCAAAATTATAGGGAGTGCTTAAAGTCATTCATCCCAACCACATAAATTTTTAATTTATGTCTCTCTCTCTTTCCACACCACTGTCATCTGTCGCCACCCTTTGTTTTCGTGCTTTCTCCCGAACACCGCCTATCTCCTCCCTTTTTCTTATCTTTGGCTCCAGTTCTCTTTTTCCTATCATGTTCTCCCTCCCCACCTTACCCACTCTCTTGCCTCTCTTAGCTTCTCTCTCCCATCTACTGCCCAACATTTCGTCCCAGCTACTTCTTCCTTCTTCTATTATGTCCCTCTCTATCTCACCCTCTCTCATCTTCCTCATCGCAACTCTCAAGAATACAATAAAAGTAATGGCGGGAAAAGGAGAAAAAAATTGAGAGTAAAACATAGAAAAGAAAATTAGAGAAAATATATAATTACTTTTCTATAAATCTAAGTCTACTTTTAAAGGCACGTCTCTTTCTTATATTTTATCTTGCAACACTAGAAAAAGTATTTGAACAAATCATATTTTTAGACAAATGTAAGAATAGTTGTTAATCTATGTATAACAAGGCAGGGCAAAAGAAAGCCACAAACCGATACTTTTTTGGACTAAAATGATTAAATTTTTCCATCTAACAACTATATATATAGAATAATATTTTGTTATATTTTTTCTCCTTTTTGTATTTAATTAATATATTAATATCCCTAAGTTTTATATGTTAGTAAAGGTATTTTGGTTAATAAAATATAAAGATGGTTAGGTTAGGGGCAAATTAGAAATTTAACTAAAATATTTTGATGGCATCATCATTTTCCAATTGAAACCCTAACGATAGGGAAAGTTTGGTAAACGTGGTAAACTCAAAGAGAAGATTTTAGTAATTATGAACGATAGGAGTTCAGAAGCAAAATATTTTAAGGGGAGTTAAGTATAACTGTAACACCCACTACTCAACAATTATAAATAAAGTATAATTTGACATGATAGAAACTGTGTGCATGCATGGAATATATATATATATATATATTTTTGTTTACCACTTTAAGAAAAAATGTATCACTTTTTACATGCACAACCCTCTTTAAAATACTTTGTCACATATATTTTGTATGTAGCAGGATCAATATTTATATAAAAGTACAACACCCACAATGACCACAATATTTACATATTTTTTTTACAATAAAGTTTTAAAAGCGAAATATAGTATCAGTCTCAAAATATAATACAATAAACTCAAAATATAACAAGCCAACAATATAGCCCAACAGATCGTTATCCATATATATACTCCCTCAGACACCTGCAGGAGCTCCAACAGCCACCCAACCAGTAAAAAATGCTTCAAGCATCGTCGTGCTCACCTACAATGCATAAAATATATGAGCTAACGCTCATCAAATAAAAGATTATGCATGTCAAAGGATAATTCACAATAGCAAGTCATACATCTCAAAATGATATGCTCACAATGCAATTCCATGCATCAAAACATTCCTCTCAAAATTATTTCTTTCTTGGGCCCCTGACCAATGCTACTATCTCATGCATCGAAAAAGAGCTCTGCACACTGCCATAATCCAATGGCCAATAATAATATAAGCATGCAAATCCATGCATACTCACACGCAAGCAAATCCATGTACGCGAACCTGTAAATCCATGCATATAACCATGCAAATCTATGCATGCTTTGGTGCACTAGTAGTGGTTAGCAAAATATTTTCTTTACTCAGAATCATGTCGTGCAATGCAAGATTTATCACAATACTCGTATATGATGCATGTACGTGCCAATACCTATGTATGTATGCTCAATAGATATGAATGATAATAATGCGTGTCCTCTGTTATACACATATGATCTATGATATTACATATAAATCACACATTTAATATGTCTATGCATTGTAGTTGCAAATGAATCTTTACCCACCTTTCACTTGGTAGGCTTAGTCTAGATTTGTTTAGTATTCCTCTCCAACCTTAGATGTAAAATAGCCTGTAATATTATCCAACATCAAGTACCATTCCCAATTTGGCAAGTTGAAAGCACAAAATCTCATACTAAAACCTTAAACACCAAGCTATCTAGGTAACAATCAAGTTTTCACAAACTAGAACCCAATATAGTCCCTCAAATACCTTAATTTCTTATCTTAGATACATGTAAACATCATATAATTGAAGTACTATCACTCTAATAGCATGTACCTAATTGTTAGAACTCAATTGCAACATGTTTAGGTTGAAACATACTAAGTTATCAAATGGGATAAATTTTCACCTTCTAATTTCCTTGCTGCCACATTAGGTTTCATAAATATTTTGACATCCTTAGGAATATTTATTCACTCTAAAAATTTTACCACACTTAGATAACATGTAGAACAATATAACCGTGCTATAAAGTTTCCAAAACACATGGGTCTAAGTCGTCTAATTCAGTCCCCTTCATAGCACACCAGAACAGACATTCTTACTTTGACAGTTTTGAGTGTTTCTTCAATATCATGCTTTATTTCAATTTCTAACCGATGAAAATTTAGTTTAATACTCTTAAGTCATATATAAACATGTATATAATGATAATTACAAGTTTTATTCAATATACCGTACACTTTTGAAGCCTAAAACACAAGAATACAATAAGGTGATAATTTCTAGCACAAGTATTTTCTATCAAGTATTTGCAACCAAAAACCCTTTTTTTGTGCACCAATGCCTATCTAATAACAAAATAACACATTTATAAATAATATTCAAAGCTTAATAAGAAAATAAACCTCAAAATAAATCCAAAAGTCATGCCAAACCCGTAGGTTAAGCTCACCTTACACAGTTTTCTACTTGAACTTGGTTATTTCTCCTTCCCTTTGCTTGTTTTGCCTCTTTTTTCGGTTGAAATCACTTAGGACCTATTTAGAGAGCTTTTTATATGTATTTAGAAGCTGAAATGTTGCAGAAGAAGGTTCAAGTCATGACTGTTAGCTTAAGAGTGAACAATAGGTTGAGGTGCTAGCTTGATAAGTCTAAGCATGAGGTGGCATGTAATGGTATAATCTGATTTTCTCCCTTATCTTGCACCCCTAATCTTGTATTTCTCACATATTATTATTTGGTTACAACCTATCTTAGTCACCATTCATTCCCGTAGCTAATTCCTATGTCCGTTCATTAGGTTCTTCACCCGAAAAATCATCGTTTCTTGCCCGATTGATAAGTTTGTGCACCGATAGTGTTACAAACCTATGAACCTAGTTATATAACATTTAAATTATAGTATTATATGTCTAGTTGTCCCAAGTGTATGATTTAAATATAAATATAATATTAAAATTCATGATCGAAATGACTCACTTTCTATAAACTTTTCGGTGACACCTTTCGAACTCCTGAGGTTACCATGTGTAACCTAGCACTATTTACTATATTGATACCTAAATTTCTTCTTATCTCAATACAAAATCAACCACTTAGGTTAGGAAATTCAATAACTAATACCGTGTGAGAGCTTCTGAATTAAGTTCAATATTCAAGAATGTAGTATAAAAGAAATAAATTATGCAATGTCAATATAAATGCAAGTAGCATATAAAATTAGTACATAATGCATGAATCATATTTGGTCAGGTAAGTAGTGAGAGGTTCGGGTATCACATCCTCACCTCCTTATAAAAGTTTCATACCCAAAATTTCACTTATCGAAAAAGTTCAGGATACTTAGTTCTCATTCCATCCTCACTTTCCCAAGTGGCCTCTTCTACTAATTGGTTTCTCCATAACACTTTAACCAATGGAATCTGTTTATTTTTCAGCAGTTTCACTTTTTGTAATAAAATATGTACATGCTTTTTTTTGTAACTCAAATCTGCCTTTAATTCCAGTAGTTCATTCTTCAGAATATGAGAGGAATTAGCAATATATTTCCTCAACATAGACATATGAAATATATTGTGTATTTGGGACATAGATGTTAGCAGATCCAGTCTGTAAGCAACCTCACTAATTCTTTCAATTACAGAGAATGGGCCAATATATCTCGGACTCAATTTTTCTTTCTTCCCAAATCGCATGATGCCCTTCATTGGTGCTACTTTCAAAAATACCTGATCTCCTATCGCAAACTCCAACGCCCTTCTTCGTCGATCTGCATAACTTTTCTGCTGACTTTGGGCAGTTTGAACTCTTTGTCGAATCTGTAATACGGCTTCTGTCATCTCTTTAATCATATCTGGGCCAAAAGTTTCTTCTTACAAACTTCATCCCAGTATGTTGTAGACCTACACTTTTTTCCATACAATGCTTCATAGGGAGCCATTTCAATACTAGTCTGATAGCTGTTATTGTATGCAAACTCCACCAAAGGTAGGAATTTACTCCACTGACCTTGGAAGTCTAATACACAGGCTCTGAGCATATCCTCCAATGTCTGTATTGTTCATTTAGATTGCCCATCCATCTGAGGATGATATGTTGTACTAAATGATAACTGTGTTTCCAAAGCTTTGTGTAAACTCCTCCAAAAAGCAGACAAAAATCTCGAATCTCTATCAGAAACTATAGATAATGGCACACATGAAGTCTGACAATCTCCTGAATGTATAATTGGGCATAGCGATCCATGGAATAGGTAGAACATATGGGAAGAAAATGAGCAAACTTGGTTAATCTATCAACGATAACCCAAATAACATCATGACCCTTAGTAGTCTTTGGCAAACTAGTTACGAAATCCATGGTGATCCTTTCCCATTTCTATTCTGGAATAAGTAGAGGTTGCAAAGTCCCTACGGGTCTTTGATGTTCGGCCTTTATCTGCTGATATGTTAGACATTGCTCCACATGCTAGGCGATGTCCTTTTTCATACCTGGCCACCAATAATGCATTTTCAAGTCTCTATACATGTTGGTAGCCCCTGGATGTACTGAATAAGGGGTTGAATGTGCCTCTTTTAAAATGTCTTCCTGAATGTTATCAATATTTGCCACACAAATTCGCCCTCTGAATAGTAAAATATCATTGTGAGTCATTTCAAATTCAGGAGACTTCCCTGCACCAACGTCTTTCTCATATTGACGAGATATTCTTCATCTCATTGCCCCTATTTGATCATATCAATTAGCATAGGCTGAAGCATCAGGGCTGCCAACTTTGCCTATGTTACTCCTGTCTGTAAAATCTCTATATTATTTTTCTGCAACTCATTCAGTTCCAATTTTTGAATTAAAGCCATTGCTATTGTACTTTGTGTGGATTTTCAGCTCAACGCATCAGCTACAATGTTAGCTTTACAGGGGTGGTAATTGATCACACAATCATAATCTTTTACCAGTTCCAGCCATCTCCACTGTCGCATGTTCAACTCTTTATGCGTGAAGAAGTATTTGAGGCTCTTGTGATCAGTATAGATCTCGCACCGTTCACCATATAGATAGTACCTCCATATTTTAAGCTCAAATACTACAGCAACAAGTTCCAAGTCGTGCGTGGGGTAATTCTTTTCGTACTCTTTAAGTTGCTTGGATGCATATGCAATTACTTTGCCATTCTGCATCAGTACACATCCTAATCCATTCTTCGACGTGTCACTATAAATTACGAATCCTCTAGTACCTGATGGAATTGAGAGAATAGGTGCTGAAGTCAACCTCTTTTTTAGCTCCTGGAAGCTTCGCTCACACATATCCGTTTATCTAAACGTCACTATTTTTCTGGTTAATTGTGTCAATGGCATAGCAATCTTGGAGAATCCCTGCACAAATCTTTGGTAATATCCAGCTAAACCCAGAAAACTACGCACCTTCGAAGGATTAGTAGCCTATGTCCAGTTGTTGATAGCTTCAACTTTACATGGATCTACTGATATTCCCGCTCCTAATATAACATGTCCCAGGAATACAACGCGATCCAACCAGAACTCGTATTTCTTGAATTTAGCATATAACTGCTTCACTTTCAGGGACCTCCAATACTTATCTCAAATATGTGGCATGTTTTTCTTTAGTTATGGAGTAAACTTGAATGTTATCGATGAACACGATAATGAATTTATCCAGAAACTCCTTCAACATTCTGTTCATCAGATCTATGAATGCTGCTGGAGTATTAGTCAATCCGAACGGCATCACCAAAAATTCATAGTGCCCATATCTTGTACTAAATACCGTCATGGGGATATTCTCTTCCTTTATTTTCAGTTGATGGTACCCAGAGTGTAAGTTAATCTTTGAATAGATTGCGGCACCCTCAAGTTGGTCAAATAAATCATCGATTCTAGGTAACAGATACTTATTCTTAATCGTGACCTTATTCAACCCTCGATAATCGATGCACAGTCTCATGGTGCCATCCTTCTTACGTACAAACAGAACCGATGCTCCCCAAGGTGAAAAGCTTGATCTGATGAATCCCTTGTCCAACAACTCTTGCAATTGTATTTTCAATTCTTTCAACTCCAAGAGAGCCATTATGAAGGGAGTTTTAGAAATTGGAGATGTTCCTGGTTGTATGTCAATAACAAACTCTATTTCTCGATCTGGTGGCAGTCCCGGGAGATCATCTGGGAATACTTCAGTATATTTCTGCACTACTGGTATTTCACTCAGAGTTGGTGGATGTTGTTCCTCAATGCTCATGACACTCACCAAGTATCCTTCGCAACCAACATCGAGTAATCTTTGTGCCTTTACTACTGAAATCACAGGAAATTTGAAATTCTTCACAATGCTGGCAAATGTGAAAGACTCTTTCCTAAAAAGTTGAAATATCACGGTCTTTTCCTTACAGTCGATAGTACAACCAATCCATGCCCAAAATGACATCATACTCAGTCATATCTAGCACAATCAGATCAACATATAATTATCTACCTTCAACAGGTATAACACAAGCTCTCAAAATCCGATCGGTTTGTCTAGCATCTCCAGAGAGGATTGTTATACTATAACTGATTTCTGCTACATCTGGTAATCTACCCAGCCTCTTCACGTACTCAGTGGATGCAAATGAATGCGTAGCTCCAGAATCAAATAATAAAAGTGTTGGAACACTAGAAATATAAAGTTTACCTGTCACCACCGATGGATTTACCTCTGCATCCACCATGGTCATAGTGAACACCTTGGCTGGTACATTCTTTTGGTTGGTGTGATTTTATTTACCAGGGCAAAATTCAACAATATTTCCCGGCATTCTACATTGAAAGCACATCCTGGTATCTATAGAGCAGCCTTTAGTATGTCGATTACCACATTTCTGACACACAACTTCTGGCATCGGTGCTTTTCCTTGTTTGACCCATGGCCTCTTACTTTGATCTTCTTATTGTTGGCCTCGTTTTCCTTGAAATTTAAATCCTAGCTTCTGTATTTGGACGGCCTCTGCATTTAGACTGACCTCTTTTGCCCCAAAGTCCATCTCTGTCCCTGCTGTCTGAACTGCTGTCGAGCCTCCTGTGCACAAGCGATTCTCAATTCAACCTATTCTGCCACCAACGCCCTCTCAGCCACTTGTGAAAATGTCACCCCTTGAGTACCTGCCATATTCACATTTTGGTATAACTCTAGCCTCAAACCCTCTAGAAATCTTTCTACTTTCAATGCTTTAGTGCTGACCATGTGCGTAGCAAACCTGGACAGTTGTTCAAATTTATGAATATATTCCCCAACAGTCATTGCTCCTTGTCGTAGTTGTATAAACTCATTCATCTTCATCATGCGAACTATGGCCGTGAAATATTTGTTTCAGAATAACTCCTTGAATCTATCCCAACTCATGGTAGTAATGTCCTTTATGCTGCTAATCGTGTCACACCAATGGCCTGCACTACCGCGAAATATGAAAGTGGCACATATTACCCTCTCCTCTACTGGCACCCTGCTGTAAAGAACATGTTTTCCAGGGTCCTCAACCAGTCCTCTGCAGCGGTAGGATCAATAGCATCCTCAAATGTTGGGGGATCCAGCCTCCTAAATCATTCTCCACCATATATATGTACTCCACCTACCATTGGTTTACCTCCACCCACAGTTGCTCACCATCATCCCTTTGCCGAATCAATTGCTGAACCTGTTCGGATTGTCATTCAATCAACTTTTGTTAATCGGTTAATCATGGTATCTTGATTATTAATCGGGGTGGGTGTCTCATTCCTCTACACTCTAGCACCACCACTGCTCTCACCACGAGTTCTCACCATTTTACAGCACTGTTTTATACAAGTTTGACAACATATGACCAATATAATTCATGGAATATCTAATGCAATATATGATAATGTAAAACTTACTGGTGTGGCTGAACTCCGCAAGTTCTAAGATCATGTACATGGATAGTCTACATAATTAAGACTTGGGCTATGATACCACTCTGTAATACCCACTACTTAACAATTACAAATAAAGTATAATTTGACATGATAGTAACTGTGTGCATGTATGGATTTTTTTTGTGTTTACAACTTTAAGAAAAGAACTATCACTTTTTACATGCACAACCCTGTTTAAAATACTTTGTCCATATGTCCTGTATACAGCAGGATCAATATTTATATAAAATCACAATACCCACAACGACCATAACATTTATATAACTTTTTTACAATAAAGTTTTACAAGCGAGATATAGTATCAGTCTCAAAATATAATACAACAAACTCAAAATATAACAAGCCAACAACATAGCCCAACCGGTCGTCATCTATGTACATACTCCTCATACACCTGCAGGAAATCCAACAGCCGCCCAGCCAGTAAAAGATGCTTCAAGCATCGTCGTGCTCACCTATAATGCATAAACTATATGAGCTAACGCTCAATAAGTAAAGATTATGTATGTCAAAGGATAATTCACAATATCAAGTCATGCATCTCAAAATGCTATGCCCACAACGCAATTCCATGCATCAAAATATTTCTCTCAAAATTATTTCTTTCTTGGGCCTCTAACCAATGCTACTACCTCGTGCACCAGAAAAGAGCTCTGCACGTTGCCATAATCCAATGGCCAATAATGATATAAGCATGCAAATCCATGCATACTCACACGCATGTAAATCCATGCACGCGAACTTGTAAATCCATGTATATAACCATGCAAATCCATACATGCTTCGGTGCACTAGTAGTGGTTAGCAAAATATTTTCCTTACTCAGAATCATATCGTGCAATGCAAGATTTATCACAATGCTCGTATATGATACATGCACGTGTCAATGCCCATGTATGTATGCTCAATAGACATGAATGACAATAATGCGTTCCCTCTGCTATACACATATGACCTATGATATTACATATAAACCACACATTTACTATGCATATACATTGTAGTTGCAAATGAATCTTTACTCACCTTTCACTTGGTTGGTAGCTTAGTCTAGATTTGTTTAGTATTCCTCTCCAACCTTAGATGTAAAATAGCCTGTAATATTATCCAACATCAAGCATCATTCCCAATTTGGCAAGTTGAAAGCAAAAAATCTCATACTAAGACCTTAAACACCAAGCTATCTAGGTAACAATTAAGCTTTCACAAATTAGAACCCAATATAGTCCCTCAAATACCTTAATTTCTCATCTTAAATATATGTAAACATCATGTAATTGAAGCATTATCACTCTAATAGCATCTACCTAATTGTTAGAATTTAATGGCAACATGTTTAGGCTGAAACATACTAAGTTATCAAATGGGACATATTTTCACATTCTAATTTCCTTGCTGCCACATTAGGTTTCATAGATATTTTGACATCCTAAGGAATATTTATTCACTCTAAAATTTTTACCACACTTAGATAACATGTAGAACAATATAACCATACCATAAAGTTTCCAAAACACATGGTTTTAGGTCCTCTAATTCAGTCCCCCTCACAGCACACCAGAACAGACATTCTTACTTTGGCAGTTTTTGAGTGTTTCTTCAATATCATGCCATATTTCAATTTCTAACCGATGAAAATTTATTCCAATACTCTTAAGTCATATATAAACATGTATATAATGATAATTATAGGTTTTATTCAACATACCATACACTTTTGAAGTCTAAAATACAAGAATACAATAAGGTGACACTTTCTAGCACAAGTATTTTCTATCAAGTATTTGCAACCAAAAACCTTTTCTTTGTGCACCAACGCCTATCTAATAATATAATAACATATTTATAAATAGTACTCAAAGCTTAATAATCCAATAAACCTCAAAATAAATCTAAAAGTCATGCCAAACTCGTAGGTTAAGCTCACCTTACATAATTTTCTACTTGAACTTGTTTATTTCTCCTTTCCTTTGCTTGTTTTGCCTCCTTTTTCGATTGGAATCACTTACGACCTATTTAGAGAGATTTTTATATGTATTTAGAAGCTGAAATATTGTAGATGAAGGTTCAAGTCGTGGTTGTTAGCTTAAGAGTGAATAATAGGTTGAGGTGCTAGCTTGATAAGTCTGAGCATGACGTGGCATAAGCTTGATTTGGCATGTAATGGTATAATCTGATTTTCTCTCTTATCTTGCAGCCCTAATATTTTATTTAGCATATATTATTATTTGGTTGCAACCTATCTTAGTCACCATTCATTCCCGTAGCTAATTCCTATGTCCATTTATTACGTTCTTCATTCGAAAAATCATCGGTTCTTGCCCGATTGATAAGTTTGTGCACCGATAGTATTACAAACCTATGAACCTAGTTATATAATATTTAAATTATAGTATTGTATGTCTAGTTATCCCAAATGTATGATTTAAATATAAATATAATATTAAAATTCATGATCGAATCGACTCACTTTTTATAAACTTTTCAGTAACACCTTTCGAACTCCTAAGGTTACCATGTATAACCTAACACTATTTACTATATTGATACCTAAATTTCTTCTTATCTCAATACAAAATCAACCACTTAGGTTAGTAAATTCAATAACTAATAGCGTGTGAGAGCTTCGGAATTAAGTTCAATATCCAAGAATGTAGTATAAAAGAAATGAATTATGCAATTTCAATATAAATGCAAGTAGCATATAAAATTAGCACATAATTTATGAATCATATTTGGGCAGGTGAGTAGTGAGAGGTTCGGGTATCACAATAACTATCCAATTTTATAAAATACATAAGCAATGATCTTTATGTCTATCTTTCTCACTCACTATATATATGTAGTTAATACACATAAAATGCATTATGTTGTTTGTACACATATTTGTGTGAGGAAATTGGCACATAAAATACATAGTGCACATTATTTTATGGGAAATATAGACACATAAAATACACTCAAACTATTGCATTTGGTGTTATATAAAATTTTGTCCACCCTAACATGTGAACACTAAGAAATGCATTTAGCTACATGTTTTGGTTTATTGAAAATGGCATATGCCACTTTTTAGGCAAACATGTATCTTTTCTCCAGTAACTTGGATCCATTTAGTTTTATGGTAATTTTACCCAGTCTGTTTGAATCTTTTGCACATTAGTTTGATTTTTGGATAAAAATTGTAAAAAGTTGCCAAAACAAATTCTCATGCTCTACTTGTGAGATAGAAATTTGTGGATTTCTGATATGGAGGTAAAATTGATGATGTAACTATGTTCTTTAGTTGCTTTTGGAGGAAAAAATGATATAATTTCCCTCACTTTCTCTCCCACTCACTTTCCTTCATAAAAACTTGAAAATATGGAGAAGGAAACCAGACTAACCTGTCATTTTAATTGTAGGGTTCTGAAAAAATATTTTACTAGGTTTAAGAGTAAATTTGTGCTCTGATTTTTATAAAATAAATTTATAAAAATTAAATAGTAAATCTATCTAGTAAATCTTGTTATAAATTAATTTATATTTCATAAGTCAAATTACAAATCTAATTTATATAATTTATAAATGTTAGAAATAATTTATATACGAATAAAAAATAATAATTTATTTCCCGATCAAATCAAACGTAACTGAAAAATAGTATCAGGCACTACCAAAACTTTTATAAAATTAATGAAATTGTACGAGTATGCAATTTTAATCAATTCTACACAATATAACAATTATATTTAGGAAAGTTTTACAAAACATAATCTGATAGAAAAAGTCAATTATTTTTTTAGTGATTCTTTTAGAATTTTTAAGCCTTCCTCACACTAAGATTGTGATACCCGAACCTCCTACTACTCACCTGGCTAAATATAATTCATGCATTATGTGCTAATTTTATATGCTACATGCATTTATATTGACGTTGCATATTTTATTTCTTTTATACGACATTCTTGAATATTAAACTTAATTTTGAAGCTCTCACATGGTATTAGTTATTAAATTTCCTAACCTAAGTGGTTGATTTTGTATATAGATAAGAAGAAATTTAGGTATCAAAATAGTAAATAGTGCTAGGTTACACGTGGTAACCTTAGGAGTGCGAAAGGTGTCATCAAATTTTTTATAGAAAGTGAGTTGGTTCGATCATAAATTTTAATATTATAGGTATATTTAAATCATAAACTTGGAACAAATAGACATACAATACTATAATTTAAATGTTATATAACTAGATTCATAGGTTTGTAACACTATCAGTGCACAAACTTATCAGTAGGGCATGAATCGTTGATTTTTCGGGTGAAGAACCTAATGAACGGACATAGGAATTACCTACGGGAATGAATGGTGACTAAGATAGGTTGCAACCAAATAATAATATGTGAGACACACAAGATTAGAGCTTCAAGATAAGGGAGAAAATCAGATTATAGCATTATATGCCACTTCAAGCTTATATCACCTCATGCTTAGACTTATCAAGCTAGCACCTCAACCTGTTCTTCACTCTTAAGCTAACAACCACAACTTGAACCTTCTTCTGCACTATTTAAGCTTCTAAATACATAGAAAAAGCTCTCTAAATAGAACCTAAGTGTTTCCAACCGAAAAAGGAGGCAAAACAAGCAAAGGGAAGGAGAAATAAACAAGTTCAAGTAGAAAACTGTGTAAGGTGAGCTTAACCTATGTGTTTGGCATGACTTTCAGATTTATTTTGAGGTTTATTGGATTATTAAGCTTTTAATATTATTTATAAATGTGTTAATATGTTATTAGATAGGCGTTGGTGCACAAAGAAAGGGTTTTTGGTTGCAAATACTTGATAGAAAACACTTGTGCTAGAAACTATCACCTTGTGGTATTCTTGTGTTTTAGATTTCAAAACTGTATGGTATGTTGAATAAAACCTATAAGTATAATCATATACATGTTTATATATGAGTTAAGAGTATTGGAATAAATTTTCATCGTTATAAATTGAAAGAGGGCATGATATTAAAGAAACACTCAAAACTACCAAAGTAAGAATATTTGTTCTAGTGTGATGTGAAGGGGACTGAATTAGGGGGCCTAGACCCATGTGTTTTGGAAAATTTATGGCATGGTTATATTATTCTCATGTTACCTAAGTGTGGTAAAATTTTTAGAGTGAATAAGTATTCCTAAGGATGTCAAAATGTCTATGAAATCTAATGTGGCAGCAAGAAAATTAGAAGATGAAAATTTGTCCCATTTGATAACTTAGCATATTTCAACCTAGACATGTTGCTATTGAGTATTAACAATTAGTTACATTCAATTAGAGTGATAATACTTCAATTACATGATGTTTACATGTATCTAAGATAAGAAATTAAGGTATTGGAGGGACTATATTGGGTTCTAGTTTGTGAAAGCTTGATTGTTACCTATATAGCTTGGTGTTTAAGGTCTTAGTATGAGATTTTGTACTTTCAACTTGCCAAATTGGGAATGGTGCTTAATGTTGGGTAATATTACAGGTTATTTTACATATAAGGTTGAAGAGGAACACTAAACAAATCTAGACTAAGCCACCAACAAAGTGAAAGGAAAGTAAAGATTTATTTGCAACTACAATGCATAGACATACTAAATGTGTGATTTATATGTAATATCATAGATCATATGTGCATAGCAGAGGGCACGCACTATTGTCATTCATGTCCATTGAGCATACATACATGGGCACTGACAGGTGTATGCATCATATACGAGTATTGTGATAAATCTTGAATTACACGGCATGATTCTGAGAAAGGAAAATATTTTGCTGACCACTACTAGTGCACCGAAGCATGTAGGGATTTGCATGGTTGTATGCATGGACTTGTAGGTTTGCGTGCATAGATTTACATGCTTATGAGTATGCATGGATTTGCATGCTTATACGATTATTGACCATTGGATTATAGCAGTGTGTAGAGCTCTTTTTCGGTTCATGGCATAGTAGCATTAGTCAGGGGCCCAAGAAAGAAATGATTTTGAGAGAAATGTTTTGATGCATGGAATTGCATTATGGGCATAGCATTTTGAGATGCATGACTTGATATTGTGAATTATTCTTTGACATGCATAATCTTTACTTGCTGAGCGTTAGTTCATATAGTTTATACATTGTAGGTGAGCACGACGATGCTTGAAGCATCTTTTGCTGGCTGGGCGGCTGTTGAAGCTCCTGTAGGTATCTGAGGGAGTGTGTACTTGGATGACAACCTATTGGGCTATATTGTAGGCTTGTTATATTATGAATCTATTATATTATATTTTGAGTTTGGTACTATATTTTGCTTTTAAAACTTTACTGTAAACAAGTATGTAAATATTGTGGTCATTATGGGTGTTGTGCTTTTATATAAATATTTATCCTGATATATATAGGACATACGTGAGGAAGTATTTTAAATAGGGTTATGCATGTAAAAAGTGATTTATCTTTTCTTAAAATGTTAAACAAAAAAAAAAAATCTCATGTACACACAAGTTCTATCATGTCAAATTATACTTTATATATAGTTGTTGAATAGTGGGTGTTACAAATTTTTTTTAATCCAATCCTCCATATCAATGGGAATGAGTGGAAGTTTTTAACATTCAATTAAATTATATTGTATAATTTATCTTATGATATTTTTAACTCATAAAATCACAAGACTGGGCTTAAGATTGAAGAAAAAAAAAATATTCCGCAAAAAACTAAAGAACTCTTTCTCTTGAAAAAACTTGTGGTTAAGAGAGAGGGAAAGATCTCTCTTTTATAATTGTTGAATTCTAGTTTTCTATTCATCTTCTAACTCTGATTGAAACATAATTATATCTCTTAGAAAAGATATCTTTATCTTTTCCTTTTGTAATTATCTTGAATTCATAATTCAAGATAATACTTATAAATATAAAAAAAAGTTTCATATTTATTTATTACCCTCATAATTCAAGATAATTCTTATAAATATCAAAAATAAATATCTCATATTTATTTATGACCCAATAATATTATATATTCTCGGTAATATTTGATATTTATAATTAACACCAAGTTTAGAAAATAATTTTTTTATAATTATAAGTATAATGTAATTTGTTGTATAAATCCTTTTTAGGATTATGAAGTTGGATTGGGGATCTATGAACCTATAATTACAAGCTCTAATAAATTTGGATAATTAATTAAATTCTTTAATTAATTCATTTAATTTATTAATTTCAAGATTACTCCACTAAAAAATTGAAGTTGCACTATAGAACAATTTACTCTGATCAACAATGAATAGTCCATCGATATAATCCTTACACATGGTTTGAACCTTTATAGATGATTCACAATTAGAGCTAGATTTTTCGTTAAGTTATTTAATTATCTCTTAATCCTTGTCTACCATTAACTATTAATTTATAACC
This sequence comes from Paulownia fortunei, assembly GCA_019321725.1. NCBI lineage: Eukaryota > Viridiplantae > Streptophyta > Magnoliopsida > Lamiales > Paulowniaceae > Paulownia > Paulownia fortunei. The sequence continues at coordinate 18,010,886 of CM033106.1, forward strand.
AAGTTATAAATTTGAGTGTTTTACTATTCAGTTCCAGAATTAATTAATCAGTGGAACCATCTTATTACTTCCTACGGGAAGGTCTGTATTCCATATCTGTAAGTTACATATGATCCAAAATGCAAGTGTTTAGGAATGCTAACTAACAAACTTTTATTCACACTACAAAAAAGTATAAAATAGCGATGAAATAGTTAGCGACGAAACGCACATTGCGTCGCTAAGTTAACGATGAATTGGACTAAACTCATCGCTAACATTCAAAAATTAATTAATTAATTAATTTTAGCGACGAAATAGTAATAGTCATCGCTAAAAAATAACTAAATTTCATTTTTTCTTGTTATTTAGCAATGATACACCAACACTATCGCTAAGTATAATTTAATTTTAGAATTTTTTAATAAACCTAGTAACGAAGATGGTATTTTGTCACTAAGTTTAAAACTTAGCGATAAATTGTTGGTTGTCATCGCTAAGGTTAATTAATTTTTTTATTTTTTTATAAGGTTTGCGACAAGTGTAATACTTAGCGACGACATCAGTGTAATCGTCGTAAAAATAATTTTTTTTTATTTTTTTAAATATTTTAGCGATGAAGTGTTGGTGTTTTGTCGCTAATAGTTGAACTCAGCGACGAAATGCGTTATTCGTCGGTAAAGTTTGCGGTAAAATGTTTTGGTTCATAGCTAAGTTTTCTATTCTAATTTCCCGAAGTTCTTTCCTCTCCCCATTTCAGAGCCCTAATCCTCCCCCCATTTCTCTCACCGTTTCTGTTTCTCTTCCGGCTGTCGGCAACCACCGCCTGCCTGGTCAGCCTCTGCCAGCCACCGTCCACCTACTCAGCCTCCGCCAGATATCGCCCATCTGCTCACCCGCCTGTAGTCACTGCCCGTCTGCTCACTTACTGGCCATCAACCCTCAACCACCGCCTAAGCTACCTCAACCTCCACCCGCCGATAGTCACTGCCTGTCTCCTCACCTGTCGACCATCAACCCTCAGCCACCGCCTAAACCAGCTTAACCTCCACTGCCATCTCTGAACAGCAACCACCCTCCACCTCTACCTCTAGTCTTGCCGTCAGCTCTAGCTCCACCGTCGCTCAATAGCATCATCAGGTAATTACTGAAGATGTGAAATTGCAAAATTTATCCTTTTTAAGAATTGTGAAATAATATAGGTTTAATTTGTATATGTTTATGATCAAGTAGGGATTGAGTTAGGGGTTTTGATTTTGTAGAATTATATATGAAATTCTTATTTTATGATAATAAGTTATATTAAATCAGTTTTTAAGTGATACTTATGTTGTATAATAGGAAAAATATGATGAAATTTAGTTTTCAATGCTCTTAAAATATGAAACTGTTAAAAACTTCAGTTTCAAATATTATATTTGAGTTTTCATAAAATAGAAGTGCATAATGCAGCTCCTGTATGTAAGTCATTATTCAAACTTGTAGAGAAATCCTATTTACTTTTTTCCTTTTATTTCTGTTGAACAATCTCTGAAATAGGAAACTAATTGGTGAAATCTGAATGTTTGTTTGATCCATTCTATTGTTTTGGCTTGCTGAATGTATTGTTGCTTGAAAATGATGTTTAGAATTATTGATAATGGATAATGAAGGTGATGATGTTTGCCCAACAATTTTTCACTTGCATTATAAATATATCTTTTGGGATTGCATGTCAACTCTAGAGATATTTTCTTGGTCATAGATATGATGTTTAGAAGAAAAGAAGTAGATATCTTGGAGCTTGTTTTGTTGAAGCAGATTATGATGTCCTCTATTTGTTTGATTGAATACAATACATAGATGTGATCTCAGCTGGTATGACATAAAACTAAGATTGTTATGATTTTCTGGGCTACCAAAAGCACTGTGTTTTTTCTTCTTCTTTTTTCATGTAATTAGACCATGGACTAAAACTATTTATGTAACCGAGAAGAAAGAAATTAGTCAAACATTTTTAATTTGAAGCTACCACGAGTAGTACGACTTATCTGTTGGATTTAATTTGTCTCATGTACGTGATTAACTATTTTGGTTCGTATCTCCCTTTATTCTTCGGGTACGCTGTAATATATGTACTTGGAGAACTATGGGGAGATGCTGTCGAAATTTTCACGTGCATGAAACAAAGTGGTCATACTTATAAAACCATAAATAAATGCGTGTTCTTGAATGGGATAGGGCCCTTACCAAAGAGTGAAAGGAGAAGTAGGAGCAATGCATGCCATTAATGAATATGAATATTTTAAATTAATGATCTAATTAATATCATCAACAGTTTATATAATTATGGATTCAAATTGGATAATGAATCAGAATCGAGTAGCTCCAGAATACATAAATTGTTTAAATCAATTTTTGGACATAGCTAAGAATTATATGACAACATTTGGGTTATCGAAGATTCGTTGTCCTTGTCGAATGTGTGGGAATTTATATCAATTTAATTTTGATTACGTTTGAGGACACCTTTATAGATGGGGATTTCTAGATTATACAAAGTGTGGACTTTTCATGGAGAAGTTACTACGCCAATTGTTAATACGAATCCTGTAAATGAAGTTGAACATATCAGTGATGATGAAGAAGATGACACTTTCTTTCACATGTAAATGACTTAAGGGATGCTGAAGTTGTTGGTAGTAGTGGGGTTCGACAGGAGGATAACAATGAGAACATGTCTGCAGGGGAGTTAGGAGGAAGTTTTATATCAATGTTTGAAGAAGCACAACGAGAGTTATATTCAGGCTGTACTAATTTCTCTGCATTTAGTTTCTTAGTGAAATTAATGCACATGAAGGTGTTGAATGGTTGAAGCAATAAGTCGTTTGATATGTTGCTTCAATTATTGCGAGAAGTATTTCCAAAATCGAATATAATTCCTAACTCACATTACGAAGCTAAGAAAATGTTAAGAGAGTTAGGATATATGTCCGACGTGTAAGGAGCCTCGATTTAAGTATGATGAGGTGAACAAGAAAAAATTCCCTCAAAAAGTCCTTCAATATTTTTCTTTGAAACCAAGACTTAAGCGGTTGTTTTTGTCGAAACATATACCAAAAGGTATGAGATGGCATAAATAAAAAAGGGTTGAAACAAAAGGGGTACTAAGACACCCAGCTGATGTTGAAGTGTGGAAAGAGTTTTATAAATTGCATGAAATATTTGCAGATGATCCTATAAATGTTTTTGGGCTTGAAAACTTATGGTTTTAATCCATTTGGAAACATGTCAAATGCTTACAGTATGTGGCCAGTTTTACTTATTCCATATAATTTACCCCCACGGAAAATGATGAAACCGTTGTACATGATTATGTCTCTTTTAATTCCTGGGCCTAAGGCACCTAGAAAAGAGATAGAGGTGTACTTGCGTCCTTTAATCAATGAATTGAAGGAGTTATAGAGTGAGGGGATAGAAGCATATGATGCAACTACTAAACGAATATTTTAATTACATGCTGCTGTTATGTGGACAATTCATGACTTTCCAGCATATAGGACAGTGTTTGGGTGGAGCTCTAAGGGTTATAATACATATCTTATATGTCTTGATGATACTGTGAGTCAAAGATTGAGCAGTAAAAAATGTTACATAGGCCATCGTCGGTTCCTACATGATAAACACTCGTGGCGTAAAAATAAGAGCTTCAAGGAAAAGTTTGAAAGTAAAGGTCCGCCATGAACCTTTAGTGGTAGTGAGATTTTAACTCAGTTAGATGTGCTGCCGAAGTGATCTTTGGTAAAGATCCTACGGTGACCGGCAAAAGAAGGCGGTTGGTTGGTCATATAAATTGGGTTAAGAAGTTAATTTTCTTTGAGTTAGAGTATTGGTCAGACTTGAAGTTGAAACATAAACTTGATGTTATGCACATTGAAAAGAACATTTGTGATGCTCTGGTTGGCACATTGTTGAGTTAGATGGAAAGTCGAAGGACACGGTCAAAGCTTGGTTAGACATACAAGACATGGGTATAAGGAGTAAATTGCACCTGAAGAAGATTGGGGATAGAGTCGGTAAGCCACATGCAAGTTACACATTTACTTTGGAAGAAAGACGTGAATTTTGTTGGTTTTTAAAATCTGTGAAGTTCCTTGATGGTTATGCCGCAAATATCTCAAGGAATGTGAATGTGAATGATGGAAAGTTTTATGGCTTAAAGACACATGACTGTCATGTCCTTTTGCAAAGATTACTTCCAACCGCTATAAGGAAGTTTTTGCCAAAAGATATGTGTGGCACAATTGTTGAGCCATGTGACTTCTTCAAAAGACACACTTCAAGAACTTTACATGTTGTAGACTTGGAAAAAATGGAGGAGGACATAGTATTCATTTTGTGTAAGATGGAACGAATATTTTCTCTGGCTTTTTTTGACATTATGGTTCACTTGGAAGTTCGTTTACCCTGCAAGGCCATATTAGCTAGACCTGTTTCATCATGATGGATGTACCCATTTGAAAGGTATTTGGGAACACTCAAGAAGTATGTTCGCAATATGAAAAGACCAGAGGGATCTATTACAGAGGGATATATAGTGAATGAAGTATTGACTTTCTCATCTTTATATATAAGCCAAATTGAAACAAGATTTACTAGACCTGAACGTAACAAAGATGTTAGTCAACCTATTTTATTCACCTTAAATGTTTTCAATCAACAAGTAAGAGTGATGGGTAGTCAACGAAATTATAAATTACCTCTTACTTTACGTAAGAAAACATATTGGTATGTTCTCAATAATTGCAAGGAAGTCGACCGATATAGAAGTAAGATTTCAAATTATATTCTATTTTTTTGTAATTTTGATTGAGTTCATAATAGTTATATATATTTGTGTGTAGTGAACATTTGCAAATTCTTTTGTCAAGAAATCCTTCAAACTGCATTCTACAATGTCACGAGGAGCAATTTTCTCAATGGTTTAAGGACAAAATGATTAGGCTAAGAAATCAAAAAAATCTAGAGGCCACAGATGAACTATATTCTCTAGCATGGGGACCTGATGTTGAAGTTCGACTATATGATGCTTGTATTGTTAATGGTGTTCGATACCATACACTTTCTTGTGATACTCATCGGACTACTCAAAATAGTGGGGTTAGTGTACCATCATCCGACGACGGTGATAACTTAGATTTTTTTGGAGCTTTTGAAGGATGTTGTTTTAATTTTTTACACGTTTAGATATAAGGTACATTTATTCTAGTGTGATTGGTTCTAGTGTAACCCCAAAAAGAAATCAGTCGTGCAAGAGTTTGGTCTAACATGTATTAACACATCTAGGACATGGTATGAGGATGATCCATTCATTTTGGCAACTCAGGTAAGACAAGTTTATTACTTGGATGATATAAAGCATGGAGAAAGATGGAAAGTTGTGCAAAAGGTGCAACATCGAGAAATATATGAAGTAACTGAAAAGGAAGACGAAAATAGCGAGGAACATGAATTTAAAAGTTCATCCAATGAGCCTAATCAAGAGATTTCATAAGATGAGATAAGCTTAAGTGTTCGTGAAGATTTAGAAATTGCAGATCTTTGCAAACTAGACATTCAACCTTAGCAAATAGAATTGTTGGATACACAAGCAAGTTTCTCTGAGAACATACATAATTTCATTAATGATGAAGATGAAGATACTGAATTAGATAGTGAGGGGAGAGCAAATATTGTTGTCTGATGATTGTAGTGACTAATGATATGAACTACATTATATTAAGTTTTATTAAGTATTTATACTATGTTATTCATATTTTTTATTTATTCATTCAATTTCTAATGTTAAGAAAATAAGAAAAAAATTAACATCTTCACACTAAGACATTATAAACTTCTCATAAGAAAATAATAGAAATCCAATAGGCATGTTTGGTTTCCTTTCTTCGAATTATTTCATCATTTGCTTTATCTCTAACTTTATTTCATTCATTTATTATTGTTAATTGTGAATGTTAAAAATTATTATTTCAATCCTGATATCTATATCTTTTGATTATGTTTACTAATTATTATTTTTTTCAGTCATTCGCTAGGAGTTATTTGCACTCTATAGCTACTCTCTACGACAGTAACTCATTCGAGTTCTGCTTATAGTAAGATTTTTAAATGGATTAATATTATTCCTAATTTGTTATTAAAGTTCATAAATAATCTTATTTATATTATCTGTCATATGTTTGTTTTTTATAGGTATGCCTCCTAAAAGGATTGATGAGCAACCCGTTATTGATCGAGCTACTTCTGACATTTCGATGGAGGAGAGTACATCCGATGGTTTGTTTTGTTTTTTAAATTGTTTTATATTATCATTATTAATAATTATGTTGAACAGTAATCTAACATATTTTTTACTATTATAGCTTCTACACAGAGACAGCATCGAGATACGAGAGCCGCACATGGTGACAAACTCAGACGTTATATAAAGGAGATGGGGAGGATACTAGTTACATTTCGCAAATCTGATGGCCATCCTACAAGGCAACATGCATCCTCCTTTATGATAGAGCTCGGTGTAGCAGTGAAGAAGTTTGTACCGTTACAAGTTGCTGATTGGAGGCACATTACAGAGGAGTAGAAGAGGCCCATAGTTGATCGATTGTCAGTTAGTATAGTTAACTATATTATTTGTCGGTTCATTTTATCTTTGATAAATTAAATGTTAACATATATTATTTTGTAGGCTATGTTTACTGTAGACTTTGGCATAGGACCAGAGTTAGTTAAGAAAGAGACCGACAGGCTGATGAGTGCTCGATACAGAGACAACTGCCAAAAGATGCACAAATACTATAAAAGTCGGAGGAGCGATTGAGACATATGCCTCATGATTTCTGTGAGACTCAGGCGGATTAGGAGTATATGTGCACATTATTTGAGTCAGAGCAGTTTAAGAAAAATTTAATAATAAGTTTTAGCTAATTTATTTAATAAACTCTTATATTTATTAATTTAATCTTATGATGTTTAATACTTTAACTTTTTTTGCAGAAACAGTCAGCGACGAACTCCACAAATCGAGGACAGTTGCCTTATAATCATCGCGGAGGTTCAAAGTCCTTTGTGTAGTTTAATTACGATGGTGTAAGTATATAAAATCTTAAGTTTCTTTTAAAAAATTACTTTATTCGTTAAGTAACATATGGAATATATTATTTCTAGACCGATGGAACTAGTAGAAAAGATCGGATTACTATTTTTAATGAAACTCACTACAGCACAACGAAAGGTTGGGTAGGAGATAGAGCTCAGAGTGCATATATAAGTAATTAATCCATTCAATTGTTTCTTTTCAATTTATTTGAAACTAAATATGTTGACATTTATTAATTTTAGGATGACATGGTACGACTTTGAGAGGAGTACCGAGAGTCACAGGCTCACACAAATACCGGGGATGATGCTCATGTTTTAGACGACGTACAGATTGCAGATAGAGTGTGTGATTAGGTCCTCGGTATACGTTTGGGGTACGCGCGTGGGCTTGGAAATGCGCTCAAACCTCTCAGGTCGACTACTTCTGATGCTACATTATCCTGACCGACCAATGCAACACTTAGAGATCAGCTTCATATGATACAGGATGAGCTAGCAGACACTAGGACCGAGCTAGTAGATACCAGGACTGAGCTATTTGTTTATAAAGACAGACTACATCTCATGGAGTCACAACAAGCCATGATTCTGCAGTTTCTTGATAAAGTGTCTCCCAGCGCATCGCAAGCGATACAGTCGATGAGCCAACAGCAACCATTCTCATCAGCTCCACCTCAGCCTCCACCGCCTCAGACTTAGTTTTGTGTAAATGTTTCACAACTTTTTTTAATAGATTAATTGTTATGTTAATGTTATTCATATTAGGCATTGCTTGTTTTGATATATACGATTATGTTTAATATATAGTGTTGACTTATTTTTTATTACATCTTTGATTTGTTATTCTGCAGTCATGGCTGGAAAAACACCTGAAGATTCTTATTTTGATTCTCATTTAGGTGTATTAGACGAGCCCTAAATTTGTATATGAAGATATTTTACTTTTAATGTTGACTTTTATAGTGGTTGTGTATATGATAAGTTTTTTTAATGAAATGTCTTTTAATTAATGTTTAGATTGTTGGAATGATAAATATCTTGTGAATGGTTGTTGGATTTGTTGGGGGGTTGTTGAATATTTGTGAATGGCTGTGATAAACAAGTTGTGGATTTGTTGTTTAAAACAGGGTATAATTTGAATTTGTTGTTTAAAATAGGATAAAAAGATCAAAATAAATAAAATATTAAAAAAAAAACTAATTTTAGCGACAAATTTCCACAATTTGTCGCTAAGATTTTTTTATTTTTTAAATATTCTATTAACTTAGCGATGAATTTTTGACATTTGCCGCTAAAAGTTTTTCATATATTTTTTAAAATCTTATTAATTTAGCGACGAATTATTATTTTCGTCGCTATGTTTAGCGACGAATTCTCGTATTCGTCGCAAATGTTCGCAATGAAAGATGAAATTGCATCGCTAAATTGTTTTTAATTTTTTTTTGAAAATCTTATTAACTTAGCGACGAATTATAATTTTTCATCAGTAAGTTTAGCGACGAATGATGCATAATTTCGTTGCTAAAAATTAAATATTTAATATTTTATATATTTTAGCATGAAATTTCTTACGGATTGCATCGCTAAGTGATTATTTAGCGATGAAAGTTTGGATTTTTGCAACAAAAATGTTCATCGCTAAACTTTGCGATGTTAACGGAATTTTCATCACCAAAATTTTTTACGACAATCTTATTGCATCGACTTTTGCGATGGAAATGTTTCATCGCTAAAATCTATTAAGGACGAAAATGTGGTTGTTAGCGACGACAAAATTCATCGCTAAAATACAAATTTCTTGTAGTGTAAGCAAATCAAAAATCATGCTGAAACAAGTAAGAGTTTATAACCACTTAGGATTAAGATCAACCCATATAATCTATTGATGTTATTTGAATTTTTAGAAAATAATAAAAAATACGTAAAAATTCAAATTACATTTGATTCCATCCTAAGTTATCACAATATATAAAGTGTCTCAATTATGATGTCACCACATGAATAGTTCGAATACATTCATAATGTTAATATACCATGCTAATAATGATTTAATTAAAGATTTCAACTTTAATTAATTAATTATGGACTAATTTATTTTATTATCCATGATCTTAATCTTCTCGTATATAATACTTATATACTAAGATTATAGTTATATTAAAAAACATGAATTTTTTGATATTTACAAGAACATCAATATGCACAAAAATAAGTATAAAATACTATTTCATTAATTCAGAATGTATGTACTAATACACACATTTAGGGCACTATTCCTAACAATAAATATGTAAGATTAATATAATTAAATTATAAATCAAATTTCAAAATTTTATATATCTAATAATATTTACAAATCTAATTTAATAATTTATTATTATTATATATAATTAATTACATTTGTAAACTATATTTACATTTGATTTATATAAGTTAGTGATGTGCTCAAAATTCCAGCATAAATCAAGAACATTGAATCCAATAGTTTGATCCATGAGCCATGCCTAGATTGTCCTATAAAGTATTGGGGGTTACTCAGCGAGAATCTCCTACGCTTAAGTCAATAAGAATTTGAGGAGCATCAATCAATCACTTAATCCAGGTGTGTATATCTCAAATATGTAGTAATACGTAAAAAAATAAATCATACCTAAAGTCACCCTTTTACAGTAGCCGTTAGGGTAGTAGAATTAAGGAATTATTTTATTACCTTCAAGAGATAAGGCTAATCTCCTAAAATCCAGGACATTGGATAAAAAAGGATCCCATTTCCTTTTCCAACAATCTAATGCAATCACAATAGAATTCTTGATCACTAACCTACTCGCTCAATCACATCTAAGTTAAGCTGACCTGCTAAATTTGACCAGATTAATCACCTTATATCAAGTCAGACAACTTAGCTTGATACCAATCAGACAAGAACATTCTCTAGCCGACTTGTTTGTCTAGCTCAGACATAGGTAGAGTAGACCAGCTCTTATCATCCAAAGAGGGCTGACCAGCCTATCGTTAATTAACCTTAAATAAGAGTAACTGGACAATCACTCACGTGGGCTGGGGCCCCTAGCTCAACTCATAACTTGGGCCTGAGTCCACAGAAAACCCTTTTTCTAACCTGAACCCCTAACTAGGACTCAACTCAGATAAGTCCATTTGGGGTAAGTCAACTACATACCACATAAACCAGCCCCCTCTACTCTACTTGAGCTAATCAGTAGAGTAAGAAATTATACCATAAGTCTGAGGTGAAGGAAGTTGACCTCGAAAAAACACAACCTACTTCAACCTCATCATTAAATCTGTTATTGTAGGATGCCCGACGCCCCAATTAGATTGAGTGTATTATATTATATTCAATGTATTTTTAAAATAATCTTATTGAGAATCATATTAATGAAAAGATATTTTATTTATCTTATATTTTGCATTTACTTTCTGCGTACTATATAAAGTCCTTATACCAAATTTAGTTACGAAGCATGGTCGCACATATGATGCAATTATGGAACATGCCTCTAAGGCTTTGGTCTTAAATAAGTTCCGAGTCGATAGATTTTTTTAGATAGGACATCGAATAGCCCATCAAGACTTATGTATAAGATGCATGGTCGTAAGACGAGGATATTGCATTCTATTAGCAATAGTGTACTGATGAAAGTGTATATATGTGTCCTTGTTATAAAGCAAGTTTACCGAACATGGCTTGCAGAAAATTCTTATCTAAAGACCTTTCCTATCGGAATAAGAATTTACGTATTGTGATAGTACACTAGCAGTTCTCGGACTTGAGGCACGATGATAATCTTGTCTTCATCCTACAACACTTTGATATATCTTCTGATTGTTTGACAATCACGAAGGGAATATGTTGGGTGTTGTACTAGTGTGCATGGAGATTTGTCAATGGCCAAGATAGAAGTTGATATTTATCGTTTGATAAGGGAATATCTTATATTTTCATAGCTTATGATTCGAATACCTTGGCTAAGGCATGATGAATTTTGATTTATCAGATATCATTGAAATTTGAAATAGGATCGCAGTTATTGAATCAATTAGAGTTTTGATTTATAATCCATGCCCTATATTTAATCGAGAGATTAGTTGTCAGAAGGATCGTATGTATATAAGACTCACAATTGAAATAGGTTTACTCATTGTTTCACCTAATACTGGGTAATCATTAAAGAGTTAATTCCAAACTTATTAATTAATTGGATTAATTAATTGAATAATTGTTACTGCTAGCATTAGTTGTGAGCCTAAAAGGATCACACATAATTTTGGGTGTTGACATTTCAAAATTGATATATCTAATTGTTGGATGTAATTAACTAATATAGATTAATTAATTAGGGCTTTAATTTAATTTAATTATTTGATTAAATATCTAATTAAATGATTGAATTATTTAGTTAAATCTAATTTGATTAGGAAACCCAATAAATAGAGTATTATGTATATAATTGCTTCATTTTAACAAGGAAAATAACTATTATACCCTGTTATTAGGTGTAAATGGATTAAAAACTCAATTAGCCCTAATTCCCTAAGTTTTGAAAACAAAAATCATAATTATCAATTTTATATATAATTCAAATATGAAATTTTTAACTTGAGATTATTCCAATTATTTCATATTTCAATAAAAAATCTTTTTGTCATAAATTTTTTTATTTGAATTATTCACTAACTAAGTCACATAAATTTTATATAAGAACAAAAAAATTCAATTAAAATGATTAAAATTACCATAAATTCATTAAAATTACATTAAAAAATATAAAAAAATTTAGAAAATTCCAAACAACATTACATGACTGTTTTACAATGAACTACATAAACTTATAGGGAATCAAATACATAAAACTTTACAATGAAAATTAAAAAGAAATTACAAAAAAATCAATTCACAATTCCATTAAAATACAAAAATTATATGGTTGTTTTACATAATTTACAAAAAAAAGATGAAAAAATAACAATGAAAATTATAAAAAAATTAAAATAAAAATTACAAGGAAATTTACATATAATTACATGGAACTTTATAAGGAAAATTACAAAATTTTACTAACATTACAATCAATGTTACAACCAACAAAAATACCACCAAACAAATCATCATCACTGTCAAACCATTAGGAAAAAACTATCAAACCATTATAAAAAACATTGCTTAAACCATTATTAAAATCATAATCAGAACCATACTCAAATAAATAAAATATTGTTCAAACATCATAATCAAACTAATAATATTGTGTAAAACAACAACAAAAGCAACCAATCCTTAAACCCTATCTTGAACAGGTGGTGAAAGTGGGGGCGCCAGCCGTGGTTCTTCTTCAGCAGTCTTGAACAATTGGCAAATTTTTTTCCATTTACGCTTCCATTTGATGCGTTATATGGAAGCTTCCGGGTGAACCTTGTAACGAATGAAAAAATTATCATGAAACACATTATTAACACTTCATTAAATTAAATAAACTTAAACAAAAATATGTCTCAATATATGAATCCCAAAAGACAGCAGCAGTAGAAATCTTATTTGCTACTTCATTCCAATAAATCCCAACTGACAAATTAATTTAGTAAATGAGGTATGTCATGCACAAATACTGTTAAATTTCTCCTTTATTTGTTCAAGCATGAATTTATTTGTTTTCCAATTCAATTCAGTACATATATTAGCCAAAGCAAGGTTCTTAGCATCCATTTTTTATAGCCTCTCCCGAGCATCTTCCTCACCCTCAAGCTCCTTACGTAATTGAATCAATTTGGATTTAATAGCTAATTTAATTAATGTGTGTTCATCATTAACAGTTCAAGTATCATCCAGTACCTTTATAACAACCTAAAACAGAAAACAATATCTTAAAAGTAACTGAGTACTAACATAAACAAACTAAAGTCAAAACCTAAAAATTAGAGCAAGCTTTTCTTCACGATTTCAATATTTAGGGCAAAAAAATTTAGGTTTTTCCCCAATTCAGTAATTAAGGCAAACAAAAAAATTAGGATTTTCCCCATTTCAGTAATTAAGGCAAATAAAAAAAATTAGGGCAAACAAAAAAAATTGGGTTTTCCCCATTTTAGTAACTAAGGAAAACAAAAAATAATTAGGGCACACAAAAAACGTTAGTGCAAACAAAAAAAATTGGGTTTTCCCTATTTTAGTAATTAGGGCAAACAAAAAATTTAGGTTTTCCCAATTTCAGTAAAAATTAGGGTTTTCCCCATTTGTAGGCTTACCCTAATTCAGTAATTGAATATCAAATACACAAAATAAATTTACATATAACACAAAATCAGAAGTTGGATGCAGATTATTACCAAAAAATAGAATAGAATACAAATCCAAAAGTGAAAATTTAAATAAATACACTTCTATTTATACAATAAAACCTAATGAGTTAGATTAGTTGAAGTTGCAGATGTTGAACAAAAAAGAGGAGTCGCCACTTTGAGGCATGGTTGAGACTCTTTGTTTCCATCTGTTGAATCAAAGCAATTCTTCATTTTTATTCTTAGATGAAAATCGCAGACTCTGACTCTTAGAATGGATGCATCTCTTGGAATGGATTCATATCTTCGAGCTTCTTCATGAAACCCTCCATGTGAAACCTGTTGCTATGTGAAGTCCATTAGGCTGTTGCCTCCTCTTCCTCATCATCGAACCCTAAATGAAGTCTCTCAGTGTATCATAAAAAAATTAGCAAAAAACCCTTCATCGAACCCTAGACCCTCTTATCTCCTCTTTGGTTTACAATATTCATTGGTGAAGAAAGTTAGGTGTTAATTATATACTTATATAAGGGTATAATGGGAAAGTCTTGTAAAAAATTAACGGCGTTAGGGTTAAGGGCAAGCTTGATGATTTTTCAAAAAACATATGGGAGGTTTTAGGCTATTTCCACAATTGAAAGGTTTTTTAGCAATTTTGCTAAAATATAGAGGGTTTTTTAGATTTAACCCAATTATTAAAAACAATTGTAATAGAATAGGAGATTCAAGACCTATACATATATGGGTACAAAAATGAAATATAATAGAATAGTTTTTTATATTTCTACCCTTAGATTGACCTTGACCTATTTTATGTGTCAAATAGGTTGTATAGGTTGGCCAAGATCATCCCATTGCTTTTTATATAGGATACATGTTAGATTTTATTTAATACTTTTACTTGCACAACATATGATGACGAACATTAAATAACCCACTTAGTAATTAAGTTGATGAGGACTTAGAAAAATGAAACCCCCAAAATTTGTGAAATTTAATGAGAATTTTTCAATTTCAAACAAAAATAGGCAAGTTAAGTAATCGTTCCACGCCTACTATAAAAGGTAGAGACATAACAATGATACTACACTTGGTCACCTACCATGAGTCATGGGGTGGTCTTGTATTAGAAAATTATGATCTCTATCAAGCATGGAGATGGTTGTGGGATGGACTCATCATTATGTCAGTCATGAACGGTGGGACATCTTGATGCTCCATCTACATGAATGTTTGATGGGTGTTGTTTGACACTTAGTACTATATGGACTCATAAAATTGGGTCATACAAGAAGAGGTGAGGCAAAACAAACTTTAGGGTTGCATAGTGATACAATCATAAAAAAGTCGACCACTGATAGAAATATTTTATGGGCTCACAAAATTGGGGTGCGAAATATTTTCATTGGACCTCTAGCCCACTAGGAAATTTAATTTTCTTGAACTTCCATTAGGGGTAATAGAGTTTGAAAAAAATAGTGGGAGACATTTAGTATTAAAGGCCTTATATTAAATGAATATGATTTTTTCATGATTTATTCATTTTTTGCTTTGTTTAAACTTAATAGAATTTTCAACTAAAATGGCAAAGAATCCACTAGCAATAATCCCCGAGCAAAATAAATTAATTAGGCCGAACTTCATTAATTGGCTAAGAAACCTTAAGATAATCCTTCAATTTGAAAGGAAGGTCTATATCCTCGACACTGCGCCTCCTTCGGCTCCACTGGAGGATATTACTTTGGAGGCTTATGCAAATTATCTACGTCATGTTGATGAAAATCTACAGGCTTGATGCTACATATTGACATCGATGTCAAATGAGTTTCAGAGGCAGAATGAGCACCAGGATACTACTACTGGGATCCTCCTCCACTTATAAGAGTTGTATTATGAGAGAACATGGTATACAAGATATTAGATCTTGAAAGAGCTTTTTAGGTGTCATATGACTGAGGGCTCTTTGATCCATGATCATGAATTAATGATGATAACCTTTATTGAAAGGCTTGCATCCTTTGGAGTCGTTATGGAGAATGAACTTTATACAGACCTACTGTTGCAATCTCTACCTCTTTCACTTAACACCTTTGTTGTCAACTTTAATATGCACAACATGGAGACTAGTCTCCTTGAGCTTGTGAACATGTTAAACATGGTTGAGTCCACCATGAAAAAGGAGAAGCCGGTTATGCTTATTGGATCCTATTTTGGATCAAAGGCAGTAAAGCCTAAGAGAAGAAAGGGGAAAAGAAAGGGTTCCTTGAAACCCAAAAAGTTGAAGACAAAGGGCAATGTAAAAAATGTTTATTCTCAAGCCAATGACAAGTGCCATTACTGTGGCAAACTAGAGCATTGGAAGAGAAACTACAAGGAGTATTTTGCAAGCTTAAAGAGTTCAGGTATTTATTTTGTTGAAGTTAACTTATCAATTAACAATGCTTATTGGGTATTAGATATTGTTATGGCTCATATATTTTCAATGATTTGCAGATAATGACAAGAAGTAGAAAGCTGGAGAGAAGAGAAATGGTCCGACGAATGGGGAATAGAGAAAAGGTTGTTGCATTGGCTATAGGCACCATTAATCTAGCTTTTGAGAATGGTTTTATAATAGTTTTGAAAATTATCTTTTTATTTTGGATATTATTAAGAACATTGTATCTATTTTGATTTTGGATAGAGAAGGTTTTAGATTTACCATTGATAATAGAAATTATGTCATTTCTAAACATTTTGATTTTATCTTTTTAGGTTCTTTGATGAATTATTTATATAGTATTACTCTCCATAACCCCATTCTCACAATTCAACAAAATAAAAGAAAGTTAGATAATCATAGTTCCATGAGCCAATGGCACATAAGATTTCGCCATATATATGAGAAAAGGATTAACAAGTTAGCACAGTTGCTTGACCTAAAGGACAAGCAAGGATTGTCAACATGTGAGTCCTGCCTTAAAGGAAAGATGACCAAATCTCCATTTATTGGACAAGTGGAACGAGCCAAACTTATATTGGATTTGATCCATATAGATATATATTGGCTACTAAGTGTTAGTGTCCAAGGGAACTATAACTACTTTTTAACTTATACCGATGACTTCTCTAGGTATGGTTATATATACATTTTATGGTACAAGTCTGAAGTCTTTGAAAGGTTCAAAGAATTCAAAAGTGAAAAAGAGAAACAAACTGGCTTAAGTATAAAGATTCCTTGATCTGATTGAGGAGGTGAATACTTAAACACAGAATTTTTAGATTATCTGAGAATGAGATTCTCTTAAGGAATTCCATCTTTCTTAAAGAATAATTTCTATAAAAAAGAAGTGGCAAAGTTATGGAACTTGAGGAAGTTCAAGAACTACAGAACGTCCCAACTGTTGCAGTAGATGACACACCAACTAATGCTAGGCCCTTTAAGGCACAACCTCTTCTAAGATTCGAAAAGATCTCAAGGGTACCTTATAGGTGTGAATTTTGTTTAGAGAATGAAGAAGGGGGACTCTTCTTAGATAATGATCCAAGAAGCTATGGGAGGCAATGCTAACATCGACTCAGAGAAGTGGCAAGAAGCTATGTAATCCAAGATGGACTCCATATACTGTAACAAGGTATGGACCTTGGTGGACTCACCACATAAAACTATTCCCATTGGCTACAAATGGGTCTACAAGTAGAAGCTTGGAGTAGATGAAGAGGTAGTGACCTCTAAAGCACATACGATTATACTCAAAAGTAAGGAATTGATTGTGAGAAAACCTTTAAGTAAGGAATTGATTGTGAGAAAACCTTTTCACCAGTGGCGATGTTTAAGTCCATTAAGATTCTACTGGATATATTTGCATATTATGACTATGAGACATGGCAAATAGATAAGAAGACTACCTTCCTTAACGACAACATTAAGAAAGAGATCTATATAAAACAGCGAAAAGACTTCATATCTAGTGGGAGTGACCAAAAGGTTTGCAAGCTCTAGAGATCCATTTATGGACTCAAGTAGGTTTCAAGGAGTTGGAACATCCGATTTGATGAAACAATCAAAATGTTTGGTTTTCATAAGAACTCATATGAACCATGTGTCAACAAGAAGGTTAACGGGAGCACAATTATGTTTATTGTGCTCTACGTTGATAACATCCTATTCATTGGAATGATGTAAGGATATTACAGTCAATGAGGACTTGGTTATCTAAACTGTCTTACATGAAGGACTTAGAGATGCATCTTTTATCCTAGGGATAAAGATCTACAGAGATAGATCTAGAAGGATGATCAGACTGTCCTAGTCCATATACAAAGACAAAGTGCTAAAAAGGTTTAGAACAGAGGAATCGTAACATGGTTTTCTGCATATAAGTAATGGGTTTCACTCTATAAGGCTCTGTCTCCCAAGACAACTGAAGAGAGAAAAAAATGTGTAATGCCCATTTCTCTCCTGCATAGCCAATAATAAGCATATTGCATGAATATGCATCTAATCAATGTGCACTATCGAATTATGGCATACAAATAGCATGATTACACGAATATAAATAATTGTTACTATATGTTCCAGGTATGCTTTAACATGCATTAGTACATGAAATATGGGGTCAAACTTTTATTTCTTGATTTGACATATTACTTAAGTAATTTTTTGTAGTGAAAAGCTCGGTATTTCGATTAAGGAAAATTGATGTGTTGAATGGCCATGAAATGAATTATTTGTATTACTCCATACTTGTTACATTCTAAAAGTGATTATTTGCCTAAATATTTTCATGAAATATTTTACATTTAGCTAAGAACTAAAAGTATGTAAAATGGTGCAATTTGATTGATAGGCTGACTAGGTTGCATGAAATCATTCTAAATCATATTACACTTGATTATAACACCAAATCATCAATTTTTGTCATCTCCTTATCCCATAAACGTGGCTTTTGGTATGAGAAGATACCAAGCATGATGCAACCAATCATTACCCTCCACTTACCTCTCTTTGAAATGTCAAAGAAATCATTTTAGCCATATTTTCTTTTGGAAACAACTCAGAAATGACCAGCCCTTCTTCTCCAAGTTTCTCCCAAATTTATACACTCTCATACTCATAAAAACTGAATTCAATCCATAGGAATCCTTAGAACACAAACTAGAACAAGTTTATACCCTTTTAAGCTTGAAAATCGTTGATTTTGAAGCTTAATTCTAACTTAATCAAGGTATATTCTTTTTCAATGTTTATTATGATGAATTTATAGTATCTTGGATGGTTACATGTTTTATTATATTTTGGTATGAATGAAAACTCAAGTGGGATAGATTTGAAGCCAAAACCAAGCTAGTTAAGTTAGTTTATAGAAAAATTGATTATCTTGTGAAATATGCTTCATTTACTTATTTCTATTAATCTGGTAATTCTTATATTGTGTTTGGAACTTCTTATGAATGATTGAGAACAATAGCAATTAGTTTTCTTAATTGATAGTTAGAATTAATTTACTCATGATAATTTGGATTCTGTTTAATAGCTGCCCTAATGTTTATGTTTGGATTATTAGTTATTTAATGACTGCCCTAATATTTAATGTCTTGAATTAGTAGAAATATATGGAGCATGCATTATTTTTGAGTTCATGTAAATGATTTGGAATTGTTTACAAAAGAATGAAAAGTGTATGTGATTTTAATTAGAATAGATAATTTGATTTATTAAAAGGATATTGAAAGGTACATGATTTGATAATAGTGGGCCTTTAACACATCCTATCTTCTAAAGAGATTGACCTTTTCACTTAGCACAAAGTGGACTTTAGGTAAGTTGAAACTTTCATTTATTGTATCACAAGAATCATATAATGTTGTTCATGTTTTAATGTGATTATCATTATTTGTCAAATGATGTAATGTTTGATGCATTTATGGTTCATGAAACATAATACTATTAAGAATATAATGAGATTTTTAAAAAGAAAGTATGATACTTAATTGATGGTTGGGTAGATAAGGGACGCAGGAGGGACCGACGGACCCAACAAATAGTGGCAAATACTTGAAGTTAAAAAATCGGTATAGGAAAGCCACAATAAATGACACAAAATACGGCTAATACCTGAGGTTGAAAGACCAAGTAGGAAACCTTGTATTATTTCTCTTATTGGCCAATCATTATGAATAGGTTTCAAAAACCATGGTTTATCACTATTTGTTAGGTACCACACTTCAAGGGCCCTAAAGAATAATTTATGAATGAAAGTTATTAAATTGAATAAAACATTTAATTATTTACGTGACTTGTATATACTCTATTTGTTACTGCATCAGTTTTACCTTACTGCGCCTTTAGCTCATTAGATTCATGTAGTGTAGGTGGAAATGTATAGGTTTAGAGGTTGATTTAGTCTCTAGAGTGGCCGGACAGAGATTTGTATGCTTCGAGCTATTTTGTAGCATATTTTGAAAATACTATTTTATTTTTAAATAAACTACTCTGTCATGGTTTTGTAAACAGATGCACTCAATTTTGAATTATGTATATGGTATGTCTACAACGAAATGAAACAACAAATGAATTCAAGTTCGTTCTCTTATAGTCAAAGAGGGAAACTTTTATTAAAACCATAACTCTAGTATTGATAAAAAGATAACATTTCTTGACTTAACTGTATTAGCTTGTTTAGGTTCTGCAGTGAGGTTAAGGGGTGTTACAAAATGACTCGCATACCTTATGCATTTGCTATTGGGAGTATAATGTAGTAATGCTATGTCCAAGGCCTGATGTCACACATGAACTGAGTGTCACGAGCAGATATCAGTCAATCTAGGGAAAGAGCACTAGAAAGCCATTAAGATGATCCTTAAGTACTTGAGAAGGAATAAGGATATATTTATGATGTACGAAAATGGAGAACTAAAATTAGAGAGATATACAGACTCTAGTTTTTATTTTGATATAGATGATTCCGAGTCCATGTCTAGATACGTATTCATGCTGAATGGTGGAGCGGTCAGTTGGAAGAGTTCCAAGTAAGAAACGACCGCAGACTCTACCACCTAGGCTAATTATATTGCTACATCAGATACAACAAAAGATGTTTGGATAAGAAACTTCATCCAAAGGTTGGGTGTAGTTCCAACCATTGTTGATCTAGTAATGATTTACTGTGATAACAATAGGGTTATTGTGCAAGTAAAAAAGCTAAGATCTTATCAAAGTCCCAAATACATAATGAGACAATATCACTTGATCAGAGAGATCATTGGTAGAGGCGATGTCAATGTGGATTGAGTCGTATTAGAAGAAAATATAGTGGACCCACTAACTAAGCCCTCAGTACATAAGTTATTCAACGTCCTTATTAGATTGGGTGTATTATACTCTATTCATTATATTAGTAAAATAATCTTATTTGGAATCATATTAATAAAAAGACATTTTCTTTATCTTACATCTTGCATTTACTTTTTGAGTACTAGATAAAGTCCTTAGACCAAATTTAGCTATGGGGCATGGTCGCGCATATGATGACAATCATCGAACATGCCTCTAAAGCTTTGGTTTTAAATAAGTTTCGAGTTGAGAATTTTTTGGTCACAAGACATCTAATAACCTAGTAAGATTTGTGCACATGATGCATGTTCATAAGATAGGGAAGTTGCATTCCATTAGCATCAGCGTAGTGATGCAAGTACATTTATGTGGGTGTTTATTAGAGAACAAGATCACCAAACATGGCCTACAAAAATTCTAAGCCGGAGGCTTTGCTTGTCAAAATAAGAATTTTCGTGTTGCGATAGTACATGGCTAGTCTTCGGACTTGAGGCATGATGGTAGTCTTGTTTACATCCTACAACACTTTGATATATATTTTGATTGCTTGATAATCACAAAGGAGATATGTGGGGTATTGCACTGGTGTTCATAGAGGTTTGTCAGTGGCTAAAATAGAATTCAAAACTTGTCATTTGATAAGGGAATCTTCTATATTTTCATAGTTTGTGATTCGGAAACTTTGGCTAACACAGGATAAATTTTGATTCATCAGGAGTCACTGGAACATGAAATGGGATTACAGTTATTGAATTAGTTAGGATTTTGACTTATAGTTCATGCACTAGATTCAACTAGGAGATTAGTTGTGGGAAGGACCGTACGTATATGAGACTCGCAACTGAAATAGGTTTACTTGTTATTTCATCTAATACTAGGTAATCATGCTACTTGCTAAGTGTTACCATGATTTGTAGATTTTTGGAATTAAAGAGTTAATTCCAGGTGTATTAATTAATCAGATTAATTAATCGAATAATTGTTATTTGTAAGTAATAAAAGTTGTAAGCCTACAACTAGTATTAATTATGAACTTAAAAGGGTTACACATAATTTTGGGTGTTGACATTTCGGCATTGATATATCTAATTGTTAGATGCAATTAATTAATATAGATTAATTAGTTAGGGTTTTAATTTAATTTAATTATTGGATTAAATATGTAATTAAATGATTGGATTATTTAATTAAAAATATAAATTGATTAGGAAGCCCAATAAATGGATTAGAATAAATTAATTAATTAGATTGATTAATTTGGGCTTTGGAAATTAATTGATTAATTAAATTAATTAGTTGGACTTTATTAAAGACCAAGCCTCAGACCAAAAAACTAGTGACCTAATTGTAGGAGCCCACTAGAATGAAGAGAGGTAAATAAAAATAAAATAGGATTTATCTTTAAATATATGTGATATATATATATATGTACACGTATATGTGTGTGTACGTGTATATATGTAAATATATTTGATATATTTATATATATACCTATAATATATATGTATAGATACGATTTTGAAAGTTAAAATCCCCATAATTATGGATATGACCGAATTTTAGGAGACTAATGTAGTCTTGATTATGGCCAACATTGAGGAGAGACAGAGAAGTGGTTGGTTGCTCTTTTTGGATAATGAGATTATTCAAAATTAGACCAAAATACACGTGTATTAAGCCACTTTGTGGCCAATTTCAAGAGGGTGTATAACCTTAGAAATCAGCCAACACCCCTTTTAATTTTAATGTGGTTGAAAATTTGAAAAATAGAGAGAAGAGAGTCTTCATCTTAATTTTCTAGAATTTTGGCTCTTATGTAGAAGAAAAAAATAGTTTTTTCATCTTCCACTCTTATTTTTTCAAATTCTCTTCAAAAGTTGTAGAGAATAATTAATCTATAATTATTCATCTACACAAATACAATCTCCAATAGTCGGTTGATTGAGGGATTGTGATTCTACTCCAATAATAAAATTCATAATCAAAATAAGGTTCAACTAGCAAAGAATTTATTTCATTGTCCATATCCAAAAGTTGGACATTTTAGAGAGAGACATTTGAATCCCTACTTCTGGCTAGGTTATGGAGTTTTAGTTATAGCCACAAAATCGAGAATTAATTCCCTTATCATCATAAGAAGAAGAGGTCTATGAGGGTAATTTCTATTTACTTTAAACGAATCAAAATTGTATATAATGATAATGAAGTGCAAATTGATAAAATCGCTACAAGAAACAAAGGGGCTCGAATTTATTTTTGATCGATGCATTTATTTATTTAATTTTAAATTTTAAATTTCCGCTGTATAAACCCCTTTCGGTAATGCACCTCTAATCGATTTTTGTGCTCATCATTGCTCAAGGGAGCCTGCACTTGATTTGAATTTGAAAGGGTAGTTATCTTTTCAACCGCCAGACCTAATCCCTACTTACACATGTCTTGTGAGCCAGGTTCCATCTATGGTATTGAAGATGAGCAGATCTAGTCCTTATATGTGGAGTCTTGATCAATGGAGCTAATCAAAACATCCCTTTATCTTCCTCCCAATCTCTATAAAAGGCCCCAATTTGCCTCTTTTAAACATTTTCTCTCATTTTGATCTTTTTCCCTAACTACTAAGGAGGATTTTAGGCGATCCATTCTAACTATCTCCGGTCAACTCCAATCTCCACCATTCTCTCACCTTCTTCTCCGATGAATGGGCACGACTTTGTATCTTTTCTTTTAGTTTCAAGCAAAAATCTTGTTCTACTCTTCTATTTTTGTTCTTTGACTTTGTGTGGATTAAATCCACTATTTCCACAAACCCTTTCCTACAAGCCTTGCCTAAAAATCACTCTCATGATTTCTAACTCAGAAGATACCCTTTCTGTTAGCTCTTTAGATGGCGTGCCAAATTTTCCTCCAACCCATATAAATTCAAGGGACGATCAACTTTCTAGCTCTTTCTTTATCTAAATAGAGTCAGGGGATGAGCAACTTTCCAACTTTCCCTCTATCTAGATAGAGTTCCCCCATCTTCTAGGGTTGAACATCTAGTATATTGGCCCCTAGCCCTTATGGCCGACTCAGATGATGAGCTCGCCTCTCCTTCAGATGAAGTGAGACTTAGCTCTTCCACAACCTTATTTGAACCTCTAAACTCTTCAACCATGCCCAACTCTCCTTTACCTATAGTTGTACCATTGAACGCTGTCACCATAGTTGCTCTGCCCAACGCTCAAGCTCGGTGGGAATTTACTTTTTCTAAGTTCTCCCAATAAGATTTAGAAGACATCAGATTTGAATTTAATATCCCAGCTGACTATCACCTCCTAGCTCCTTAACTAAACCAAAGACCAGACTTATCTTCTTTTAGATATTTATGCTTTTTCATACCCTAACAAGAGGATGGTCTGCACTTTCCAATTCCTCAGCTCTTTAATGACATCTCCCTCAAATTCAAAATTCTCTCAACCAATTTGCCCTTTACTCTTTTAACTAATGGCCAACTTTTCCATAGTAGTAGCCTTCCACAGAGCAGATCCCACTGCGATCTATTCCATTCCTATTTCGTGGTTATGAACTCAAGTCTTAGCCAATTCTACCTGATCTCTCATGGTTAAGCTAAATTCCTAAGTGGGGCTCCATCCTCAATTTAAAATTGGAAGCTTAATTATTTTTTTCATTTCTTCTCCTCATCCTTAGGGATTTTCTACCAGTTGGGCTTGGAAAACACCACAGCAGGACAAAATTAATAAGAGAGTTAGCTCTCAAGCTTATATTAGGTTACTCACTATGCTCAATGAGATGGTGTATGACGTCACTTGGCTGACTAATACTCCTTCTCTACTCTTCTATTATGGGCCGAGTCTAATCAAAATCGCCCTGCCCTGACCATTAGGTATTCTCTTTCCTTTAAATCTGTTCATTTAAATGATTGATCATAAATTTTTTAATACTATGCTTACTGTGCAGATAATCTATTTATTGAGATGCTCTGCTCCTTGAATGAGAAGCAAAAAAGGACTGAGATCGTTGTTCAGCTAACTTAAGTGAGAATAGATCAAGCTCTTACTCCCACATCCACCATGGCTACTGAGCATTATCCTACTATAGATATGGCCATGCCCGAGCAGACTCTTTACCTCAACTCTCGCCCAGCAATGAGCTTTTCTCTTAACACTCCACGCTTTTTGAGTGGGGCAAATCTGATGGATGAGCTAAACCAGCCATACCAATCCATCTCTTGTCCAAGCTACCTAGACAAAGGCAAGAGGCCAGCTACTAAGAGAGCATTCAAAGCTCGCCTATCCAAAAAGTCTAAGGATTCTTCATGTACAGAAGAGACCTCAACCATACGACTTCAAAAAAGCTCTTTTGAGACAAAGTACCTTACTTGCCTTGTTTATCCATCATACAACTCTTATATGTGAAACATGATATCAGCAACATCTGCCATACCCTCATGTTATCTCTGTAGTTCATCTAACATAGATACTAACATATAGCACCTAGCCTGCACATCATCATTAACTTGCTTGCAATGTTCACAAAGCTCCTTGTCAGTACCATCCACTGGAGGTTCCAACGGTAGTGTGACTTGGAGGACATAAGCCCTCTTTTCAGATTCCAAGAGAATCTAAAGGTTCCTCAGCCAATTGACAAAATTAAGACAAGTGAGTTTGTTAGTGTACAGGATAGATAGAAGTGGATTTTTGGTCCTAATTTCTAAAAAATAATACAAAGCAGAAAATAAGCATTCATACAACTAAGCTTTCATTTACAATAAGATTTTTTATTATAAATGTATCCCACTATTTTATTCGGATTCCATTACCCTCATAATGGAACATCAGGAAATCCATTTCCTAGTGGGCTTAAAGTCTAGTTTACTTTATCATACACTATAATGTTAATAGCCTATAAGGTAAAATCAAAAGGTAAGCACCATATTTATGTTTTATGTTAGATAAGTGTGATAAAAATTGGGGAGTGAATGAATATATCTAAGGGTGTCAAAATCATCATGCAATTATTGTGGCAGCAAGAAAATGTGAACTTGTGAATCTGTCCCATTTGGTTCATTAACATGTTCCAATATAGAGATGGTTCATTTGATCCTTAACATTTAGGGGAAATTTATAAGAGTTATAATACATAAATTAAGTGAGGTTAGTATAAATTTAAGATGTGGAAAAAAATGCATAGAGGGTTGTATTCAGTTATAATTTCTAAGTGGTAAAGTTGTTTACTTAAATTGAGATTCAAGATCTTTATACTACATTAGGTATAATGAACTTGTTAATTGAGGATGGTGATTGATACCTTATATTTTTATAGATTGCTTCACATTTAGGGTTGAAAAGTAATACTTAAGAAATCTAGAAGTAACACACAACCAGTCAAAGGTAAGTGAAAATTCATTTGTAACTACAGTACATGAACATAGTATACTTATATTATGATGATCAACAACTAACACCATATGAGATTTTCAAGAAATTTAATGATCAAATGTGATTATAAGATAATATGGATCATGCCATGCTAGTTTCAATGCAAGCGTATATGAATAACATGTAATGCATGAAGCCTATTGGCCAAGTGAGTAGTGTGAGGCTCGTATATTATAATAAATTAATTTAATTATTAAATTAATTTACTCAATTTATTAATTAGATTATTTATTGCCCTAATTTTATTAGGTGGGGTAGATGGAATTAATTAAATTAAATTTGGATTAAAATAATTAATTGGATTAATTGTGGAATTTATTTTTAAGTCCGAGTCTAATTCAAAAGGGCCCATTAGCAGAGGCCTATGAAGATGGTTAAAAAAGAATAAAAACTCAAGAGTTTGGAATTTTTGGGACACCCTAAATATCTTTGAAAGTTGTAAAGGGATAAAACTGAACAATTTTGGATAAACCAAAATATCTTTCAACTAATCAAAAAGAGATAAAAAAAAAACAAGAGTAGGACTCTTGGAATTTTTGAATCTTCTATTTATACCTAAAAGGCCGAAAATTAGAGGCTAATTTTAGCCCTCTAATTTTTGGCCATATAGAGAAAGAGGAAAAATTATTTTCTTACTTCGTCCTTTTTCCATCAAAATTCCATCCTTTTATTTTAAATATTAATTCTTTTATCACAATTTGATAATAAGAAATAATATTCTTTACACACTCCATAAACTAGATTAGAAAAGAAATTAGAATTGCTAGTGGAATTCTGATTTTGTATTCTTAATCAAAATATGGATAACTTTAGTGGGGAGATGCGTGGATCCCTGTGAATCGAATTTAGAAAAAAGGGCTAGCAATTGATTTCATCAATCTCTACGATAGTTTGAGTGCATAAAAGGTATAAATCGAAACTTTAATTATTCTATTACACTATTGAAAATTGCAAAATCATTAGAAATTGCATCGGATCTAGGGTATTAACATAATTATTATGGCATAATATTTTTTTAAATTTTTAATTTTCCATTTCGCATATCTCAGGATCACGTGAATCCAACGTTGACAAGACATATCACCTTAGTAATAGAGCCAACTAAGCGTCAACAAATGTAAAGTGCAATGATTGTAATGAGATTGGTCACTTTGCATGTAATTATACTAAGATGAAGTTTGACTATCTTGAAACTCTCTCATTCTTCTATTTGCTAATGTTCCCAATTCTCTCCTTAGATGGATAGAAGATGATGGTAAAATGTGCCTCGAGATTAGAGATTGAGCAAATATATAGACTGTTATCAGTGTTGTACAACCATACTTTTAAAATGGCGCACAAGAGAAGACATCAACTTATCTAGTGGGAAAAGCCTATTGGAAAACAAAAGAGGGTTACTTATCCTATAAAACTAATTTACTAAGGCGAGTGCAGACTTATGGGTGTGGGACACTAAATGGTACATATTATTATTTTTTTTAACAATTCACATAATAAGATTAGTATATTCCCAATCTCACTAATCAGAGGTGCAAAATTATTTTAAGCGATTCTTGATATAGGTGAGAACCAAGAAAGTGAGAATATCATGTGTAATTAGTTTGGACATGTGTGAAGAAAATAGAGTTTCAAGTTAAATGATAATTCTAAACAATTTACAGCAAAACGAGCTAGCAAACATGGGGGAATCAAATACTCTTAAATGATTAGATTTATAATGGTGCAAATTAATATGTATCTCACTTAGGAAGATGCAATCTTGATTGCATCTTACGTAATGAAAAATATGCCTCCAATTGAATTTTCCAACCTTTTATAAGCTTTAACATGACAACAAACCCAAATTGGTGGTGCCTATGCGAGTTCAAGAAGATGAGTTCTTAAAAGTTATGAACACCTTGTTAGAGAAATAATAGAATCTCAAGCCAAAATTTTTGATCACATGTGAATTCAAAGAAAATCTTAACTACATGAATTGCAAGATCCTAGAGAAGGCATATATTTTTCCAGTGAGGATGTATTTTCAACTCATCCAGTAATCGTTGGGATAGTAGTGGGAGTGTCTCACTTGAAAAGGACTCTTAAATTCCAAAAGTAAGAAAGAGTGAACATTAATTGTTTCCCATTATGTATATGAGATTAAATGGTTATCCTTCACTACTACTTTTGTAGATGTCGATCAGTTAACTTAAAACTTGTGACTTTAATTGATGGTTTCAGTGGATAGCTGCTTTGTAGGAAAAGATGAGTGACTAAGAACAAAGTCTAAGAGCTAGTTGATCTTCTATCTAGGTGTAAGACCATTAGAAATATTTGGTTCCAAAAGGTCAAGTGCAAAATAGATAGGTCGACTGACAAACGTAAAGCTAAACCAAGGTCATAATGTTTACGCCTAAAGAAGGGCATAAAAATTTGAGATGTTCTCCCCAAGTGGTGAAATTACTATTAGGTTTGTAAAATCTCAGAACTTAATGCAACAAAAATTTTAAAATTTTAAAGCATGCATAATAGTTTATACATCAAATCCCGAATTCAATGCTATTAATCGATTACACTTGGATATTTTATTTAATAGAAATTGAAAGAGATTTTGTGAATATACCTTTTAAATGCACTGAGACTGATGATGTTGATTTGGATGATTCAAATCCTGGTCTAAGTCATGGTCTAAGTCAGAAATCAGTTCACCACAGGAATCTAAGCATCTTCCCTCTGATGGTATTCACATGACGAGTATGATCATAGTTTTGATACTTTTGCTAGTAAATATCAAAACCATGTTTCTAACCTAGAATATTTAGGAGTGTGGATTAATTCCATTATCATCTTGTGATAGAAGAATAAATCTAATAATCTAATGGTCTAAAGCCAATTAATAGAAACTAAACAAGTCTAGAAAAATATGGAAGAAGAAAACTAATTTCTACACTAGGGAGAGAGGGCCGATTTTTTCAAAATTTTAAGCTCTAAAAATGTATTCTACGAAGCTTATTTATAAACCTTTAAGTCTTGATCTAATTGATAAGTTGGTTTTATACTAATAATTCATATGCCTTTTTATTAACATTTGTTTTTTTTTTCAAGTATTTTTGTTACTTTTTATGTATTTAGTTTGAAATCTTGTAGGTAATGACAAAAAGGAAAGAAAATGGAAAGAAACCAAAAACTTGGTTGAAATGTTGAAGAATCTGAATTGTAGTGCTATTGATGGCAGTTTTTGTATTTCAATTATAAATCTTTGTGAAATATGATTTTGAATTAATTCTTAAACCACTAGAAATATAAGAGATATATCTATAACTTCTATGTTTACCACAAAATCAAATTATGTCGATCTCAATAAGAAAAACCAAGTTCAAGAGTCAGCACTGGGCTAAAATTTTTGGCTATGACACATCTTGGTATTTCAGGCATAACTATCTCCAAAGATATCATATTTAGTTGATTCAAGTGCGTATGTAAAGAAAGACATAGACCTACAATCCCTATGAAGAAACCAAAAGCCATTTCAGAATATAAAGTGGCCAAACATGGGTTTAAAGAGGCTGCAGATGCTGAAGACAGAATGTTTAGCGCCAGGCTATGCTTAGCTGTCTAGTCAGTGCCTACGTGTTGTCACTTAAATAAAAAAGGAAAAATGGGTTTTTTACCCTCTTTAGGGCTTCTCCTATCTAATTTTAAGGACCCAAAGAGCCTCTAAAAGAATTATGGACTTGAGGAGTTGTTCTTGGACAGAAGAAATGCTGCTGGACAGAAGGAGGAGTCATTTTTGGGAGAAAGCCATTCTTGGAGACAAGTAGAGCTTCAACCATTTCTTCCACTTCACAAATTGGTGAACAATTTCCATGCTCTTTCTTATGTATTTCTTGAAGTTATATTCATACATGATGAACTAAACATTTCTTTCTAGAGGATGATGTAACTTATTTGATCCTATGTTTTAAATTCCAAACAATATTAGTTCAAGTTATTCATTTTGTTTGTGTTATCTTGTTTGATATTGCATCTTGATTATTTGGCCATTAATTGAGAGTGTTTGATGTATGAGATTCGATACTCGAGAGAGGGAAGATTACACATGATCATAAAAATAACATAACCTAGGAATCATAGAGTTGAGAAGTTTATAAAACCTTTGAAGTTTTGAAGAAGAATTCATTGATCTTTTCTAGAGTTTTATTCTTGAGTTTTTATAGAGATAGTGAAATTCATATTAGAACTCATAATCAATTTGGCACTCGAGAGGAAATTGATGAGATTAGGAATTCTTAACTTACATGTGTTGTTGATTTGAATTGGTATATTTTGGAAGGAAGAACATATGTGATAATTAGGTGAGTCATTCCTCTAGAATTCCTTGTTCATAAGGTGTTTGTTGTATAACTTTTAAGAACTCTAGTCTTGTCTTTTGTAATTTTATCTTATTCTACTTTGTTTACCAATCATCACTTGACTTTTCGGATAAAATTAAGACTATTTGTACTACAATACTTGCTGCAATTTTTTATTATAATCCTTGTAGATACAATACTCAACTCACTATTGTATTAAAACTTGACACCGTATACTTGCGGTTTGCAAAATATTTCACGAATACTAATCTCATTAGGTCTCTAAGTCCTTCCATATTTATCTCTTGTTTGTTTATGTCCAAGATATGTCTTGGATTAGTTTCCTATTAAGACTAAAAATATTAATTGATTCTTATCCAAAACATGGAGTCTTTAATTTATAATTAATGACCACCAATTGGCCTGTCCGATGAGCCTATTAATTATTAGGGTCTCCAATTAATTAATCAATTAATATTATCTATTAATTAAATAAGCCTAATCAAATTGGTTCTGGTGGACTACCTAATTAAATAGGCTCAATATCAGTAATCATATTATTTATGTTACTTAAATTAATTTCTCTTAAATTAATTTAATAGTCCATTAATTAATTGATCTAATCAATTAATTAACTACTTCCAAAAGAGCTTTTAATCATTATTAGGTCAAATTAAATAATTCTATTATTTAAATAAATGAATTAATTTAACAATTAAGTTAATTCTAGCTCCAAGTTAATTAATCTCCATTATTTAACTTGATTTAACTCCTTGGATATTATTCTAAATAAAAGTGATCCATCTCATTTTGTGTGTGACCTATTAGGTTCACAACTAAGCTAGCAGTGAGCTTGCAATTATTGCAACTAAGTGAATATATATAAAATATATTCTAATTAATTAATATGTCATGGAATTAACTACTTACCTAGCAGTGCATCTTGACTGCCTAGTCTTAAGTGAATTAGCAAGTGAACCTAATTCTGTTATGAGAACCATACAAATCTGGTCCTTAAGTCTAGTGCATGGATCATTAGGCAAAACCTATTTGACTTAATAACTATGATTTTATTTCTAGTCATATTGACTCCAGGTGAATAAGTAGAAAATCCTCATCTAATATTCATCATGTTCTAGCTAGAAATTTTTGAGTTAAGTACCATAAAATGCAATTCACCTATTTTACCAAATAGGTGATGGATACTTTGTTGGCCACTCATTAACCTGTTAGAGTAGGATACCCAACGCCCTAATTAGATTGGGTGTATTATACTCTTTTACTTTTGTAAAGACAATCTTATTGGGAATCATATTAATAAAAATGTATTTTCTTTATCTTATGTCTTGTATTTTTTATTTCTGCACATTAGATAAAGTCCTTAGACCAAATTTAGCTACGAGGCATGGTCGCGCATATGATGGCGATCATGGAACATGCCTCTAAGGCTTTGGTCTTAAATAAGTTTCGAGTCGAGAGCTTTTTGAGATGGGACATCAAATAGCTCAGTAAGACTCGTACATATGATGCATGCTCGTGAGACGAGGATGTCACATTCCATTGGCATTAGCGTAGAGATGTAAGTGCATGTATGTGGGTACTTGTTAGGGAACAAGTACACTGAACATGGCCCTCCTAAAATTCTTAGTTGGAGTCTTTGTCCGTCGAAATAAGAATTTCTGTGTTGCGATAGTACACGACTAGTCCTCAGACTTGAGGCACGATGGTAGCCTTGTGTGCATTCTACAACACTTTGATATATCTTCTGATTGCTTGACAATCACAAAGGGGGTATGTTGGGTGTTGCACTGGTGTGCATGGAGGTTTGTTAGTGGCCAACATAGAATTCGACACTTATTTTTTTTTAAACAAGGGAATCTCCTGTGTTTTCATAGTTCGTGATTCAAAGACCTTGGCCAAGGCAGTATGAATTGTTATTCATCAAGAATCATTGGAACTTGAAATGGGATCACAGTTATTGAATCATTTAGGGTTTCGACTTATTATCCATGCTATAGATTCAATCAGGAGATTAGCTTTCGAAAGGACCGTACGTGTATGGTACTCACAACTGAAATAGGTTTACTCGTTATTTCACCTAAAACTAGTTTGCCATGATTACTTGCTAGGTATTTTCATGGATAGTGACGTTCTTGGATTAAGGAGTTGATTCCAAGTGGATTAATTAATTGGAA
Source organism: Paulownia fortunei (assembly GCA_019321725.1). Lineage (NCBI taxonomy): Eukaryota > Viridiplantae > Streptophyta > Magnoliopsida > Lamiales > Paulowniaceae > Paulownia > Paulownia fortunei. The sequence continues at coordinate 18,043,572 of CM033106.1, forward strand.
TAATTGTTATTCATAAGTTGCAAATGTTGCAAACCCACTACTAGCTTAGTAGTGAACCTAAGAGGGCCACACATCTTTATGGAAAGTAATATTTCTAATTTTAGATTTTATTCAATGGTTGAAAATTAATTAATTAATACTGATCAATTAATTAATTAAGGGTTCTATTTAATTTAATGGTTAAATTAAATTATTCAATTAAGTAATTGGATTATTTAATTGGACCTAATTTGATTAGGAAGCCCAATTGGAGTAAATTGAATTAATCAATTGGATTGATTAAATTGGGATTGAATCAATTGAATTGATTTGGGAATTTTTGAGTCCAAACCTAAAATTAATGTGGATCACTTAAGAAGCCCACTAAAATATGAAGAGAATAAATTAAATAAATATGATTTATTTAATTAACATATTTATAGATAAATAAATATAGTGACCAATTTTATGGGATAAAATCGGCCACTAAGATTTAATTTATGTATAAATAGAATTATAGTATATATATGATATATATCTATCTTGATATTATTTGAAGAGTTCAAATTAATATTAACAATGTATGTAGATAATTTTGATGATTAATGTAGTCTCAAATTAGTCCACATACAATAGGAGAGAGAAAAGAGAAGAGTTCTTGAAAGATTTGGAATCCTTCCAAAATAAGGTTTTGAAGTAGTTCAAAATTGAAAAACTTTTGAAGAGTTGGAAAGGGATTAAAATTTTCAGCCCTATATATATGAGGGATGAAAATTACATAATTGAATTCAAAAATTTGAGCAAAAATATTTTGTTTAAAGTCTTTTATTTTTACTTTCCAAGAAAAGAAAAGAAAGAAAAAGAAAATCAGTTTCTTGTTATTCTATTCATATTATTGTTTCAAGAACTTAATGAATCAATCTTTATTGTTCTTTCAAGGATAAGCAATTGATTGCTTCATTCCCTACAACAACCAGAGTACACGAAAGGTATAATCCAATTTTATATATTTATATATTCACTTGAATAAGCGCGATTTTTAAAATCGCTTTCGAATCAAACGGGTTAAATTCATGTTTGATAAAAATTTTAATTTTCTTCTGCGTATACCCCTATGATTATAGCGAACCCAACAGTGGTATCAGAGCCACGGTTTCGCTTATTCAGTGAATTTCGGATTTCTAAATACATGTTTTTAAATTGTTTAAATTCATGTTAATTATGTGAAATTTGATTTTGCATGTTTTCAGAAATTTTTAATTGGAATAATTTTAATTGCTTATTTAAATTATTTAAATATGAAAATAAAAAAATTAAAAAAAATAAAAAAAAATTGATGAAACGGGCGTCGGGTGTCAGACACCCCGCGCTCGCTGTCGAGTGACGGGCGACGGGCGCCCAGTGTTGGGTGACGTGCGATGGGCGCCCAGTGCCGGGTGTCGGCGCGCCCACGGGCGCCCGTCGCCCGTCGCCCATCACCGACAGCGAGCGTTGGGTGCCTGGCACCCGTCACCCAATGCCCAGCTGCGCGCGCGGCACCCAGCGCACGCCCAACGGGCAGCAGTGGTGCTGCTCGTCGTGTCCTTCCATCCTTTTTTTTTTTTCTGGAATATTAAAATTAAATGTTAATTTTAATTATTTCTGAAAAATTATTTTTCAAAGAAAAATTATTTTTCAAGCAATTAAAAATTATACCAAGTTAAAAAATAAAAAATAAAATAAATTACGTTTAACAATTTGGTAAATTTACATGTTTTGATAATTACATATGATGTTAATTATGAGCATGTATGGGATGATCATGAGCCATTGGACCAATGTGATTGGTTTTATTTAATATTTTTGGGTTTTAAAATGGGGCCTGCGAGCCTCTTATTTCATTTATATAAGTTATTTTATTTTCTGTAAAGAGAGTAGAATAGATGGTAATGTTTTTCTTTTTTCTTTTTGGAAGACAAAGAAGAATAAAAAAGAAGACCCATGTTTGTATGGGATACAATTATGTAATAAAATAGGTTCTATTTCATTTTATTACCCTTAGACTGACCTTAGGTCTATTTTTAGCTCAAATGGACCGCATAGGACTGGTTCATGATCATCAATTTATTTAAGTATGTATTAGATGCATGCTTAGGATTTTATTTAATGTTTTTATGCTTGCGGAATGATATTATGACGTCATGCATTAAATAACCAACCTAATTTAAATTATGATGAGGTCTTGGAAAAAATTAAACCCCGCTTAATTTACTGAAATTAAGTAAAAAAAAATTTTGAAAATTTGATTTCAAACAAAAATGGACAAGTTAGGTAGGACCTATCGTTCCATGCCCACCATCAAAGATAGAGACATGACGACCGCTACCGCACTTGATCACTGACCATGAATCGTGGGGTGCTCTTGTGTTGGAAAGTTGTGATCTCTACCAAGCATTGAGATGCTCGTGGGATGGAATCGTCATTATGTTGGCCATGAGTCATGGGACATCTGAATGCTCTATCTATATGAATATTTGATGGGTATTGTTTGACACTTAGTACCATATGGGCTCATAAAATTGGGGTATATGAGAAGAGGTGAGGCAAAACAAACTTGAGGGTTGTATAGTGATACAATCGTCAAAGAGTTGTCTACCGATAAAAATATTTCATGGGCTCATAAAATTGGAGTTTGAAATATTTCCATTGGACCTCAAGCTCACTAGGAAATTTGATTTCCCGAAATTCTATTAGGGGTGGAATTCGAAGAAAATAGTGGGAGATATTTAGTATTAAAGACCTTACATTAAATGAATATGTTTTTCCCATAGTTTACTCATTTTCTGCTTCGTGCATGTTTTGTAGATATTCTACTAAAATGGCAAAGAATCCACTTGCAACAATCCTTGAACAAAACAAATTAATTGGACCTAACTTTGTCGATTGGCTAAGAACCCTGAAGATAGTTCTTCAGTCGGAGAAGAGGGCATATGTCCTCGACACTGCGCCTCATTCGTACCACTGGAGGATATTACTTTAGAGGATTATGAAGATTACTTACGTCATGTTGATGACAATTTGCAGTTACGATGCTATATGCTGGCATCAATGTCAAATGAGCTGCAGAGGCAGAACGAGGATCAAGATACTGCTTATGGGATCCTCATTCACCTACAAGAGTTGTATGGTGAAAGAACTCGGCAGATGAGATATCAGATCTCAAAAGAGCTTTTTAGATGTCGTATGACTGAGGGCTCTTCAGTCCATGATCATGGATTGAAGATGATAGCCCTTATTGAAAGGCTGGCGTCCTTTGGAGTCGTTATGGAGAACGAACTCTATACGGACCTTCTGCTGCAGTCTCTGCCTCCATCATTTGACACCTTTGTTGTCAACTTTAACATGCACAACATGGAGACTACTCTCGCTAAGCTTGTGAACATGTTAAAAACGGCTGAGTCCACCATGAAAATAGACAAGCCGGTTCTGCTTGTTGGATTTTCTTCCGGATCAAAGGCTAAGAAGCCCAAGAAAGGAAAGAAGAAAGGAAAGGGTTCTCTAAACCCAACAAGCTGAAAGCTAAGGACGGTGTCAAAAAGATTTCTTCTCAAGCCAATGACAAGTGCCATTACTGCGGCAAACTAGGGCACTGGAAGAGGAATTGCAAGGAGTATCTTGCAAGCCTGAAGAGTTCAGGTATATATTTTGTTCAAGTTAACTTGTTGGTTAACAATACTTCTTGGTATTAGATACCGGTTGTGGCTCACATATTTGCAATGATTTGCAGATGATGGCAAGAAGTAGGAAGTTGGATGGAGGAGAGACGGTCCTTAGGATGGGAAATGGAGCAAGAGTTGCTGCATTAGCTATAGGGACCGTTAATCTGGCTTTAGAGAATGGTTATATAATAGTTTTAAATAATTGTCTTTTTGTTCCGGATATTATTAAGAACATTATCTCTATTCCAGTTTTGGATAGAGAAGGTTTTAGATTTACCATTGAGAATGGAAATTGTTCCATTTTCAAACGTTCTGATTTTATATATTCTATTCTTTGACGAATTGTTTGTATACTATTACTCTCCATAACCCTATTTTCACAATTCAACAAAATAAAAGAAAATTAGATAATCATAGTTCAATGAGCCTATAGCACGCAAGATTAGGACATATTTCTGAGAAAAGGATTAATAAATTGGCACAATTGCTTGATCTAATGAAAGAGCAAGAACTGCTAACTTGTGAATCCTACCTCAAAGGAAAGATGACCAAATCTCCATTTATTGGACAAGTGGAGTGAGCCAAACATCTATTAGATTTGATCCATACAGATGTATGTGGGCCACTAAATGTTAGTACCTGTGGGAACTATAACTACTTCTTAACCTTTACCAATGACTTCTCTAGGTATGGTTATGTGTACCTTTTAAGGTACAACTCTGAAGTATTTGAAAAGTTCAAAGAATTCAGAACTGAAGTAGAGAAACAAACTGGATTAAGTATAAAAACTCTTCGATCTGATCGAGAAGGTGAATACTTAAGCACAGAATTTTTAGATTATCTAAAAGAGAATGAGATTCTCTCACAGTGGACTCCTCCTGCTACTCCCTAACTCAACGGAGTTGCGGAACGTAGGAATCGAACCTTGTTGGACATGGTTCAATCTATGATGAGCTTCACTTCATTACCTCTTTCATTTTAGGGCTATGCCTTAGAAACGACAGCATACCTATTAAATAGGGTGCCATCTAAAGTCGTGCCCAAATACCATATGAGATGTGGTGTGGAAAGACACCTTCCTATAAATACCTTAGGGTATGGGGGTGTGCTACTTATGTGAAGCAGCTAGTGGGAGATAAGATGGATATGAGATCCATTTTATGCAAGTTTGTGGGGTATCCAAAGGAGTCTATTGGATACTATTTCTATGATGCCACAGAACAAAGGGTGTTAGTTTCGATGAATGCTACCTTCCTTGAAGAAGAATTTCTTTCAGATGGAAGTGGTAATATCGTAGAACTTGAAGAGGTTTAAGAACCACAGAACACCCCAACTAACGCAGTAAATGGTACACCAACTGATGCTGGACCCTCTGAGGCACAATCTCTTCAAAGATCCGAAAGGGTCTCAAATGTACCTAAGAGGTACAACTTGTTGTTAGAGAACAAAGAAAGAGACTGCCCTTGGATAATGATCTAAGAAGCTATGGAGAGGCAATGTCTGACATCGACTCGAAGAAGTGGCAAGAAGCTATGCAGTCCGAAATGGACTCTATGTACTCCAACAAGGTATGGACTTTGGTGGACTTACCACAGGGAATTATTCCCATTGGATGCAAATTGGTCTACAAGCGAAAGCTTGGGGTAGATGGAGAGGTAGCGACCTATAAGGCACGATTGGTAGCAAAAGGTTATACTCAGAAGCAAGGAATTGATTATGAGAAAACTTTTTCACCAGTAGCGATGCTTAAATCCATACGAATACTGTTGACCATATCTGCATATTATGACTATGAGATATGGCAAATGGATGTGAAGACCGCTTTCCTTAATGGAAACATTAAGGAAGAGATCTATATGAAGCAGCCAGAAGGCTTCATATCCAGCGGGAGCGAGTAAAAGGTTTGCAAGCTCCAGAGATCTATTTATGGACTCAAACAAGTTTGAGGAGTTGGAACATCCGGTTTGATGAAACGATCAAAATGTTTGACTTTCATAAGAACCCGGATGAACCATGTGTCTATAAGAAGGTTAGTGGGAGTGCAGTTACATTTGTTGTGCTCTACGTTGATGACATCCTACTGATTGGGAATGATATAGGGATGTTGCAGTCAACGAGGACTTAGTTATCTAATTAATTTTCCATGAAGGACTTGGGAGATGCATCTTTTATCCTAGGGATAAAGATCTATAGAGATAGATCCAAAAGGATGATCGGACTATCCCAATTCATGTACATAGATAAAGTGCTAAAAAGGTTTAGCATGGATGAATCCAAGAGAGGATTCCTGCCTATGAGTCATGGGTTTCACTCTCTAAGGTTATGTCTCCTAAGACAACTGAAGAGAGAGAAAGGATGGCTTGCATACCTTATACTTCTGCAATAGGGAGCATAATGTATGCAATGTTATGTACAAGGCCTGATATAGCACATGCTCTGAGTGTCATGAGCAGATATCAGTCCAATCCACGGGAAGAACACTGGAAAGTCGTTAAGATGATCCTCAAGTACTTGAGAAGGACTAAGGATATCTTTCTGATATACGGCAATGGAGAACTAAAACTGGAGGGATATACAGACTCTAGTTTTCAGTCCAATATAAATGACTCAAAGTCCATATCCGGATACATATTCACCCTAAATAGTGGTGCGGTCAGTTGGAAGAGTTCCAAGCAAGAGACGACTGCAGACTCTACCACCGAAGCTGAATATATTGCTGCATTAGATGCAACAAAAGAAGTTGTTTGGATTAGAAACTTCATCCAAGGGTTGGGTGTAATTCCATCCATTGTTGATCTAGTTATGATTTACTGTGATAATAATGGAGCCATTGCGCAAGCAAAAGAGCCAAGATCTCATCAATGATCTAAGCACATAATGAGATGATATCACTTGATTAGAGAGATCATTGGTAGAGGTGACGTCATTGTGGATCGAGTTGCCTCAACAGAAAATGTACCAGACCTACTTACTAAGCCCTTAGCACAGAAGATATTCGACGGACATCTTGAGAAGATGGGCCTTAGATACATAGACAATTGGAGCTAGGGCAAGTGGGAGATTGTTAGAGTAGGATGCCCAACGCCCCAATTAGATTGGGTGTATTATACTCTTTTGCTTTTGTAAAGACAATCTTATTGGGAATCATATTAATAAAAAGGCATTTTCTTTATCTTATGTCTTGCATTTTTTATTTCTGCACATTAGATAAAGTCCTTAGACCAAATTTAGCTACGGGGCATGGTCGCGCATATGATGGCGATCATGGAACATGCCTCTAAGGCTTTGGTCTTAAATAAGTTTTGAGTCGAGAGCTTTTTGAGATGGGACATCAAATAGCTCAGTAAGACTCGTACATATGATGCATGCTCGTGAGACGAGGGTGTCACATTCCATTGGCATTAGCGTAGAGACGTAAGTGCATGTATGTGGGTGCTTGTTAGGGAACAAGTACACTGAACATGGCTTGTAAGAAATTCTTAGTTGGGGGGCTTTGCCCGTCGAAATAAGAATTTCTGTGTGGTGATAGTACATAACTAGTCCTCAGACTTGAGGCATGATGGTAGCCTTGTGTGCATCCTGCAACACTTTGATATATCTTCTGATTGCTTGACAATCATAAAGGGGGTATGTTGGGTGTTGCACTGGTGTGCATGGAGGTTTGTCAATGGCCAACATAGAATTTGACACTTGTCTTTTTAAACAAGGAAATCTCCTGTATTTTCATAGTTCGTGATTCAAAGACCTTGGTCAAGGCAGTATGAATTGTGATTCATCAAGAAACATTGAAACTTAAAATGGGATCACAGTTATTGAATCATTCAGGATTTTGACTTATAATCCATGCCTTAGATTCAATCAGGAGATTAGCTGTCGAAAGGATCGTACGTGTATGGTACTCGCAACTGAAATTGGATTATTTAATTGGACCTAATTTGATTAGAAAGCCCAATTGGAGTAAATTGAATTAATCAATTGGATTGATTAAATTGAGATTGAATCAATTGAATTGATTTGGGAATTTTTGAGTTCAAACCTAAAATTAATGTGGATCACTTAAGAAACCCACTAAAATATGAAGAGAATAAATATAATAAATATGATTTATTTAATTAACATATTTATAGATAAATAAATATAGTGACCAATTTTATGGGATAAAATCGGCCACTAAGATTTAATTTATGTATAAATATAATTATAGTATATATATGATATATATCTATCTTGATATTATTTGAAGAGTTCAAATTAATATTAATAATGTATGTAGATAATTTTGATGATTAATGTAGTCTCAAATTAGTTCACATATAATAGGAGAGAGAAAAAAGAAGAGTTCTTGGAAGATTTGGAATCCTTCCAAGATAAGATTTTGAAATAGTTCAAAATTGAAAATTTTCCAAGAGTTGGAAAATGATTAAAATTTTCAGCCCTATATATATGAGGGATGAAAATTACATAATTGAATTCAAAAATTTGAGCAAAAATATTTTGTTTAAAGTCTTCTATTTTTACTCTCCAAGAAAAGAAAAGAAAAAAAATGAAAATCAGTTTCTTGTTATTCTCTTCATATTATTGTTTCAAGAACTTAAAGAATCAATCTTTATTGTTCTTGAAAATTTTCTCCGGTTCTAGATTAGTAAACAATTAAAAGGATACTAGCGAATCCTTTTGATTGGTGTTGCTCTTCCATATTGTGGACCTGATAGAGGGGAGACATTGGATCCCTGCGAGTTCTGATAGTCCAGGATAAGCAATTGATTGCTTTATTCCCTACAACAACCAGAGTACACGAAAGGTATAATCCAATTTTATATTTATTTATATATTTACTTGAATAAGCGCGATTTTTAAAATCGCTTTCGAATCAAAGGGGTTAAATTTATGTTTGATAAAAAATTTAATTTTTCGCCGCGTATACCCCTGTGATTATAGCGAACCCAACATAACCTCCATACACGAAGATCATATGCCCAACGTAAACCCCTTGTGAATATCTTGCAATCGGGAAATACATCAAAGCATATAATATCGTGCACAAGGCTACCATAGCGCCTCAAGTTAAAGGACTAAGTCATGTACTATTATAACTAGAAAATCCTCATCTGATGAACAATATTTCTAATTGAGAATTTTCCACGAGTATGTTCAGTGTACCTGACCCCTAACAAGCACCCGCACATATATACTAGCATCCCTATGCGAATGCCTATGGAGTGAGACATCCTCCTTTCGAGCATGCATTAGGTACGCTTGATTCCATCTCAATGAATCATGACTCAAAATGTTTTTAAAACTAGACCCTTAAAGGCATATTACATAAATGCCATCATATGCGCGACCATGCCCCGTAGCTAAATATGATTTAAGGATTTTTTCTAATTGACAAGATGTAATTAAAGATAAAAAAAATGAAAATTTTTATTAATATATTTTGAATAAGACTACTTTTATAAGAATACAACAACGGCAACTAATTGGCTCACCAGGCACTAATCTAACAACATACTTGCCCTAGAGCCAATTACCCATGTATCTCAAGCCTATCTTTTCAAGATGTCATTCCCATACTTTTTGCACTAAAGGCTATGTTACCGAGTCTACTATATTTTCTATTTGAGGCAACTCTCTCAACTTTAACATTGCCTCTACCAATGATCTCCCAAATCAAATGGTGTTGTTGTTAGAGTAGTGCCCAGTATGCCAATTAGATTGTGCATCCTTTATACTTTTATATTTGTAAAAATAATTCTTTTCAAATCATATTAATAAAAAGGTAAATTTCTTTATCTTTACTTGCTTCTTGTAATTAGATAATGTTCCTAGACCAAACTTTAGCTATGCAGCACAATCACGCATTTGAATGTGATCATGGAATATGTCTCTATAGCTTTGGTCTTAAATTAATTCTGAATCAAGGGTTTTTTGAGAAGGGACATCGAATAGCCCAATAAAATCGCTCATACGATGCATGCTCGCATGAGAAGGATGTCTCTCTCTTGGACATTGGTGTAGTGACACTAATATATATCTACGGGTGCTTGTTAGAGAACAAATACACTGAACTAGCCTACTAAATTTTTTAATTGGAAACTTATTTGTCGAAATAAGAAATTTCATGTTATGGTAGTACACGATTAGTCTTTTGACTTGAGATACCATGGTAGCCTTATACATGTCGTGTTTTATTTTGATGTATCTTCTAATTGTCTGATAATCACAAAAGGGGATATATTGGATATTGCATTGGTATGTATGGAGGTTAATGAGTGGTCAACAAAGGATCCATAACTTGTCTAGTAGAATAAGTGAATCTCCTATATTTTTATAGTTCATGACTCAGAAGTCCCTGGCCAAGGCAGGACGAATGTTAGACGGGGGTCTTATAACGATTCATCATAAGTCATTGAAACTTGAAAAGGAATCATAGCTATTGAGCAATTAGGGTTTTGACTATTGATCCATACTCTAGATTCAATCGGGAGATTAATTGATAAAAAGACCTTATGTGTATGATACTCATAATTGAAAAAGGTTCACTAGCTATTTCTCATATATATGAGATTTTTGAAATTAAGGAGTTAATTTCAAACGGACTAATTAATCAGAATAATTATTATTCATAAGTTGCAAATATTACAAGCCTACTGCTAACTTAGTTGTGAACCTAAAGGGTCACACACATTTGAGATGGAATATTTCTAATTTAGGAGTTGATCCAAATGGTTGGATCCAATTAATTAATTCAGGTTTAAATTAATTCAAGGAGTTGAATTAATTATTCAATTAAATAATTAGATTATTTACTTGGACATAATAAGATTAAGGAGCCAAATTGGAGTGAAACAATTATTTGATTGGATCAAATAAATTGTATAGTCCATAAATTAATTTACTTAATTAAATAATTGAATTATTTAATTGGGTCAAATTTGATTAGATGGCCTAGATGGAATTAATTAATTTAGGTAAGAAAATTAATTAGATTAATTGTGAAATTTATTTTTAAGTCCTTTTAAGTCCAAGCCCAATACACATAGGCCTATTAAGAAAGGCCTATGAAAAAGGATGGAAAGTCAAGAGATTGGAATTCTTGAGTAATCTTGAATATCTTTGGAATATATGAAAGAGATAAAATTGGAAAAAGTTTGGATGAACCAAAATATCTTTCAACCAATCAAAAGGAGACACAAAATACCAAGAGTATGACTCTTGAAATTTTGAGCCCCCTATATATACCTCATGACCAAAAATTGTAGGATGTAGAAATATCCTTTAATTTTCGGCCATCCAAAGGAAGAAGAAAAATTATTTTCTTCAACCATCCTTTTTCTGCATGGATTCCATCTTTTATTTTTAAGTATTAATTCTTTTATCACTAGTTGATAATTGAAATTAATATTTTCATACACACTCCATAAACCAGATTAGAAAAGAATTAAGAATTACTAGCGGAATTTTAATTTTGTGTTCTTGCTCAAAGTGTGGACTACTTTAGAGGGGAGACATTTAGATCCCTGTGAACTAAATTCAGAAAAAGGGCTAGCAATTGATTCTTCATACCCTACGATAATTGGAGTGTATATAAAGGTTAAATCAAAATTTTAATTATTTTATAACAACTATTGGTAATTGCAAGATCGTTAAAAATCACATCGGATCTGGGGTATTATTATAATTGTTATGGTATGATATTTTTAGAATTTTTAATTTTATGTTGTGTATACCCCAGGATCACACAAACCCAATAGTGGTATCAGAGTCACAATTTGTGCAATTCTAATTAGATTTGATTTATGCATGGAAATTTAATTGTTAAATTCTGATTGATTTGTTGTAGTTCTGATTAGAATAAAATTATTTTGTAATTAATTTAATTGTTAAACATAACATATGATTGAATTTGATTTGATTAGAAGGAGAAATCATACATGGCACGACGTAGAGTGCCAGCACGAGCTGCGCTAGGCGCACATGCCGACTGTGCGTGCTATTATGTTGAATTGCAAAATATTATTTTTTGATTTTATAATTAAAATATTTAATTTTAAAAATTTTAAAAAAAGAGTTTTTCTTGAAAAATCAAGATTTTATCCCAAGTCATGAAATTATAATTTAAAAGGATGGTAAATTTACATGCATTCATGTGATGTATTTATTAGTATGTATGGGATGATCATGGATCCATTTAGACCAATGTGATTGGATTTATTTATCTTTGGATTTTTTTAAATGGGGTTTGCAAGTCTTTTGTTCTTTCTTTGTATGTACTTCATATTTTGAATGAGAATAGAATAGGGTGAGGTTTTTTGTTTTTGCTTTTTGGTGGACAAAAAGAAGGACCAAGATGAAGAATCAAGATAAGACCTATGAATGTATGAGATATATTCATGTAATAGAAACTAGTTTCTATTTCCATTTTATTACCCTTAGATTGACCTAGATCTATTTTTGGCTCAAATGGATCACAGAGGAATAACCCATGATCATCCAAATTATGTATTAAATACATGCGTAGGGTTTATTTAATTAATTTGTTTGTCAATTTATTAAATAAATCAAGATTAACATTGATGATGTCTTGGTTAACATAAATACCCTACTTGAACTAAAAATCAAGTAAAGGAACTTTTGAATTTTGATTTCAAGCAAATATGGATAAAATTGGGTAGGACCTAATAATCTATGCCTACCATAAAAAATAGTTGACATGATGATGATGCCTTACTTTGTCATTGGTCATAAGTCGTGGAATGACTTTGTAATGGAAAGTTGTGATCTCTACTAAGCATAGTGATGCCCATGGAATGAACTTATCTCTATATTGGCCATGAGTCGTGGAACGTTTTGATGCTCCATCTATATAGAGGTTTGATAGGTCTTGCTTGACACTTAGTAACATATGGGCTTATAAAATTAGAGTATCTGGGAAGAAGTGAGGTAAAATAGCTTGAGGGTTATATGGAGATACAATTGTTAAAAGTTAACTACTTTTTAATATATTTTATGGGCTTATAAAATTAGGGCATACAACATATTAATTGGGCCTCAAGCCCACTAGAAAATCAAATTTCTCGAATTACCATTACGGCTGATGGAACTTGAATAAAATAGTGAGAGTCATTTATTACTTAAGACCTAGTTATAAATGAATATGATTGCGAAAGTGTATTAATAAGTTAATTGATCCCAACTATGTCGATTGGTTGAGGAACCATCATATTATTCTACAATTTGAAAAGAGGGATTACTTACTTGATGTGATCTTGCTGCTGGCTGCACCGGAAGATGCTAGTATGGGGGAGATTGCGGATTATCACAAGCTGGTTGATGATGATCTATAAACGTGATGCTATATGGTGGTAATGATGTCAAATGAGTTACAGAGGCAACACGAGGTACATGTGCATGTTGTGATACCTAAACCTCTCACTACTCATCTGGCCAAATATGATTCATATATTATATGTTAATTGCGTGCTATTTGCATATATATTGACATCATATAATTTATTTTATTTTATACAGCATTCTTAATTATTAAACTTAATTTTGAAGATCTCGCGCGGTATTGATTATCGAATCCTATAACCTAAATGGTCAATTTTACATTAGGATAAGAAAATTAGGTATCAATATGATGAATATTACTAGGTTACACGTTATAATTTTTAAAAGTGTTAAAGGTGTCACTAGTAAGTTTATATAGTTTAATTTGATTTGATCAAATTATTTCAAAAGTATATATTTATAAATTAACATACTTGGGTTATTGGACATGAAATAATGTGATTTAATTGTCATATTACAAGGTCAATATATGCATATGATTTTAGAAATGCAAACAAGATAATCATTTAAGAATCAGATACCAATTGGTTTAGAGTTCGAATGAATGATTAAGAAATTATGGTAGAATTTATTATTCGATCATATGGAAATTAAAATAGGTTGTAAATAGATAAATTACTAATGAGAAACACTAGATTACAGCTGCATAACTTGTGTGTAACATTAGATTTGAACCACTACTTGACACCTTAAGCCTTGCCACCTCAAACTTTGCCATCTCAAGCTACAACCTTAACCTTTCTTCATTTCTATCCTTGAATCATGACCAAAAACTATTTTCTGAGCTATTTCACCTCCAAAACCTGCATATTAAATTTTAGAAGTTGGTCCTAAGCAATTCCTAGTAAAGAAAAATGTGAAGGAAGTAAAGGGAAGTAAGAAAGAGCAAGTAGAAACTTAAAATTGTGCATAGGTGAGCTTAACTCATGTTTAGATTTCAATTCTTGAATTGTTTGAGGGTTTATGATTTTTAAAGATTCTATTATTGTTTATAATTGTTTTAGGATGTTATTTATGGTCTTATAATTCACAAAAGAGGGATTTTGAGTTTCAAAATTGCAATAGAAATCAATAGGGACATAAATTGTATACTTGCCATTTTTGTTTTTAAAGCTTTATATATGTATAATAACTTGATTAAAAACTATATATTTCACCACAAATGTGTTTATATGTGAGTTTAGGTGATGTATATAAGTTTGGAGAGGTTATAAATGAAAATATGGTTTGATATTTAAAGATACACTCAAAATTGTCATGATTGAACTTATAGTTTTTGTGCTGTGATAAGTGGGCTGGTTTTACTGAGGTAAATTAGTGATTTTAGGCAATTATAAAATTTTTATTACATTTCTATACATGTTAGCTAAGTGTGGTAAAAATTTGGGAGTGATTGGATATGCTTAAGGATATCAAAGTTAGCATGCAACTAAATTGGACAGTAGGAAAATATAAAAATGTAAATATGTTCCATTTGATAACTTAGCATGTTTCAACCTAGACATATTGCTATTGAGTGTTAACAATTAGTTACATTCTATTAGAGCTATAATACTTCAATTATATGATGTTTACATGTATATAAGATGAGAAATTAAGGTATTTAAGGGGCTATATTGGGTTCTAGTTTGTGAAAGCTTGATTTCTACCTAGATAGCTTGGTGTTTAAGGTCTTAGTATGAGATTTTGTACTTTCAACTTTTCAAATTGGGAATGGTGTTTGATGTTGGGTAATATCATAGGCTATTTTACATCTAAGGTTGGAGAGGAACACTAAACAAATGTAGACTAAGTCACCAATCAAGTGAAAGGTAAGTAAAGATTCATTTACAACTATAATGCATAGACATAGTAAATGTATGACTTATATGTAATATTATAGATCATATGTTCATAGCAGAGGGCATGCATTACTGTCATTCATGTCCATTGAGCAAATATACATGGGCATTGGCACTTGCATGCATCATATACGAGTATTGTGATAAATCTTGCAAAGCAATAGATTATTTTATTTAATTGTTAAACAAAACATGTATGATTAAATTTGATTCAATCAAAAGAGAAAATGCGCATGGCACAACAATATATAACAGCACAATGCACGTGCACTGGCTTTGTGCTTTGTGCGATACTGCGCGCACTGAAGGCGCATTAATTATATTTGACATCTTTTATATTCTTGTATTTGTAAAAATAATATTTTTATAACCATGTTAATATAATAGGCAAATTTCTTTATCTTTAATTGCATATAGTAACTAAATAAAGTTCCTAGACCAAACTTAGCTACGGGGCATGGTCACGCATTTGATGGTGATCATAGAATATACCTTCAAGAATTTGGTCTTACATTATATTTGAGCCAAGGGCTTTTTGAGATGGGACATTGAATAGACTAATAGACTTGTGCATACAATACTTGCTCGCCTGAGAAAGATGTCTCGCTCCATGGACATTGGCATAGTGACACTAGTGTATGTATGCAGGTGCTTGTTAAGAAACAAGTATACTGAACAGGCTTACTGGAAATTCTTAATTAGAAACTTGTTTGTCAAAATAAGAATTTTCATGTTTGGATAGTATATGATTAGTCCTTAGACTCGAGGCACCATGGTAGCCTTATACATGTCGTGTTCTATTTTGATGTATCTTTTGATTGTCTGATAATCATAAAGGGGGTATGTTGGATATTGTATTAATATGTATGCAAGTTAATAAGTGGCCAACAAAGGATCTGTCACTTGTCTGACAAAATAAGTGAATCTCCTATGTTTTCATAGTTCATAACTTAGAAGTTCTTGGCAAGGCAGGATGAATGTTAGATGGGGATTTTCTAACGATTCGCCATGAGTAATTGAAACTCAAGATAGAATCATAGTTATTGAGCAATTAGAGTTTTGACTATTAATCCATGCCCTAGACTCAATCGGGAGATTAGTTGACAGAAGGACCTTACGTGTATGATGCTAGTAATTGAAATAGGTTCACTCGCTATTTCAAGTAAGTCAAGGTGGTCATGATATATTTGTTAGGTGTTTTCCATGACTTGTGAGATTCTTGAAATTAAGAAGTTAATTTCAAATGGATTAATTAATTGAAATAATTATTATTCATAAGTTGCAAATATTGCAAGCCTACTGCTAGCTTAGTTATGAACCTAAAGGGTCACATACAATTTGAGATGAAACATTTCTAACTTAAGAATTGATCTAAATAGTTGAATCCAATTAATTAGTTGAGATTAATTAACTGGGGCATAAATTACTTCAATAGGTTGAATTAATTATTTAATTAAGTAATTAAATTATTGAATTGGACATAATAAGATTAGGGAGCCCAATTGGAGTGAAATAATTATTTGATTAGATCAAATTAATTGTGTAGTTCATAAATTAATTTAATATTAAATTAATATACTCAATTGTATAATTGAATTATTTATTGGGTCTAATTGGATTAGATGGATTAGATGAAATTAATTCAAATGAATTGGGGCTACAATAATCAATTGGATTAAATGTGGTATTTATTTTAAAGTCCGAGTTCAATTTAAAAGGGCCTATTAGGAGAGGCCCATGAAGGTGGTTCAAAAAGGATGAAAACTCATGAGTTTGGAATTCTTTGGACACTCAAAATATTTTTGGAAAATATGAAGGGATAAAGTTGGAGAATTTTGGATAAACCAAAAGATCTTCCAACTAATCAAAAGGAGATCAACAATACTAAGAGTGGGACTTTTTGTAACACCCCCACCACAAAATATAGATATTAATATAACAATAATTTTGACAAAGTAGCATATGTGTGTACATGTGTATCTATATAATTTTTGTAAATTATAGCACTTTGAAAAATAGTAAAAGTATTTTCTTACATATAATCATGTCACGCTATTCTCAAACTTATTTACTAATATAGGACACGACATCCCAAAGTTATAATACGATAAACTCAAAAATCAAAATAATAGCCTATACTTTCGGAAGAAGTAAGGACCTTTTGCATCTTATAACCCTTTATATATAGACAACAATTTACCCAATAATAATGATTGTAAAAATTAGAATATGCCCACGACATAACCCAGCAGGACATCATCCATGTACAGTGATCCTCAAAAGCCTGTTGGAGCTTCAACAGCCAGCCCAATATGCCTCAGAGTCTCAGGTATCACCATGCTTACCATAATGCATGAACTATGTCAGCTAATGCGCAGTAAGTGAAAATCATGCATGCTGAAGAGATAATCCAATAAATATGCGATACATTTCTAGAAGATCGTGATAAAAATGCAAACTCATGCATAAAAAATAGTTCATTCAAAGTCATTTTCCATCATTGTGCTCTTAGCCCACCTACTACGTATCGAACAGAGCTCTCAATAATATCAATAATCACATGGCCATAAACAAATTAACACAGTATGGGGGTCATCTCTTGGGATCACCAGAGGTCCAATCTCTGTCTTCCCATGTGATCCTCCAGAAGTCTTTCCTCCAACGGCATAGATAAGGGCACAATCAAGTGGTCCACCCTCTTGTGACCACCGGAGGCACACCCTCTGTTCACCCCTATGATCCTCCAAGAAGTAATACTCGTGGTGCCCTAAAATATCATATAAATAAGCCACACAGGTCTCGGTACACTAATAGTGGCCAACCAAAACATTTTCTTTCTGAAAATAATGTTATGCATGCAAAACCTCAATTGTGAGCATGTGTTATGCATGCACTTGTAAATGTTGATAAATGGCATGTTCAATAACACAACGGATCCCATGTCCCATCATCTAAGAAATGTATGCACTGTAAGATCTTTATAATACTCATAATACACTTATCTAGACACAAGGATTACATTTAATATAGATAAGGCAAGAAATACTATGCTCATGCATTGTAGTTGCAAATGGATTTTCACTTATCTTTGATCGGTTATGTATTACTTCTAGGTTTCTTAAGTATTACTCCCTAACCCCAGATGTGAAACAATATATACAAATATAAGATATCAATCACCAAACTCAATTAACAATTTCATTATACCTAATGTAGTATAAAGTTCTTGAATCTCAATTTAACTAAACAACCTTACTACTTACAAACTATAATCGAATACAACCTCCTACGAACCTTTGTTCCGCATTTTAAATATATACTAACCTCACTTAATTGATGTATTATAACTCTTATAACATCTCCCTAAATGTTAGGGATCATGCACCACATTTACGCTGGAACATGTTAATGAACCAAATGGAATAGATTCACAACTTCACATTTTTCTTGCTGCTACATTAATTTGCATGATGATTTTGACACCCTTAGACATATTCATTCACTCCCCAATTTTTATCACACCTAGATAACATAAAAAAATAATGTAACCATATCATATAATGGCTAAAACACATGGATATAGCTTCTCAAGTTCATCTCCCTTCACACCATATTGAAACAAATTTTTCCTATCGTGATAGTTTTGCGCACTTCATAACATTAATGGTTTTGGCACCCTTAAGTATATTCAATTACTCCTGAATTTTCCTCACAGTTAGATAACATATAAAAAGAGACAACCAGGTCATATTATTTCCAAAAATCATGGATTTAGCTCCACCTAATTCAGTCTCCTTCACAGCATACCAAAATAGATTTTGCTACTTTGGCAGTTTGAGTGTTTCTCCAATATTATGCTCTATTTCAATTTCTAATCAATCCAAATTCATTACAATACTCTTAAATCATATATGGACATGTAAAAGGTAATAATTGTAGATTTTATTCAGCATACTATATACGTTTGAAGCCTAAAACACAAGAAAACAGTAAGGTGACAATTTCTGCCACAAGTATTTTCTATTAAGTGTTTGTCATCAAAAACCCTTTCTTTGTACACCAAAGTCTAACTAAAAACTTTCCAACACTTTTATAAGAGATATTTAAATCTTCATAAACAATAAACCCATTCAGAATAATCTGAAAACCAAAGGCAAATCCATAGAAAAGTGTTACCTATGCAGATTTTGAGGTTAAACTTGATGGTAATCACTTCTCCTTCGCTTTTCTTGCTTTTATTTCAACTTGGAATCAATTTGGAGCACTTGGATACCTTAAGGTGTGTGTTTGGAAGCTAAAAATGACTGAAATAATGGTGTGGTCGTGGCTTAAGGGTGAAGGGTTTGAGGTGTTAGCTTGAGATGTTAGCTTAAGCTTAATAAGAAAACATGAGGTGACAAAGTTTGAGGTGCCAAATGGTGGTTTATATCTGATATTATACACAACTTACACAACTCTAATCTGGTGTTTCTTAGCATTTATTTCTTTATTTACAACCTATTTTAATTTTTGTACAATCGGATAATAAATTCTTCTATAATTTCTTAATCATTGATTCGATCTTTAAATTGATTAACATCCGATTGTTAAATAGATTGTCTAGTTTTCATTTCTAAGATCATATGCACATATGGACCTTGAAATATGATACTTAAATCAAATTACATCATGTTTAATATCCTAAGAATTATTAGTTTACGGATGTATATGTTTAAAACACCTTGATCTAGTTAAATCGAAACATATTAGCTTACTAGTAATACCTTTAATTACTTCTAAAATTATAACCTATGAATATCCAATAGATTGACCAATCTATTCTTTCTCTTATCTAAATATTAAATTTCTTACTTAGGTTATGAGATCTCAATCACTAATATCATGTGATAACATTATAGGTCTAACGATTAAGAATGCTATATAAGATGCTATGTAAATGTTAATGCAAATTAGCATATAAGTAGCATGTAATGCATGAATCACATTGGCCAAGTGAGTAGTGTGAGGATTGGGTATTATATTCTCCATTCCTTATTAAAATTTCATCTCCGAAATTTTACTTACCAAAAAAACTTTAGATATTTAATTATCATTTTATACTTCCTTTCCCAAATAGCTTCTTCTGTTGAATGACTTCTATTATGTACTTTAACTAATGAGATATTCTCATTTTGATGTTACTTTACATCCCTTACTAAAATCTCTATAAGTCTTTCTTCATAACTAATGAGATATTCTCATTTTGATGTTACTTTACATCCCTTACTAAAATCTCTATAAGTCTTTCTTCATATCTTCGACCTCAATATAGTTCTATTGGTTCCTTTCTGAATAGATGAGATAGATTCATGATACACTTCCTTAAAATAAACACATGAAACATTGTAAACTCGAGACATTGATACAAAGAGGTTGTGTTTATGGGCAATATCCCCATTTCTCTCAGTAATGCAAAATAAACCAATATACCTAGGATTAAGTTGGTATGTAACATCCCCAAAAAATTTATGCCCAAACTGCATAATCCCTTTCATTGGAGACACTTTCAAAATCATTTGATCGCCTATCATAAATTGCAATGATATTTATCTTTAATCTGCATAAGTCTATGGTCATCTCTAACTAGTTTTCATATATTGGCAATTTGTTCTACAACTTCTATCATTTCCCAAATCATATTCAGCCTAAAATAACACCAAATTTATTTTAATAAAATGATTACCTATATTTTCTATCATATAATACCTTATAGAGAACTATCTCAATTGACATCAACAATCTAATGCATAATCTTTAAGCATATCTTGCAAAGTCTAATTTGTTTGTCCTGGTTGCCCATTGATGCATGGATGATCACAATACTAAAATATAATTTTATTCCCAATACTTGAAGTAAGATCTTTTAGAAAGTGGACAAAGACCTTAAATCTATATCAGAACTAATAGACACTAATAAACCATTAAGTCTAACCACTTCCTATACATTTATCTTTCTATAGATTCCCATGGAATAACCTAGGGTAAATTGAGAAAGAATCAGCATATTCAGATAACCTATGAACAATAACCTAATTCCATTATCATGTACAAAATTTTTGAATGCCTTCCCATTTCCACCAGAAAATAAAATCAAAATTAAATCATTCATACATATGCACTTTTACATTTATCCCCTTTTTTGTGGCAAACCTAATATTAGCAGTATATCCCATAATAGCTCATCCAGTATCCGATATCTGTACATTTTCTTGAGATCACAAACACTATTCATACCACTAAATAAAATAAATAAAAAGGTACATGATCATCACCTAAAACTTAGTCTTGTAATTTCGTATCCCTTATTTTCGTATCTATCTCTTATTAAGTGATTATAATCACTTATCACAAAAAATCTATTTAAGTGCCTTTTTTGCCTTTCATCGACTTTATTTTGAGCATTTGAAATTGGATCAATCAAAATCAATCTTACCAAAATATTAATAAATAGATAATTCATTATTTACTCTAATTCATCCTGTATACAACCCTTAATTCCCATAATAGTTTAAGATGTAAAATTTGTATGAATATTAATCTATTGAGATATTTCATTCCAATGACATATATAGTTATATAGATCATACAATATGTTCACTTACTAATAATATTCATCCTTTCTTCACGTTTAACTGCTTTTGATTATATAGATATTTCAATCACTTCGATTTTGTAATCTCACATGTAGTATTACAAAAATAATCTAATTAACTCAAAGAGTATAGAGTAAATTTTCTACATTGCATCAATATACCAAAACACAATGAGATAACACCACTATAAACAATACTTAACTTATATTTAAAGTTGGAAGCACTACTAAAGCTCAAATCAATTCCCTTTAAGTAATTAGTGATTTCTTCCCACTTAGTAAACCAATCAAATTTCCTATACATGCATGTATGATGAAATAAAGTGGTAACAATTAAGGAGAAATTTTGACTGAATACCCAATAATATCACTAACCCATAACACTTTTCTTATTTCTATCACATTTATTGGTCTTTCCTATTTTAGTAGAACTTCGAAGTTTTGAATAGTTACAAGGATACCTTAAGAAAATTACCAGTCCCAAAACTAAATATTGTATTACATAACCAAAATATCGCATTTACTAAATTGAACAAATAATTTTCCACTACTTAGAGTTTCCAAGATCATATTGATAGGTCAATCATATTTCTCCTCATTGCATACTAAGATATCATCGATGAATATCACCCTAAACATACCCATATAGATTCATCGAACACATTATTCATCATGTATATCAAAATAATTAGGGCATTAGTCAACCCAAAGGTACAACAAGAAATTCATAATTAATTCAAACTTAAAATCAATTCTCAAGATCACAGTAGCTCATCTTAATTTATCAAATAAACCTTAGTATAAAAAAATTATATTTATTACAAATTATTACTCAATTCATTTGCAATATATAATACATAACCTCAAGATTCATCTTTCTTCTAGATGAATATAAAGTGGAGCTTGTTTAGGGGAAGCACTAGACCTTAATGCTTGGCTCAACATTATAACAATATAACTCAAGTTTTATCGAATTCCAATAGGTGTATATGATAAACTAAAAGAGATATTAGATTTGTTCTTACAACTATATCCTCGATTAAATCAGTTAGTTTGTCAGTAACATGCCCAAAAATTTCTTTTCAATATGTATCAAGCGATCTGAGATCACATAAATGGATTTTTAGTAAACTTGGTCATTTCTAAAACTTATAACACAACTCAAAGATCGATAACAACTCTTTCTTACAACTCTCTTTCACGGTAACTATAGAAAATTATAATTTGATAATCTTCTTTATTTTATGCAAATAGTAAACATTTTCCTGCTATGGCCTCCATAAAATTTCTAAATTTTCACAACCTAGAATTTAAAAGTCTTAATCATCGTGAAATAATCCACAATGCATAATTCTCAATAAATCAATTTACACATAAGGTTATATCATAATCCTAGCCAATATAAAAAAATTATCCTAAAGCTCTTAAAATCTAATTAGTTGATCTGGAACCTCCAAAAGGAAATAAAACATTGTAATTGACCTTATATATATATCAAGTACCCTATCCAGTCTTATTACATACTTAGTTGATAATAGATAATATGCAACTCTAAAGATAGAATACCAACCATAAATTTTATACATGTTACTACTGATGAGTCTACTTAAACATTATTTTACACAAAATTTTAAAACACATGGCCAATATTATTCACGAAATACAAAATAAATTATACAATAAATAAAACTTATTAGCATGGTTGTGCTCTACCAATTTCAAAGGTCATGTACATGGACAGTCTACAGAACCACAAATCGGGCTCTGATACTACTCTATAACACCCCAACTACTAAATATAGATATTAATATAACAATAATTTTTGACAAGGTAGCACATGTGTGTACATGTGTATATATATAATTTTAGTCAACTGTACCACTTTGAAAAATAGTAAAAGAGGAAATACACATGGCACGACAGCATGTAATAGCACGATGTACACGCACCGATTGCATGTTGTGTGCAGCGCTGCGCACACCGACAACATACCAATTATATGAGACATATTTTATACTCTTGTATTTGTAAAAATTATTTTTTTTTCTAATCATATTAATATAATAGGCTAATTTCTTTATCTTTAGTTGCATATAATAACTAGATAAAGTTCATATACCAAACTTAGCTATGGGGCATGGTCACACATTTGATAGTGATCGTGAAATATACCTCCAAGAATTTGGTCTTAAATTATATCTGAGTCAAGGGCTTTTTGAGATGGGACATTGAATAGCCAAATAGACTTATCCATACAACACTTGCACTCGTGAGGAGGATGTCTCGCTCCATGGACATTGGCTTAGTGACGCTACTGTATGTATGCGGGTGCTTGTTAGGGAACAAGTATACTAAACAGGCCTATTGAAAATTCTTAATTGGAAATTTGTTTATCAAAATAAGAATGTTTATGTTAGGATAGTGCATAATTAGTCCTTAGACTCAAGGCACCATGGTACCCTTGTATATATCGTGTTCTATTTTGATGTATCTTCTAATTACCTGACAATCACAAAGGAGATCTGTTGGATGTTGCATTAATATATATGTAGGTTAATGAGTAGCCAACAAAGGATCCATCACTTGTCTGGCAGAATAAGTGAATCTCCTATATTTTCATTGTTCATAACTTAGAAGTCTTTGGCAAGGTAGGATGAATGTTAGATGGGGATTTTCTAATGATTCGTCATGAGTAATTGAAACTCAAAATAAAATCATAGTTATTGATCAATTAGAGTTTTGACTATTAATCCATGCCCTAGATTTAATCGAGAGATTAGTTGACGGAAGGACCTTACATGTATTATGCTAGTAATTGAAACAGGTTTAGTTGCTATTTCAACTAAGTCTAGGTGGTCATGATATATTTGCTAGGTATTTCCCAATCAGTGCACAAACTTATCAATCGGGCAAGAATCGATGATTTTTTAGGTAACGGACATAGGAATTAGCAACGAGAATGAATGGTGACTAAGATAGGTTGCAACCAAATAAGAATATATGAGAAACACAAGATTAGGGCTGCAAGATTAGGGAGAAAATCAGATTATACCATTATATATCACCTCATGCTTAGACTTATCAAACTAGCACCTCAACCTATTCTTCACTCTTAAGCTAACAGCCACAACTTGAACCTTCTTCTGCAACATTTCAGCTTCTAAATACATAGAAAAAGCTCTCTAAATAGGTCTTAAGTGATTCCAACCAAAAAAGGAGGCAAAACAAGCAAAAGGAAGGATAAAAATAACCAAGTTCAAGTAGAAAACTATGTAAGGTGAGCTTAACCTACGGGTTTGGCATAACTTTCAGATTTATTTTGAGGTTTATTGTCTCATTAAGCTTTGAATATTTTTTATAAATGTGTTATTACATTATTAGATAGGAGTTGGTGCACAAAGAAATTTTGGTTGCAAATACTTGATAGAAAACACTTATGCTAGAAACTGTCACCTTATTGTATTCTTGTGTTTTAGGATTCAAAAGTGTATGGTATATTGAATAAAACCTGTAATTATCATTATATATATGTTCATATATGACTTAAGAGTATTATAATAAATTTTCATCAGTTAGAAATTGAAATAGGGCATGATATTGAAGAAACACTCAAAACTACCAAAGTAAGAATGTCTGTTCTGGTATGCTGTGAAGGGGACTGAATTAGAGGACCTAGACCCATGTGTTTTGGAAACTTTATGGCACATTTATATTGTTCTACTTGTTATCTAAGTGTGGTAAATTTTTTAGAGTGAATAAATATTTCTAAGGATGTCAAAATGTCTATGAAACCTAATATGGCAACAAGGAAATTAGAAGGTGAAAATCTGTCCCATTTGATAACTTAGTATGTTTCAGCCTAAACATGCTGCTATTGAGTTCTAACAATTAGGTACATGCTATTAGAGTGATAATACTTCAATTACATGATATTTACATGTATTTAAGATGAGAAATTAAGGTATTTGAGGGACTATATTGGGTTATAGTTTGTGAAAGCTTGATTGTTACCTAGATAGTTCGGTGTTTAATGTCTTAGTATGAGATTTTGTACTTTCAACTTACCAAATTGGGAATGGTGCTTGATGTTGGGTAATATTACAAGCTATTTTACATCTAAGGTTGGAGATGAATACTAAACAAATCTAGACTAAGCCACCAACCAAGTAAAAGGTGAGTAAAGATTGATTTGCAACTTCAATGCATAGGCATAGTAAATATGTGATTTATATGTAATATTATAGATCATATGTGTATAGCAGAGGGCACACATTATTGTCATTCATGTCTATTGAGTATACATACATGGGCATTAGCACGTGCATGCATTATATATGAGCATTGTGATAAATCTTGCATTGCACGACATGATTCTGAGTAAGAAAAATATTTTGCTAACCACTACTAGTACACTGAAGCATACATGGATTTGCATGGTAATATGCATGGATTTGTAGGTTCGCGTGCATAGACTTGCATACATGTGAGTATGCATGTATTTGCATGCTTATATCATTATTGACCATTGGATTATGGCGGTGTGCAGAGTTCTTTTTCGATGCATGGAATAGTAGCATTGGTCAGGGGCCCAAGAAAGAAATAATTTTGAGAGAAATATTTTGATGCATGGAATTGCATTGTGGACATAGCATTTTGAGATGCATGACTTGATATTGTAAATTATCCTTTGACATGCATAATCTTTACTTGCTGAGCATTAACTTATATAGTTTATGCATTGTAGGTGAGCACAATGATACTTGAAGCATCTTTTGCTGGCTGGGCAGCTGTTGGAACTCTTGTAGGTGTCTGAGAGAGTGTGTACATGGATGATGACCTGTTGGGCTATGTTGTTAGCTTGTCATATTTTTAATTTGTTATATTATATTTTGAGACTCATACTATATTTTGCTTTTAAAATTTTATTGTAAAAAAAGTATGTAAATAAAGTGGTCGTTATGGGTGTTGTGCTTTTATATAAATATTGATCCTGCTATATACAGGATATATGTGACAAAGTATTTTAAACAGGGTTGTGCTTGTAAAAAGTGAAACATCTTTTCTTAAAGTGGTAAACACAAAAATAAAATAAAAAATTCATGCATGCACACAGTTTCTATCATGTTAAATTATAATTTATTTATAATTTTTGAGTAGTGGGTGTTACATCATAGTTATTGAGCAATTTGAATTTTGACTATTAATCCATGCCCTACACTCAATTAGGAGATCAGTTTATGGAAGAACCTTACATGTATGATACTAGTAATTGAATTAGGTTCACTCACTGTTTCAACTAAGTCTAGGTGGTCATGATATATTTTCTAGGTGTTTCCCATGACTTGTGAGATTCTTGAAATTAAGGAGTTAATTTCAAGTTGATTAATTAATAAAAATAATTATTATTCATAAGTTGCAAATGTTGCAAGCCCACTACTAGCTTAGTTATGAACCTAAAAGGTCACACACAATTTAAGATGGAACGTTTCTAACTTAAGAATTGATCCAACGAGTTGGATCCAATTAATTAAAATAGATTAATTAATTAGGACATAAATTAATTCAATGAGTTGAATTAATTATTCAATTAAGTAATTAAATTATTGAATTGGACCTAATAAGATTAGGGAGCCCAATTGGAAAAATTAATTAAAATGAATTTGGGCTACAATAATCAATTGGATTAAATGTGGAATTTATTTTAAAGTCCAAATTCAATTTAAAAAGGCCCATTAGGAGGGGCCCATGAAGGTGGGTGAAAAAGGATGAAAACTCATGAGTTTGGAATTCATTGGATACTCCAAATATCTTTGAAAAATATGAAGGGATAAAATTGGAGAATTTTGGATAAACTAAAAGATCTTCCAACTAATTAAAAGAAGATAAAAAATACTAAGAGTGAAAGTCTTGGAATTTTTGAGTCCCCTATTTATACCTAAAGGGCATAAAATTAGAGGACAATAATTATCTTCAAAATTTCGATTATAGTGAAAATAGGGTGAAAAATTATTTTCTCCTCCAACTTTTTTCCCACAAATATTTCATCCCTTGTCAAAATATTAATTCTTTTATTACTATTTGATAGTTAGAATTAATATTCACATATTCACTCCATTAAACTAGGTTAGTAAAGGAATCAGAATTGCAAACGAAATTATGATTTTATGTTCTTGCTCAAAGTGTGGACAACTTTAGAGGGAAAATGCACGGATTCGTGTGAACCAAATTTAGAAAAGGAGCTAGCAATTGATTTTTTTATTTAATTGTTAAACGATAAATGCATGATTAAATTTGATTAAATTAAAAGAGGAAATACACATGGCACGACAACGTGTAATAACACGATGCACACGCACTGGCACCATGCTGTGTAGCGTTGTGCGCACCGACGACACACCAATTATATTGGACATCTTTTATACTCTTTTATTTGTAAAAACCATTTTTTTGCTAATCATATTAATATAATAGGCATATTTTTTTATCTTAAATTGCATATAGTAACAAGAGAAAGTTCATAGATCAAACTTAGCTATGGGGTATGGTCATGCATTTAATAGTGATTGTGAAATATACCTCCAAGAATTTGGTCTTAACTTATATCCAAGTCAAGGGCTTTCTGAGATGGGAAATGGAACAGCCTAATAGACTTGTGCATACAATACGTCCTCGCGTGAGGAGGATGTCTCGTTCTATAGACATTGGCATAGTGACACTAGAGTATATATGCAAGTGTTTGTTAGGGAACAAGTATACTGAATAGGTCTACTGGAAATTTTTAATTGGAAACTTGTTTGTCAAAATAAGAATTTTCATGTTAGAATAGCACACGATTAATCCTTAGACTCGAGGCACCAAGGTAGCCTTATACATGTCGTGTTCCATTTTGATGTATCTTCTGATTGCGTGACAATCACAAAGAGGGTACATTGGATGTTGCATTAATATGTATGCAAGTTAATGAGTGGTCAATAAATGATCCATTACTTCTCTAGCAGAATAAGTGAATCTCCTATGTTTTCATAATTCATGACTCAAAAGTTCTTGGCCAAGGTAGGATGAATGTTAGACGGGAATTTTCAAATGATTCATCATGAGTAATTGAAACTCTAAATGGAATCATAGTTATTGAGAAAATAGAGTTTCGACTATTAATCTATGCCCTAGACTCAATTAGGAGATTAGTTGACGGAAGGACCTTATGTGTATGATGCTAGTAATTGAAATAGGTTCACTCGCTATTTCAACTAAGTCTAAGCGGTCATGATATATTTGCTAGGTGTTTTCCATGATTTGTGAGATTCTTCAAATTAAGAAGTTAATTTCAAGTGGATTAATTAATCAAAATAATTATTATTCATAAGTTGCAAATGTTTCAAGCCCACTGCTAGATTAGTTATGAACCTAAAAGGTCACACACAATTTGAGATGGAACGTTTCTAACTTAAGAATTGATTCAAGGAGTCGGATCTAATTAATTAGTAGAGATTAATTAATTAGGGTATAAATTAATTCAATGAGTTGAATTAATTATTTAATTAAGTAATTAAATTATTGAATTGGACCTAATAAGATTAGGGAGAGCCCAATTATAGTGAAACAGTTATTTGATTGGATCAAATTAATTGTGTAGTTCATAAATTAATTTACTTAATTGAATAATTGGATTATTTATTGGGCCGAATTTGATTAGGTGGATTAGATGAAATTAATTAAAATGCATTTGGGCTACAATAGTCAATTGAATTAAACGTGGAATTTATTTTAAAGTTCAAGTTCAATTTAAAAGGGCCCATTAGGGGAGACCCATAAAGGTGGTTGAAAAAGGATGGAAACTCATGAGTTTGGAATTCTTGGTACACTCTAAATATCTTTGGAAACTATGAAGGGATAAAATTAAAGAATTTTGGATAAATTAAAAGATCTTCCAACGAATCAAAATAAGATAAAAAATACTAAGAGTGGGACTCTTGGAATTTTTGAGTCCCCTATTTATACCTAAAGGGCCTAAAATTAGAGGACAATAATTGTCAAAATTTTGCCCATAGTGAAAATAGGGTGAAAAATTATTTTCACCTCTATCTTTTTTCTAACCAATATTTCATCCATTGTCAAAATATTAATTCTTTTATTACTAGTTGATAATTAGAATTAACATTCACTATCTTCACTCCATTAAACTAGGTTAGTAAAGGAATCAGAATTGCTAGTGGAATTTTGATTCTGTGTTCTTGCTCAAAGTGTGGAAAAGTTTAGAGGTGAGCCGCGTGGATCCCTGGGAACCGAATTCAGAAAAGTGGCAAGCAATTGATTGTTTCTATTCCAACAACAGTCGGAGTGCATAAAAGGTATAATTTAAAATTTAATTATTTTATTATACCACTGGAAACTGTGAGATTGTTATAAACCAACTCATCATGTTAACAATAGCTTACGCATTAGGAATGATGTAGGATGCTGCAGTCAACTAAAACTTGGTTATCTAACTAGTTTTTCATGAAGGATTTGGGAGAAGCATCATTTATTCTTGGAATAAAGATCTATAGAGATAGGTCTAGATGGATGATCAGACTATCCCAATCTACGTACATAGACAAAAGGTTAAAGAGGTTTATCATGGAGGAATCAAAATGAGGATTCTTGCTAATGAGTCATGGCATTTCTCTCTCAAGGGCTATGTATCCTAAGACTACAGAGAAGAGGGGAATAATGATCCGCATACCTTATGCATCTACCATTGGAAGCATAATGCATGGTATACTATGCACGAGGCCTGATGTAGCATATGCTCTAAGGTCACGAGCAAATATTAGTCCAATTCAGGTGAGGAACACTAGAAGAATATAAAGATAATCTTGAAATACTTAAGAAGTACTAAGAATATCTTTCTTGTAAGCGGCTCTAGAGAACTAAAACTAGAAGGGTATACTAATTCTAGTTTTTAGTCTACTATAAATGACTCAAAGTCCATGTCTAGATTCAAATTTAGCATAAATGGTAATGTGGTCAGGTGGAAGAGTTCCAAGTAGGAGACAACCTCAAATTATACCACTAAAGCTGAATACATTACTACATATGATGCAACAAGGAAGCTATTTGGATGAGGAACTTTATCCAAGAGTTGGGTGTGGTTCCATTCATTGTTGATCCTGTATTGATATACTATGATAACAATGAAACTATTACGCAATTAAAATAACCAATATCTCATTAAAGATCCAAGCACATCGTGAGGCGATACCATTTGATTGGAGATATCATTGGTAGAGATATCATTGGTAGAGACGATGTTGTAGTAGATAGAGTTACTTTGATAGAAAATGTAGCGTACCCACTGACCAAACCCTTAGCGCAGAAGGTATTCGATGGACATCTTGAGAAGATGTGTCTGAAGTACATAGGCAATTGGCACTAGCACAAGTAGGAGATTGTTAGAGTAGTGCCGGCATGCCAATTAGATTAGGTATATTTTATATTCTTGTATTTGTAAATATATTCTTATTTCTAATCATATTAATAAAAAAGGTAAATTTCTTTATCTTTAATTTCATATAGTAACTAGATAAAGTCCCTAGACTAAATTTAGCTATGGGACATGGTCACGCATTTAATAGTGATCGTGGAATATACCTCTAAGGATTTGGTCTTAAATGTGATCCGAGTCAAGGGCTTTTTGAGATGGGACATTGAATAGCCCAATAGACTTGTGCATATAATACTTGCTCGCATGAGGAGGATGTCTTGCTCCATAGATAATGGCGTGGTGATGTTAGTGCATATATGCGGGTGCTTGTTAGGGAACAAGTATACCAAACAGGCCTACTGGTACTATTTTAATTTTTAGAATACCTACAATTGCATTGATAGATTCTAGATCTACGCATTCATTTGCATCACGTGCATTTGTGAGAAAATTGGGCATTACACCAGATTTATTAAAAGTAAGGTACAGTATGACTGTTCCATCTAGGGAAGAAATAGATTCCAACCAAATGTTAAGGACTTGTTCTATTCTGATTAGTGATAGGACTCTCTATGCAGATCCTGTTGTTTTACCGATGCCAAATTTTGAGGTTATTTTGGGTATGGATTGGCTTACCAAATATCATATAACAATTGATTGTAACAAGAAGATTGTAATTTTTCAGCCACCTGGGGAAGAACAATTTATGTTTAATGGTATCTCATTCTCAATATCTTTGCCAATTATAACTGCTTTGAAAGTTCAAAAGATGACGGATAAAGGTTGTGTGGGATATTTGGAAAGTGTTCTCGACACTTCAGTCGAAGCATAATTAAAGCTAGAAAATATAGATGTGGTTAGAGAATTTCTTGAGGTATTTCCAAATGACTTACCGGGACTGCCACCAGATCGAGAGATTGAATTTTTGATTGATGTTATGCTAGGAACTACTCATATTTCTAAAGCACCATACTAAATGGCATCAATAGAATTGAAAGAATTAAAAGTTTAATTGCAAGAATTGCTTGATAAAAGTTTTGTTCGCCCTAGTTATTCTCCTTGGGGAGCACCTATGTTGTTCATGAAAAAGAAGGATGGTACATTGCAGTTCTGCATTGATTATAGAGGGTTGAATAAAGTAACAATAAAAAATAAGTATCCACTCCATGAATAGATGATTTGTTTGATCAGTTGCAGGGAACATCAGTATGTTCTAAGATTGATTTGTGCTCTAGGTATCATCAATTGAAGATCAAGAAAGAAAACACACAAAAGACTGCATTCCGAATAAGTTATGGACATTACGAATTTCAAGTGATGCCTTTCGGCTTCACCAATGCCCCTGTAGATTTTATAGATCTAATAACGAGGGTGTTCAAGCAATATCTCGATACATTTGTAATATGTTTATTGATGACATCCTAATTTATTCACATGATAAAAAAAAGCACAAGGGATATTTGAAGATTGTGCTGCAAGTTTTTAAGGAAAAGTAGTTGTATGCTGAATTCAAAAAGTGTGAATTTTGGCTTGAGCAAGTAGTATTCCCAAGTCATGTAGTATTCAAGAATGGTATTTGTATTGATCCAGGCAAGGTAGAAGCTGTCATTAAGTAGCCAACACCAATAAATATATCAGAAGTTAGGAGTCTTTTAGTATTAGCAGGGTATTATCGATATTTTATTCAGGGGTTTTCAAAGATAGCAACTCCATTGACAATGTTGACAATAAAGAATATAAAGTTCTTGTGGACAAATACTTGTGAAAGAAGTTTTCAAAAATTAAAACATAAATTGACTACAGCTCCTGTTCTTACCATTCTAACAGAAACTGGTGGATTCGTAGTGTATAGCAATGCTTCAAAAAATGGTTTGGGTGTTGTTTTGATACAAAAAAGGAAGGTTATTTCCTATGCTTCAAGGCAATTAAAAGAGTATGAAAAGAATTATCCAACCCATGATTTGGAACTTGCTGTTATGGTTTTGCTTTGAAAATCTGGAGACATTATTTGTATGGTGAGAAGTGTGAGATATAAACAGATCATAAGAGTTTGAAGCATTTCTTTACCCAAAATGTGTTGAATATGAGATAAACAAGATGGTTAGAACTTGTGAAGGATTATGATTGTGTAATCAACTATCATCCTGGTAAAGCGAATGTGGTTGTAGATGCATTAAGCAGAAAATCCACGTCTTCTCTTTTTGTCATACAAAAGTTAATATTGCTGGATTTGCAGAGATTAGAGCTTGAAATTGTACCTAAAGGGCAAAAGTGTTCATTATCAGCCTCAGTGTTGAAATCTACACTTTAAGATAAAATTAAAGAAGGTCAAAAGGTGGATATGCATTTAAGTAGATTGAAAAGAAAGATTGATGCTGGAAAGAGGCCAGACTTTTCTATTACTGATGATGGAATTATTCGATATAAAGGGAGACTGTGTGTGTCATTTGACAAGGCCATTAAGGTAGACATTTTAGAAGAAGCTCATACTACTTACTCGGTACACCTAGGTAGCACATAAATGTATAAAGACTTACAATAATATTATTGGTGGCCTAAAATGAAGAGAGATATAGCAAAATTGGTGCCTGAATATCTAACTTGTCAACAAGTTAAGATTAAACATCAAAAACCATCAGCGTTGTTGAAGCCTTTGTTGATTCCAAAGTGGAAATGGGAGCACATTATAATGGACTTTGTGCTTGGATGATCTAAAACTCAAAAGGGGTATAATTCCATATGGGTGATTGTTGATATATTAACTAGATCATCCTATTTTCTTCTAGTGAAATCCACTTATAATATGAACCAGTATGCTCAATAATATATTAAAAAGAGTCAGGTTACATGGAGTGCCAATTTCAATAGTGTCCGACAAAGATCCTAAATTTATATCTACATTATGGAAGAGCCTACACAGTGCCATCAGGATAAAATTTGCATTTAGTACAACATTTCATCCATAAAGTGATGGGCAATCAGAAATGGTTATTTAGATATTAGAGGATATGTTAAGAGCTTGTGTGCTGGATTTTCGAGGGAGTTGGGATGCGAAGCTTCTATTAGTGGAGTTTACTTATAGTAATAGCTACTAATCAACAATTGGAATGGCGCCTTATAAAGCATTATATGGAAGGAAATGTAAATCTCCAGTTTATTGGGATGAAGTTAGAGAACGAAGCATACTTGGTCCGAAAATAGTTCAACATACCGCTAAGGTAGTGGAGAAGATACGAGAGAGAATGAAGATCACACAGAGTTGACAGAAAATTTATGCAGATAAATAGAGAAAAGATATAGAGTTTTTCATTGGGGATCATGTGTTTTTAAAAGTAGCTCCCATGAAAGGTGTCATGAGATTTGGAAATAAAGAAAAACTCAGCCCAAGGTATCTCGGCCCATTCGAGATTTTCAAAAGAGTTGGCGATAAAGCTTATAGAGTGGCCTTACCTCCGTCATTATCTAGTGTTCACAATGTTTTCCATGTGTCTATGCTGAGAAAGTACATTTCAAACCCTTCTCATGTGTTGAGTTATGAATCGTTGGAATTGACTTTTGATTTAGCTTATGAAGAAAAACCAGTGCAAATTCTGGATTGGAAGGAAAAAGAATTGAAAACAAAAAAGATTCAATTTGTTAAAGTATTGTGGAGGAATCATTATATAAAAGAGGTCACATGGGAAAGAGAAGAAGAAATGCAGAGCAAGTATCTAGAATTATTTGGTACGTCAAATTTTTAGGACGAATTTTTTATAAGAAAGGAAGGATTGTAATGCCCAATTCTCTCCTACATAGCCAATAATAAACATCTTGCATGAATATGCATCTAATTAATATGCATTATCGGATTATAGCATACAAATAGTATGATTGCATGAACATAAATAATTGTTAATATATGCTCTAATTATGCTTTAACATGCATTAATACATGAGATATGAGATCAAACTTTTCTTTCTTGATTTAACATATTCCTTAAGTGCCTTTTTGCAGTGAAAAGTTCGGTATCTCAATTATGGAAGATTGACGTGTTGAGTAGTCATGAAATGAATTATTTGTATTGCTCCATACTTGTTACATTCTAAAGTGATTATTTGCCTAAATATTTGCCTCAAATATGTTATATTTGGCTATGAACTATAAGTATGCAAAATAGTGCAAATTGATTTGTAGGTTGACTATGTTGCATGAAATCATTCTAAACCACATTGCACTTGATTATAATACCAAAACATCATTTTTTGTCATCTCCCTAGACCATAAACATGGCTTTTGGCATGAGAATACACCATGCATGATGCAACCAATCATCACCCTCCACTTATCTCTCTTTGAAATGTCAAACAAGTTATTTTTAGCCATATTTTCTTGTTAAAGCTCCTAAAAAATGACCAGCCTTCTTATCCAAAGTTTCTCCTAAATTTCTCCACTCTCTTACTCACAAAAATTGAATTCAATCCATAAGAATCCATATAATACAAACTAGAATAAGTTTTCACCCTTTTAAACTTCAAAACCATTGATATTGAAGCTTAATTCCAACTTAATCAAGGTATACTCTTTTTCAATATTTCTTATGATGAATTTATAGTATCTTGTATGGTTACATATTTTAGTATGTTTTTGTATGAATGAAAACTCAAGTGGGATAGACTTGAAGCCAAAACTAAGCTAGTTTCTAGCAAAATTGATAGTCTTGTGAAATATGGCTAATTTACTTATTTCTATTAATCTTGTAATGCTTATATTATGTTTGGAAGGTCCTACAAATGATTGTGAACAATAGCAATTAGTTTGCTTAATTGAAGGTTAGAATCAATTTAAGTTAGAATCGAGTTTAAATCATTTTAATTCGGACTGTGTTAATGTTTTGTGGGTTGCCCTAATAATTATGTTTGAATTATTAGTTATTTAATAGCTACCCTAATGTTTAATGTCTTGAATTAGTAGTAAAATATGGAGTATGCATTATTTTGAGGTTATGTAATGGATATGGAAATGTTTATAAAAGATTGAAAAGTGTATATGATTTTAATTAGAATAGATTATGTGATTTACTAAAAGAATATTGAAAGGTACATGATTTGATTATGTTAGGCCTTTAACACATCCTATCTTTCAAAGCGATTGACCTTTTTACTTAGCACAGAATGGACTTTTTACACATACACTCCATCAATTCACATACTCATTTACCAAGGAGCTTGAAATTAAAAACAAGACGAGAAGAAAATTCATTAGGTATTGAAGACTCTAAAGAAGAAGTGAAGATTTCTTTGGGGTTGTAACTCTCTTCTTTAATTTGATCTTTCATTTTGTTTAATTTTAAGGATTTTGTAAGAATCACAATGTTGAGAATGTTGGGTTCACTTGATTTTGGGGTGTGCACAACAAAAAAAATTAATGTTTTAAAATATTCATGCTATAACAATTATAGCATCACCCGGATCCGAAGCAATTTTATCGATTTCACAATTTTCAATAGTTTTACACATAAATAAAATAGTATTGATTTATACCTTCTATGCCACTCGGCTGATGTAGGTTTTGGATAAATCAATTGCTAGCCTTTTCTGAATTCTGGTTCATGAGAGATCCAAGTATCTTCCCAATAAAGTAGTCTATACTTTGAGCAAGAATACGAAATCAGAATTTTGCTACCAATTCTAATTCCTTTAAAACCTAGTTTTAGAGTGTTTTTAGAGAATAATAATAATTTTTAGTATAAACTGATGATAAAAGAATTGATTGTGTGAGAAAGATGAGAAGAGGAAAACCTTTTCCTCTCTAAGACTAGAGGTAGATTTTTTTCTGAAAAAATTATAGGAATTTTTTGCCCCTCTGGTATTTATCTAGGGGGCCAAAAATTGAGTCATTCCCAAGGACAGTTTTTGGCGTCTTTGTTTTATTGGTTGGAGGATTTTACTTGATCTTAAAATCTCCCAAGACTCTCCAACTCTATCTCTTTATATCTTCATAAGTTGTAAAGAGATAGAGTCATTATCTAATCCAATTAGATAATTTCCAAAAAGCTTCAATTCTTGGATCTCCATTTGTGGGCCTCTACAAATGAGCCTCTTTGAATTGGACTTGAACTTTTAATTAATTCAATTAAATGCCTAATCCCAGATTCAATTAATTGATTCCATTTCGTCCACCTAATCATATTAGAACCCAATTAAATAATTCAATTATTCAATTAAGTAAATTAATTTAACCATTGAATTAATTTATGGCTACCGTAATTAATTGATCTAATCATTTAATTGGTTTGCTCCAAATTAGCTCCCTAATCTTATAAGGTCCAATTAAATAATTTAATTAATTAATTGAATAATTAATTCAACTCCTTGAATTATTTTAAGCCCTAATTAAATAATCTCCATTAATTAATTAGATCCAACCCCTTCGATCAATTCTAAAGTTATAAAAGTTTCATCCTAAATTATGTGTGACCCTTTAAGTTCACAACTAAGCTAATAGTGGGCTTGCAACATTTGCAACTTAGGAATAACAGTTATTACGATTAATTAATCTAATTAATTAATCCGCTTGAAATTAACTCTTAATTCCCTTGAAATTAACTCTTAATTCCAAAAACCTCATAAGTCATGGAAAATACCTAGCAAGTGTATCATGATTACCTAGTCTTTGGCAAAATAGCGAGTAATCCTATTTTAATTAGAAGTACCATATACGTAAGGTCCTTCTGTCAACTAATCTCCCAATTGAGTGTAGGGCATGGATTAAAAGTCAAAACCCTAAATAACTCAATATCTATGATAATTACAAGTACCATACACATAAGGTCCTTCTGTCAACTAATCTCCAAATTGAGTGTAGGGCATGGATTAAAAGTTAAAACCCTAAATAACTCAATATCTATGATAATTACAAGTACCATACACATAAGGTCCTTCTGTCAACTAATCTCCCAATTGAGTCTAGGTATGGATTAAAATTCGAAACCGTAAATGACTTAATAACTATAATTTTATTTCAAGTTGCAATAACTTATAATGAATCGTTACAAAACTCCATCTACCATTCATCCTACCTTGACCAAGGACTTCTTAGTCATCAACTATGAAAATATAGGAGATTCATTTGTTCTATCAGACAAGTAACGAATCCTTTGTTGGTCAATCATTAACCTCCATGCATGCTATTGCAACATCCAACGTATCCACTTTGTAATCTCAAGAAATTAGAAGATGCATCAAGATGACACATGACATACATAATGCTACTATAGTGCCTCAAGTCTGATGACTAATAGTGTACTATCGTAATATAAAATTTCTTGTTTCAACAAACAAAGTCTATAAATTAGAATTTCCAGCAGGCCACTTCAGTGTACTTATTCCCTAATAAGCACCTGCATACATGCACTAGCGTTGCTACACCAAAGTCCATAGACCGAGACATTCTCCTTATGCGGGCATCTACCGTAAGCGCAAGTCTATTGGGCTATTCAATGTCCCATCTCAAAAAATCCTTGACTCGAAACTAATTTAAAACCTAAAGCCTTAGAGGTAAGTTCCATGGTCGCCATCAAATGGGCGACCATGCCCTAGCTAAATTTGGTCTATGGACTTTATCTAATTAACAGAAGTTTATTTTACAAATACAAGAGTATAATAGACACTCAATCTAATTGGCGCGTCGGGCACTACTCTAACAGAGAAACACTTGGTACTTGCTTAATTTCAATATGAGCTAATTGTTTTTTATTCAAGGCTTGGAAAGCCATTTATATGAAGTTTTGAATTGATATAACATTTTGTGGTATAGATGATGGTTTAATTTGTGATGAGCATACACTATATTTTTAATGCTTCTTGACATTTGACCAATTTTGAGATGACCTTTGTTGTTGTAATTGAGATTGGAAGGTAGTGTTGCAATAAGTGTTTGTGTAGTGCATGTCGTGGACTAGGTTGCTATAGAGAGATAGGATCATAGACGTGATTGTTGAAAGTTAGAGAAAGTCACAAAGCTCAATGCATCATTAGCTAGTTAAATCTGTTATTTGGATATAACCAGTTACTCTCTAATGATAGAAAGAGTATCATATACATTTGGAATTCCAACTCACACAACTAAACATTGATCCTAACCACATGCATGTGAGACTCATAATGACATAGAATGGTGATCCATGTCCTTGACCTCTTCTCCCTTGATTTTAATTCCCTATTTTCCTTGGTATTAAATGTTCGCTTTTTTGCTTATTTATTTGTTTAAGTTTTTAATCAACCACCTAATTCTTCGATTTGGTCAAATATAGCTGGATAGTCAAGATTTGATAGTTGCACAAACACTTCTTTAGGACTTGACAACCCTTCCCATTTCACTATACTAAAACTTGGCACCTTACACTTTTGGTATAATTATGTTGCACATAATGCCAATTAGGTATTTAATCAACTATTAATTCAACAAGGTGAAAGAAGAATTGATCAAAGGACTAGGAGGAAAAAATAATTTTCTTATGTTTGAGGGAGAGAGAGGGCTGAAAATTTGGCAAAACAAATCTACAAATTTTCAGCCATATAGGGACTTTTATAGCTCCCCTATCTTCTATCATATGGCAGCTTTCCAAGCTCAACTTAGATTCTAAAAGGTTATTCTTTGATTCCAAGTTAAATACTTATGGTAAGTCTTTAATTAAAATCCAAGACTTAATTATGTAATCAATTTTGGAATTTAATTCTTAATATAATTCCACGTGGGCTTCCATCAAGCCCATACCAAAGAGCCTTGGTCCAAATTAATTGGATTCAATTTAATTGATCCAATCATAAATTATCTCATAAATTATCTCATCCAATGAATTGTAATGACCCACAATAATTAATTTGTCCAAATAATTAACTATTTGTTCCATGGTAGGTCACCTAATCCAATTAGGCCAATCAATTAATCTAATTAATTAATTGAAATAATTCAACAATTGAATTAATTAAACCCAATTTAAATATTCATATTAAATAAATATAATTCAACTCTTGTATTATTTACTTAGATAAGAAATGAGCTTCTTTAAGTTAGTGTGTGACCCCTTATGTTCACGCATATGCTAGTAGGGGATCACAACTCTTGTGACTTAGTCGAATGATTAACACTTGAATTATTCTTGATTAATTAATCAAATTATTTAATCATCTTGGAACTAACCCATCAATTCCAAGAACCTCACAAATCATGATTAGCATCTATAAACACGCCGTGAAGACCTATACATATATGAAGGTGGTGAACTCTAACACTTACGAATACCATGCAAGTTCGATCCTTACGTCGGTTAATCTCCTAGTTAAGCTTAAGGCATGGATTATTAGTCGAAACTCCAATAGCTCAATTCTATGAAACCATTCCAAGCATGTTGATTCGTTAATGCTAATTAGAAAACCTATTTCCTAATTACTCATACCAACTATGACCATGAATTTCTGAATTAAGTATAGTGAAATCATAGGAGATTCACCTATTCTTCTATATAGGTGACATATCCTTTGCTATATAGCACCCGCATACATGCACTAGTGTCACAACACTAGTATCTATAGAGTGAGGCAGCCTTCTTGCAAGTCTACATTGTATGTGCAAGTCTTAATGGGCTAGTTGATATCTCGTCTCAAGAAGCCCTTAACTTGCAACTAGTTTTAAATCACGAACATAGAGGCATATTCCATAATCACTATCTTATGCATGACCATGCCCCATAATCTTATATGATCTAGGGACTTCATGTAATTCAAATAACACAAATTTAAGATGAAGATTGCCTTTTTATTAATGTTTAATAGAAAAATATATTTTGTTACAATACTATATAAGCAACAACTATTGGCTCATTAGGTACTACTATAATAATCTCCAAATTTTCCTAGAGCCAATTTCCTATTTATTTGAGGCCTATCTTATTAGATATCCTTTAAACACTTGTTGAGCTAGGGGTTTTGTCAGTGGGCCTGCGATATTTTCTATTGTGGCAACTTGCTCTACTTTGATGTTGCTTCTACCAATAATCTCTTGAATTAGATGGTATCGTCTCAAGATGTGCTTGGATTTTTAATGAAACCTTAGTTCATTTTCTTGTGGAATCGCCCCATTGTTGTCACAATACAGGGGTATTAGATCAATAAGTATCGGAACAACACCCAACTCCTAAATGAAGTTCTGCATCCAAATAGCCTCCTATGCAACATCAAATATTGCAATGTATTCAGCCTTAGTGGTAGAATCCATAGTCATATCCTGCTTGGAACTCTTCTAGTGATTGTACCACCGTTCAAGGTGAACACAAATCTAGACATCAACATAAAGTCATCTACATTGGACTTGAAACTAGAATCAGTGAAATACTCTAGCTTTAGCCCTCTATTATTGTAAATCAAGAACACATTCTTAGTTTTTCATAAGTATTTCAGGATGTTCTTTACAACGATTTAATGTTGCTTGCCTGGATTGGACCGATATCTGCTTGTGACACTATGAGCATACATAATATCAAGCCTTATGTATAGCATTACATACATAATGTTTCCTATAGTGGATGCAAAAGCTATGCACGTCATCCTTTCTCTTTTCTCTGGAGTCTTTAAGGACATAAACTTCAAAAGAGAAATGCCATGACACATCGGATGGTATCCTCTCTTGGATTCCTCCATGCTAAACTTCTTTAGAATTTTGTCTATGTACAAGGATTGGGATAGTCATAACAACCTTCTAGATCTATCTTTATAGATCTTGATCCCCAACACAAAGGATGTTTTTCCTAAATCCTTCATGGAGAACTATGTAGACAACCAAACCTTTGTTGACTATAACATCCCTACATCATTCCTAATGAGTAAAATGTCATCAGTATATAAGACCAAAAATGTCACTAATGCTTGATAAGCTTAGAATTTGTGATATTTTCATCACCTCCATGAGCATAATTTTACATGTTTTTGCCTAATAATTAATACAATCATGCCTTATCTTAGGATAATTATATGTAGGGACTAAGAATGAAGAATAGAGAGAAAACACAATGAAAATAGATAAGTTTGGAGAAAAATTACTCTCACATTACGACACTAAAGAAGAAGCATCGTGACCATAAGTGAGGCACCAACAGGGAAAATTGGACAATAGCTGAAGGTTATTCTGTACCGTGGCATGGGAAGAGTGGCTCTGCGACACCTAAAAAATAGGGGATCACGCACCGCAATACCACAAAGGTCATGTCGCGATATGAAAAAATCATATAGTGGTCAGCAGCACAATGCCTAATCTTTGCGTCGTGGCACTAATGGTCCTCGACAGAAAAAAAAATGTTAGGGATTTTGAGGGACAAGTGGTAATCTAAGGCATAGTATAGAATCTTTTTAATTTTACACCACTACACCCAAACACACCTTGTGACAATCAATTAGATATACTATACATACAAAATTATATCACACAAATGAGAGATACACATATACATACACATATTTTCTTGGGCAACAAACATGAGAGATTACACATTACACTTTACATCTTTTTTAGAAATTTACACATACTACACACCATAATCTACACACTTTTCTCTCCATTAAAATACTTATTCTCTTATAAAACTCCATACACTTAATCCATCAACCCATTACCCATTGTCCAAGCAGGCTTGAGGAAGTCACAAAAAAAGAGGAGCTTTAATTGGGCTTGAAGGTCATTGAAGAAGAATTGAAGATCCTTTCAGGGGTTGTAATTTTTTTTTCATTTTCTTCTTGCATTTTATTGTAGTTTGAGGATTGTGTGTAGAACATTATGTTAAGAAACAAGTGTTTTACATTTCAATCTAATATGAGCTAATTTCGTTTTTGTCATAGCTTGCAATTATAAATTGATGCTTATTTTGTGATTAGAATGTTGTTTTTATTGTGATGAGCGTATACTATATCTTTAATACTTCTTGAGACTTGGCCAATTTCAAATTGATGTTAATTATTACAATTAAGATCGAGAGGTGAGGTTGTAGCAATGGATTGGCTAGTATGTATCATAGACCGACCTCTATAGAGATATAGGCTTAAGTACGTGCGGTAGTCATAGGTGTGAAAACTGAAAGCTAGCAAAATTCACAAAGATCAAGGTACTCTTAGTGGGATGACCTAAAGCTAAAGATGGCATTGGTGGCCTACTATTACACAACCCACATCATTCCTAATAACAATTGAGCTAGGTT
Organism: Paulownia fortunei; assembly: GCA_019321725.1. NCBI lineage: Eukaryota > Viridiplantae > Streptophyta > Magnoliopsida > Lamiales > Paulowniaceae > Paulownia > Paulownia fortunei. The sequence goes on from CM033106.1 coordinate 18,086,763, forward strand.
CATAACTACATAGGATGGCTAACCAATATATTGACTCTCCTTAGTATCGAATTCAATCTGTCAATCTCCATAGGTTTTAGTTACTTTTGTTACATTTGGTAGTTATTGCATCTTAATTCAATCATCATTATAATTGTTAGGCTAAAAATAGTATAGATAATCTATATTTGGTATTTAAACATGCACTCCCTAGTGATACGACACTCTACTCACTTTTTATTACTTCTTGACACTGTGCACTTGAAGTTTGTTACTACCTATTTTTGGGGTGACAAAGTTTTTGGCGTCGTTGCCTTGGAGTTTATTTTTTGTGTGACATCAAAGTTGATTGTCTAGTAGTTTGACCATTTTATTTGTTTTATTTTTTTTCATTACTTTTGTTTATGTTTTATTTGTTCTAAATTTTTTGTTCGAGCTTTGAGAGTTCTTATTTTTTATTGTAGGTGTTATTGGTACATGACCTGATCATCTACATGGGATCTTAAGACATACGACCCAATAATAGAGAGAACTCTTCATTTGTTGATAAAGAAAGCAAAAGAGGAAGGTGTGGCCAACAATGAGCAAGATATGGAGAATAGATCATTCTTGGACTATGTTAAGACTTCAATCAATAGGAATAATTCGAGTATTAGGAGGCTAGCAATACAAACAAGCATTTTTTAGATTAAAGCGATGCTCATTCAAATGATTTAAATTTTGATGTAGTCGGGTGTTTTGCCAAGTGATGAACCTAATGCCCACATCACAAACTTCTTGAAGATTTGTGACACTTTTAAGTACAATAGAGTGATCGATGATGCTATTCAATTGAGATTGTTCCCATTTTTATTTAGGGATAAAGCTAAGAGTTGGCTTAATTCATTGTCTGCTGGATCAATCACCCCATGGAAGGCCATGGCACAAACACTCCTTGCCAAATATTTCCCACCTTCCAAAACAACAAAAATAAGGAACGACATCACTATATTTGTACAATTTAAGTTGGAGTCCTTGTCTAAAGGTTGGGAGAGGTTCAAGGACTTGTTGAGGAGATGTCTGCACCATGGTTTGCCTATATTACTTCAAGTGCAAATGTTCTGTAATGGCATATCACATACCAATCGAGTTATGATAGATGAAGTGGCAAAAGGCATAATCATGATAAAAACTCTGAATGAAGCATATAAGTTATTAGAAGAAATGGCATCCAACAGTTACCAATGGCAAACATATAGGAGATTGGGGAAAAGGGCATTACGAGTGCGTAATCTCAACATATACTCTACCGTCTCGATCAAATCAAAGCATTGTCTAGAAAAATAGATAATATGGGTGCTTGGGTGATGAAGGTATAACCACAGCATGTGAGTGGAGATGAACACTACAACACCAAATGCTATATGGGACCCATTTTCATCCTTATCCGAGCAAGCTAATTAGGTTGAAAATTTTAATAGACAAGCAAACAATCCTTACTCCACAAACGTACAATCCCAAATAGAGGAATCATCCAAATTTTTCTTGAGGAAATCAAGATAATAAAGGTACACCTCTAGCCAACCAAAGCATGGCAACACCCCTACCACCCGGTTACCTACCTCAAGAGAAAAAATTTAATTTGGAAGAGCTTGTGGCTAAGTTTATCGAGGTGAGATTCCAAAATACCAAGGCAACACTTCAGTATTTGGAAACTCAAATAGGTCAAATTGCAGGTATAGTCTTGGACGTGTTAAAGGAACATTGCTAAGTGATATGGAAAAAAATCCTAAGGTACAAGCAAATGCAATCATGTTGAGAAGTGGGAAGGAGATAGATACTGAAATCCAAGAAGTGGAACCTCAACAAAGGAAGATAAGCCAACATCAAAGCTTAGCAGTTCATCCAAACCAGTCATCCTTAATGAGGTGATAAGTGTTCCTCTCTTTTTTCTACAACATTGTAAAAGCAAAAATTAGATGTGCAATTTTCTAAATTTCTTAAAGTCTATAAGAAGTTTTATATTAATATTCTATTTGTGGATGCTTTACTTTAAATGCCTAGTTATGCTAGATTCTTAAAAAATATTTATCAAACAAAGTGAAATTAGAGGAGCATGAGATAGTGAATTTGACTAAGGAATGCTCGGCAATTGTGCAAAACAATCTTCTTCCTAAGCTTAAGGACCCTGGGAGTTTCTCTATCCCTTACCATATTGGTTCAATTACTCTTGCTAATGCTTTATGTGATTTGGGAGTAAGAATTAATCTTATGCCTTTATCGGTTTATAAGAAGCTTGTATTAGGAGAGCCAAAGCCAACGACAATGTCTCTTCAACTATTCGATTGGTCCATCAAGTATCCACGAGGTATGGTTGAGGATGTGCTACTGAAGGTAGATAAGTTTGTTTTCCTAGTTGATTTCATTATGTTAGATATGAAGAAAGATATTAATATGCCCCTAATTCTAGGTAGATCTTTCCTAGAGATGAGTGGAGCTTTGATTGATGTACAACTAGGAAATTGGATACTTAGAATAGGGAATGGCCAAGTGAACTTTCAAATTTCAAAGTCCTTACAATGTGTGGTAGAAACAAACTTGTGTGGAAAAATTGATGCCCTTGACTCATTAGCCAATAATCTTTTACAACAAACCAATTTTGAGGAGAAAGTTGATGCATCCATTATGGACATAAAAGAAAATGAAAAAGCAAAATGCATGTTGATGTGAATGAAGTTAAGGGATTAAATTATTGGGTAGAAAAGTCTAAGTGTAATCAATTAGATGTTATTGATCCCTTTGTTGTTGAAAAGTGCAGGAAAATAGGTTGAGGAAAGAATTGGCAGCATTACTGAAAATTTCAAAAAGAGAAAAGTTGGAGAATGAAAGCTAGGAGGCTGCCCTTAAACACTTTGATGCCAAATTACCCTTTAAGAAGCATTTTCAAGAGAAATCAAAATTTGTGGGCAAGCCACGACCAAGGTCAAACCCTATCATGAGAGGTGAAGCACATGCGGAAAAAGTCAAGCCCCTTGATATGGGGTGATCAACACCAGTACAAGCACTACTTGGGAAGAGATAACAAGCATAAAATGTCTATATTTTATTCTACCAACTCCCAAGTAGAGGTAAGCTAACGACTATAGCTTAAAACTACTTATCTCTTTAGTATTTTTAGTATTTTGGTTGTTTTAGTTATCTAGTTTCTTGATATTTTGTATATAGACCACATGCTTTCATGTCTCCTGTTCTTATGTAGATGGTCATCTCCACATGGATCTTCCATGGATTCTAAGGGCATCATCTATTTAGAAGGGGCATTTCCTATTTCCACCCTCTTATGTGTTTTTAATCTTTCGACATTAAGGACAATGTTGCTTTTAAGTTTGGGGGTGGGATTTATATTTTGTACATTTGAGCTTTATGTGAAATATTGAGCCAATTTTTTTGATTTTGGAGGATGAATTATGTGGAATTACATATTGTGTGTGATGAGAGTCCAAGAGCAAGCATGCTCTGTTGACAAAGTTGGTTGAGTTCATGTTTTGGGATTGAGTGAATATCTTGATTATCAATTGCTTTTGATGATACCTAATTACTATTATAATGAGTCTAGAGGAAAAAAATATAGCCAGTCTTGTAACATGGCAATTTTTGTGTGTATTTAGTTGTGTCTTAAATGATGAACTTTCATTAAGCACATTGTATTAAAATCTTGTGAATTTTGTGCTATTTCCTGTTGGATTATTACTTCCAATGAGCTTTATTATGGTCATCATAAGGCGTTCTAAAACTTGATTCATTATCCTTCGAGGCAAAATCCTAGAATACTAGCAAACTTGGATACGATTTAGGCCATCTTTGATTTGTTTAAGCCTTTCAAGCCTACCATGAGTACATATCTATCACTAGCTACCCCATTGTATCTTATTGAAAAGAATGGCATATGCAAAGTATATGAATGACCACCATTCGACTTCGTTTCTTGTAAGCTCATTACATCTATCTTGTGCAACCCAAAAAACCATGACTTGTCCCTAAGAGAGCTTAATGTGTGACATATTGTGCACTTTTGATGATAGTACATGAATGGAAAAATAAGGGTGTATGAGAATGTGATGCGACTAAAGGAGACAACCAACCCAATTCGACAAAAAGAAATAAGTTTTGAGGTTGTGAAGGAATGAAAAAAAAAATGAAGTTTCGAGAATTCATGAAAAAAATAAGATAGAAAGAAAAGAAAAAAATATACCAAATATATATATATGAAGTAAAAAGAACAAGATGAAAAGCATGAATTCCGAAAAGGCAAAATGGAGAAAAGTGGGGAAGAAAGAAAAGAGGAGAGTAAAGCAGTTGAAATGCAAAACCACTTAGCTCTCTTTAGCTCTCTTTATTCTATTACTCTTACCCTTTATTTGCAGCTAACACTAGGCCTTACGTTACAAGCTTATTATAGCCCTATTGATCTAAGTTTGTCTAGTGTCTACATTAGTGGAGAAGGTGTGTGAAGATTAAGCCTATGGGACAACAAATAAATTCCATTATTTGACCAATAAGGTTATTGGTTGTTGAATTCATACCGAAAATGCATGCAGGAAACTTGAAGTTGGCACTTCACACACACGTGTTTTGACTTCATGATAGGATTGATGAAGCACAAGTTTTATAGTATTATTTGACTAGCCTTGTGTCTAACCTTTGGACTTATGTTCAATAAAGATTGATGAGGCACTTGAAAAGGTTAATTAAGCTTAGTCATTCATGATCAAATTATGAGCTTATGAATGTTTGATTTTGAATTTTACTTGAGGATGATCAGAAGATAAGTTTTGGGTTAGTTGACAAGCCCATAATTTGTGATATTTCTGACACCTCCATAAGCATAATTTTACATGTTTTTACCTTATAATTGATACAATTATGTCTTGTCTTGTGAAAATTGTGTGTAGTGACTAGAATAGGGCAAAAACATGGTGAAAATGCCTAAGTTTGGATAAAAATTGCTCTTGTGTCGCAACACCAATGAAGAAGCACCATGGTACCATAAAGAAATTAGACTTTCTCACACCGTGACACCATAGGTGAGGTGCTACAACACCAGCAAGGAAAATTAGACAGTAGCTAATGTTATTTCGCACCACAACATAGGAGAAGTAGCGCTGAGGCTCCTAAAGGATAGGGAATTGTTAGAGTAGGATGCCCAGTGTCCCAATTAGATTGAGTGTATTGTACTCTTTTCTTTTGTAAGATAATTTTAATAGGAATCATATTAATAAAAAAAGCACTTTTTTTAGCTTATGCCTTGCATTTTTCTTTCTTCATATCAGATAAAGTCCTTAGACCCAATTTAGCTATGGGGCATGGTCATACATAAGATGGCGATCATGGAATATGCTTTTAAGCCTTTGGTCTAAAATAAGTTCAGAGTCGAGGGCTTTTTGAGTTAGGACATCAAATAGCCCAGTAAAGACTTACACATACAATGCATGCTCGTAAGGCAAGGACATCACATTCCATTGTCATTAGCATAGAGATGCAAGTACATATATGTGGGTGCTTGTTAGAGAACAAGTACACTGAACATAGCCCACAGGAAATTTTTAGCTAGAGGCTTTGCCTGCAGGAGCTCCAACAACTGCCCAGCCAGCAAAGATGTTTCAAGCATTGCCATGCTAACCTACAATGCATAAACTATATGAGCTAATGCTCAACAAGCAAAGATAATAAACTATATGAGCTAACACTCAGCAAGTAAAGATTATGCATGTCAAAGAATAATCCACAATATAAAGACATGCATCTCAAAATGCTATGCCTACAATGCAATTCCATGCATCGAAACATTTCTCTCAAAACCATTTCTTTCTTCAGCCCCTAACCCATGCACCAAAAAAGAGCTCTGCACACCACCATAATCTAATGGCCAATAATGATATAAGCATGCAAATCCATGCATACTTATAAGCATGCAAATCCATGCACGTGAATATGTAAATCCATACATACAATCTTGCAAATGCATGCATGCTTAGGAGCACTAATAGTGGTCAACAAAACATTTTTCTTTCTCAGAATCATTCTATGCAATACAAGAGTTATCATAATGCTCGCATATGATCATGCACATGCCAATACCCATGTATGTATGCTCAGTGGACAGTAATGATAGTACTACGTGCCCTCTGCCATGCATATATAATCTATGATATTACATATAAATCATACATTTAATATGTCTATGCATTGTAGTTGCAAATAAATCTTTACTTACCTTTGATCTTGTTGCGGCTTACTATACGTATTTTAGGTACTTCTCCCAAACCTTAGGTGCCACACAAATCTGTGAGCATATCTATTATCAAACACCATTCCTAATTTGACAAATTCAATATCCTAATATCCTATTAAGACATTAAGGTTCAAAGTTAGCTAGGTAATACTCAAACTTTGCAAGTTACCAACTAAAATATAAACTAGTCCTCTAACTATCATAATTTATCATCTAAAATACATCCCAATATCATGTAATTGAACTAATCCCCAAGTAGTAGAACTTAATAGCAACTTGTATAGGTTGAAACATGCCAAGATATAAAATGGGGCAGATTCTCATTTATTTATTTTCTTGCTGTCCAATTAAATTGCGTAATAATTCTGACACCTTTAAACATATCTAATTTCTCCTAAAAAATTTTCACATGTAGATAACATGTACATAGAGAAAATAAAGTCATATCCTTGCCAAAACTAATAGATATAATGCTGCAAAACCAGTCCCCTTCACATGACACAAAATCTGCAATTCAATTGTGACAGTTTTGAGTACCTCTTCAATATCATGCCCTATTCCAATTTGTAACCTATGAAAATTCATTCCAATAATCTTAACTCAAAATAAACACATTTATTCTCATAATTATCTATTTTATTCAATATTTCACACATTTTTGAAGCCGTAAAGACAACAAAACAGCAAGGTTACAATTTCTGCCATAAGTAATTTCTACTACGGTTTGCAATCAAAAATCCTTCTTTTGTGCACCATGACCAATAAATTGCAGCCTAACATCTTTATAAACAATCGTTAAATATTAATAAATCATAAACCCTTCAAAAATCTGAAAGTCATAGCCAAAACCGCAAGAAATTCTCACCTGTGCAGATTTTGAGGTTCGAGTTGATTGTTATTACTTCTCCTATGTTTTTCTTGATTTCATTTCAACTTGGGATCACTTTGAAGTACTTGTAGACATCAAGGTGTGTGTTTAGAAGCTGATAATGGCTAAAAATGAGGTCTGGTCGTGGCTTAAGGGTGAAGGGTTTGAGGTGTTAGCTTGAGATGCTTGCATAAGCTTGATAAGAAAGCATGAGGTGGCAATTTGTTGTTAAAACTGATTTTTACTCACCTTATGCAACCCTAATCAAGTGTATTTTAATGTATTTTTACTTGGTTGCAACCTATCTTAATCACCATTCAATTCCATAGGTAATTTCTATGCAAATTTCCTAACCTTTCATTCGATTTTTCACCTAATAAACCACCAATTCTTGCATAACCGTCTAATTTGTATTTCTATAATCTCATACTCATATGAAACTTGTAATATGATATTTAAATCATGTAATATCATTTCTAATGTCCCAAGTATGTAATTTATAAATATATACTTTTCAAATTAAATCGTATAAACTTACTAGTGACACCTTTAACACTTCTAAAATTATAATGTGTAACTTAGTAATATTCATCATATTGATACCTAATTTTATTCTTATCATAATGTAGAATTGACCATTTAGGTTAGGGGATTCGATAATTAATATTGTGCAAGAGCTTCAAAATTAAGTTTAATAATTAAGAATGCCATATAAAATAAAATAAATTATACGATGTCAATATAAATGCAAATAGCATGCAATTAACATGTAATTCATGAATCATATTTGGCCAGGTGAGTAGTAAGAGGCTCGAGTATCACACCACTGAAATAGGTTCACTCGCTATTTCAGCTAAAACTAGTTTTCCATGATTACTTGTTAGATACTTTCATGAATAGCAAGGTTCTTGGAATTAAGTAGTTAATTCATAGAGGATTAACTAATTAGATTAATAATCATAATAATTGTTTTTCATAAGTTGCAAATATTGGAAGCGCACTAGTAGCTTAATTGTGAACATAAAGGGTCATACACAAAATGGAGTGGAACATTTCTAATCTAGAAATTAATCCAAGTAGTTGGATTTATTTAATTAATAGAGATTAATTTTAGGATTAAATTAATCTAATATGTTGAATTAATTACTCAATTAAGTGAAAAAGTTATTTAATTGAGCCTAATAAGATTAGGAAGTCCAATTGGAGTGTATTAATTTATTAATTGAATCAATTAATTGAAATTGGTTAAATTAGATAAATTGGATTAATTAATGGACTTTGTAAAAGTCCAAGCCCGAATTAAAGTGGTTTTTTATTTAAAGGCCCACTTGAACTATTGGAAGAAATTAAAAATAAGATAATGTGATTTTCTTGTTAATTATCTTATGAAGATTATTAGAGATATTAGATATCTATCTTAATTGCATTGGAAGAGTCCAACACAATCAAGATGAGGGAGAAGGGGGCCGATTTTGTGTTTTGTAGAAGTCCACAAAATCGGCCACATTCAATCTATGGAGATAGGTTCATTGAATTTGTTATTTTTAGAGAGTTTGACTTTTTCAAAATAATTAATTTCAACATATGGAAATATGGGGAAAGGATGGAAATTATTGGATAATTTTTCAGCCATCTATTTTTCCTTAATATGGACAAAAATTTGTGGGATGTATCTGTCCCAATCTTTGGCCACTTTATAATATTAAGGGGAACAATTATTTTTCATCTTTAACACTTTTCTCTTCTAAAAACTTTTTCCAAAATAATCAAAAATCCTCTTTGATTATTCTATGTATTGAATACTTATTTTCTAAGTTGGATTAAGAATAAATACACACAAAAGAAATCCAAACTAGATTAGTAAAAGAATTAAAATCACTAGTGAGATTTTTAATTCTGTGTTCTATTCCAAACGTTGGACAACCTTTAGAGAGAAAATATTTGGATCCCTTGTGAACCTTTTGCGAGAGTGATTAATAGAAATTGATTGCTACATACCCTATAGCAATCAGAGTGCATCAAAGGTAGACTTTATTTACTCTTTTGTAAAACTATAAAAAATACGCAATCATTAGAATCGCTCTAAACTTGGGGTGATGTAATAATTATTATTGCATGTGCTTATTTTTAAACTATTTTTTAAATTCTATTGCGCATACCCTGTAGTTATAGCGAACTCAATAGTGGTATCAAAGCCACGATTTTGTATTTTTTATATGTTGTTTTTAGATTTGTTTTAGTATTTATTTGATAAATATGTATATTGGTTGTATATATGATGTTGAGCATGTATGATTTTTCTGAAAAAATAATATTTTAATTATTAAAATTGGAACAAGATGACCATACCACTGCTACTATCGAATCGCTACTGCCATCATTCGCCAAGGGCAAGACCGCCACAGGCTGAACACGCACATAGGCCACCTCCCATGTTTGCCATTCATAGGCAGAGCACCCGCTCAGGTTAACACGATAGCAAGTGGCTGGAAGTGGGCAACATGTGCTGGTGATGTACACACACATTAGGTGAAGGTCACCCGATATGTGTGTGCAGCTGTAGTAGGTACTGAGCACAATGGCAACACTCACCCGATGTGCGCACTCCACACACAAGGCAGCAGTGCCCGCACATGCAATCATCATGAGCCTTTGACCAATATGATTGGATGTTTTTAAATTATCTTTAGGTTTTTGGGGTCCACGAGCCTCTTAATCTATTTTGTATTGCATTTAAATTATTACAAACAGAGTACAATAGAAAGTAAAGTTTCTATTTTAATTTTGTAAATGGAGGACGCTTGGTGCGCAAAGGCCCATTCTTATATGGGTTACTAAATGTAAATATAATAGAATAGAAGATTCAAGACCCATGAATGTATGAGTTAAAAATGAAATGTAATAGAATAGTTCTTTATATTTATACCCTTAGATTGACCTTGACCCATTTTTAGCTCAAATAAGTCACATAGGTTGGCCATGATCATCTCATCGCTTTTTACATAAGATACATGCTAGATTTTATTTAATGTTCTTATTTGCGCATATATGATGATGAGCATTAAGTAACCCACATAATAGTTTAATTGATGAGGTCTTGGATAAAATTAAACTCCATTTAATTTGCAAAATTAAGTGAAGAATTTTCTAGAATTTGATTTCAAACAAAAATAGACAAGTTAGGTAGGACCTATCTTTTTATGTCTACCACTAAAGATAGATACATGATGATGCTACCGCACTTCTTCACTGGCCATGAGTCGTAGGGTGGTCTTGTATTTGAAAGTTGTGATCTCTACTAAGCATAGAGATGCTCATGGGATGGAGTCGTCATTATGTTGGCCATGAGTAGTGAGACATCTTAATGCTCCATCTACACAAAAATTTGATAGGTGTTGTTTAATACTTAGTACTATATACGCTCATAAAATTTGGGTATATGGAATAGGTGAGGTAAAACAAACTTTAGGGTTGTATAGTGATATATTTGTCAAAGAGTTGCTCACCGATAGAAATATTTCCATTGGACCTCAAGCCCACTAGAAAATTTGATTTCCCGAGACTTCCATTAGGGGTGATGGAGTTTGAAGAAAATAGTGGGAGATATTTAGTATTAAAGATCTTATATTAAATGAATATATTTTTCCCATAGTTTACTCATTTTCTACTTCATGTATATTTTGTATATTTTTCTAGTAAAATGGCAAAGAATCCACTAGAAACAATTCTTGAGCAAAATAAATTAACCATACCAAACTTTGTTGATTGACTTAGAAACCTTAAGATAATCCTTCAATCTGAAAAAAATGCATATGTCTTCGACACCATGCTTATGAAGACTAATCTTCCTGAGCTTGTGAACATGTAAAGGATGGCTAAGTCCACGATGAAAAAGGACAAGTTGGTTTTACTTGTTGGATCCTCTTCTAGATCAAATGCCGCAAAGCCCAAGAGAGGAAAGAAGAAAGCAAAAGGTTCCTTAAAACCCAACAAGCTAAAGACGAAGGGCGGTGTCAAGGAGGTCTCTTTTCAAGCCAATGACAAGTGTCATTATTGTGCAAACCAAGGCACCGGAAGAAGAACTATAAGGAGTATCTTGCAAGCTTGAAAAGTTCAGGTATATATTTTGTTTAAGTTAACTTGTCTCTTAACGATGCTTCTTGGGTATTAGGTACTAGTGGTTGTGGCTCACATATTTGCAATAAGTTGTATATAATGATAAGAAGTAGGAAGTTGGATGGAGAGAGGCAGTCCTAAGAATGGGGAATGGAGCAAAAGTTGATACATTGGCTATAAGCACCATTAATCTAGCTTTTGATAATGGCTCTGTAATAGTTTTGAACAATTTTCTTTTCATTCCAGATATTATCAAGAACATAATCTTTATTCTGGTTTTGGATAGTGAAGGTTTTAGATTTACATTGAAAATGAAAATTGTTCCATTTTCAAACATTCTGATTTTATCTATTCAGGTTCAGTGACAAATTGCTTATATACTATTACTCGCATAACCCTATTCTCACAATTCAGTAAAATAAAAGAAAATTAGATAATCATAGTTCCATGATCCTATGGTATGTAAGATTAGGGCTTATTTCTGAAAAAAAGATTAACAAGTTGGCATAATTGCTTGACCTAAAGGATGAGCAAGAATTATCAACATATGAGTCCTACCTCAAAGGAAAGATGACCAAATCTCCATTTGTTGGACAAGTGGAGCAAGACAAATATTTATTAGACTTGATCTATATAGATGTATGTGGGCCACTAAGTGTTAGTGCCCGAAAAAACTATAACTACTTCTTAATCTTTATTGATTACTTCTCTAGGTATGATTATGTGTACCGTTAAGGTACAAGTCTGAAGTCTTTGAAAATTTCAAAGAATTCAGAAGTGAAGTAGAAAAATAAACATGCTTTTTAGTATAAAGACTCTTCAATCTGAACGAGGAGGTGAGTTCTTAAGTACAAAGTTTTTAGATTATCTAAGATAGAATTTGATTCTCTCACAGTGGACTCCTCCTGCTACTCCACAACTTAACGAACTTATAAGTAGCCTTGAAAACAGTAGCATACCAATTAAACAGGGTGTCATCTAAAGTTGTGCCTAAAACACCAAATGAGATATAGTGTGGTAAGAGACCTTTCTATAAATACCTTAAAGTATAGGGGTATGCTACTTATGTGAAGCAGCAAGTGGGAGATAAGTTGGATATGAGATCCATCTTATGCAAGTTTGTAAGGTATCTAAAGGAGTGTATTAGATACTATTTCTACGACGCCTTGAAATATAAGTTGTTCATTTCGAGGAATACCACCTTTCTTGAAGAAGAATTTCTATGAAAGAGAAGTGGTAAAGTCATGGAACTTCAAGAACTTCAAGAACCACAAAATGCTCCAACTATCACAGTAGATAACACACCAGCTGATGCTAGGCCCTCTAAGGCACAACCTCTTCATAGATCCAAAAGAGTCTCAAGGGTACCTGATAGGTACGATTTTTTTGTTAAAGAACAAAGAAGAGCGACTCTCCATGGATAATGATCCAAAATGCTATGGAGAGGCAATATCTGACATCAACTTAGAGAAGTGGCATACAATACAAGGTGGACTCTATGTACTCCAACAAGGTATGGACTTAAGTGGACCCACCATAGGGAACTATTCCCATTAGCTGCAAATGGGTTTACAAGCGAAATCTTGGAGTAGATGGAGAGGTAGCAACCTATAAAGAACGCCTGGTTGCAAATGCTTATACTCAGAAGTAAGAAATTAAGGAAACATTTTTAGCATTGGCGATGCTTATATCCATCCAGATTTTGCTAGCCATATCTACATATTATGACTATGAGATATGGCAAATGAATATGAAAATTTCTTTTCTTAATGGAAATATTAAGTAAGAGATCTATATAAAGCAGTAAGAAGGCTTCATATCTAGTGGGAGCAGGCAAAAGGTTTGCAAGCTCCAGAGATCCATTTATGAACTCAAATAGGCTTCGAGGGTTGGAATATCTAGTTTGATCAAAAAATCAAAACGTTTGGTTTTCATAAGAACTCTGATGAATCATGTATCTACAAAAAGGTTATTGGAAGAGTAGTTACATTTGTTGTGCTCTATGTTTATGATATCATACTCATTAGAAATGATATAGGGATGTTGTAGTTAAAGAGGACTTCGTTGTTTAAATAGTTTTTTATAAAGGATTTGGGAGATGTATCTTTTATCCTAGGGATAAAGATCTATAGAGATAGATCTAGAAGGATGATCGGACTATCCCAGTCCATATATATAGACAAAGTGCTAAAAAGATTGAGAATGGAGAAATCCAAATGAGGATTCCTGCTTGTGAGTCATAGGGTTTCACTCTTTAAGGTTATGTCTCTCAATACACCTAAAGAGAGAAAGGATAACTCACATACCTTATGCGTCCACAATAGGGAGCATAATATATGTAATGTTGTTTACATGACCTGATATCGCACATGCTCTGAGTGCCACGAGCAGATATTAGTCCAATCTAAGGAAAGAACACTGGAAAGTCATTAAGATGATCCTCAAGTACTTAAAGAGGACTAAGGATATCTTTTTGATATATGGCAATGGAGAACTAAAACTGGAGGGATATACAGACTCTAGTTTTTAGTCTAATATAGACGACTTAAAATCCATATTTGGATATATGTTTACCCTGTATGGTTGTGCGATTAGTTGAAAATCTTCCAAGCAAGATACGACTGCAGACTTTACCATCAAGACTGAATATATTGTTGCACTAAATGCAGCAAAAGAAATTATTTGGACAAGAAACTTCATTCGAGGTTTGGGTGTATTCCATCTACTGTTGATGTAGTTATGATTTACTATAATAACAATAGGGCCATTATGCAAGCGCAGGAGCCAAGATCTCGTCAAAGATCCAAGCACATAATGAGATGATATCACTTGATCGAAGAGATCATTGGTAAAGGTGACATTGTTGTGGATCAAGTTGCCTTAGTAGAAAATATAGCAGACCCACTTAACTAAGCCCTTAGCACAGAAGGTATTTGACAGACATCTTGAGAAGATGGGCCTTAGATACATGGGCAATTGGAGCTAAGGCAAGTAGAAGATTATTAGAATAGGATGACTAGTGCCCTAAGTAGATTGGGTGTGCTGTACTCTTTTCTTTGGTAAGACAATCTTATTGGGAATCATATTAATAAAAAAATATTTTCTTTATCTTATGTCTTGAATTTTTCTTTATGCGCATTAGATAAAGTCTTTAGACTAAATTTAGCTATGGAGCATGGTCGTACATATGATGGCGATCATAGAACATGCCTCTAAGGGTTTGGTCTTAAATAAGTTTTGAGTCAAGAGCTTTTTAAGACGAGACATCAAATAGCCTAGTAAAGACTCACGCATACGATGCATGCTCATAAGATAAGGATATCGTATTCTATTGGCATTAGTGTAGAGATAAAAGTGCATGTATATGGGTCTTGTTAGAGAACAAGTACACCGAACATGGCCCATAGGAAATTTTTCCTAGACTTTGCCTATTGAAATAAGAATTTCTATGTTGCGATAGTACACAGCAAGTCCTCGAACTTAAGGTGCAGTGGTAGACTTATGTGCATGTTGTAGCACTTTGATATATCATTTGATTGCTTGATAAGCACAAAGGTGGTGTGTTGGGTGTTGCACTGCTGTACTGGAGGTTTGTATGGCCAACATAGAATTTGACACTTGTCTTTTTAATAAGGGAATCTCCTTTACTTTCATAGTTCATGATGAAGACCTTGGCCAATGCAGGATGAATTTGAATTTATCAAGAATAATTAGAACTTGACATGGGATCACAGTTATTGAATTATTTAGGATTTCAACTTATAATCCATGCCCTAGATTCAATCAAGAGATTAGTTATTGGAAAGACTATACGTGTATGGAACTGACAACTAAAATAGATTTACTCGTTATTTTATCTAAGACTAGTTTGCCATGATTACTTGCTAAACGTTTTCATAGATAGTGAGATTTTTGGAATTAAGGAATTAATTTCAAGTGGATCAATTAATCATAATAATCATTATTCATAATTTACAAATGTTGTAAGTCTACTGCTAGTTTAGTTATGAACCTAAAGGATCACACATAAATTATTGTCGAACATTTCTAATCTAGGAATTAATCAAGTAGTTGGATTGATTTAATTAATAGAGATAAATTTTGGTTTAAATTAATTCAATAGGTTGAATTCATAATACAATTAAATAAAATAATTATTTAATTGAGCCTGATAAGATTAGAAAGCACAATTGGAGTGTAGTAATTAATTGATTGGATCAGTTAATTAAAATTTAATAAATTTGATTAATTGGATTAATAAATGAATTTCGTAAAAGTCCAAGCCTATAATGAAGGTGTTTTTTATTTAAAGGCTAGCTTTCATTATTGGAGAAATTAAAAATAAGATGTTATGATTTTCTTATTAATTATCTTATGAAGAAAATTAGAGATATTAGATATCTATCTTGATTGCATTGGAAAAGTCCAACACAATCAAGATGAGGTAGAAAGGGGCCAATTTTGTGGCTTGTAGAAGTCCACAAAATCGGCGACATTCATTCTATGGAAATAGGTTCATTGAATATGTTATTTTTAGGGAGTTTTACTTTTCCAAAAACAACTAATTTCAATATATAGAAATATAGGGAAATGATGAAAATTATGAGATAATTTTTTAGCCATCTATTTGTCCTTGATATGGCCAAAAATTTGTGGGATGTATCTATCTCAATTTTTTGCAACTTTATATTATTAAGGGAAAAAATTATTTTTCATCTTTAACACTTTTCTTTTCTAAAAACTTCTTCCAAAATAATAAAAAATCCTCTTTGATTATTCTATGTATTGAATTCTTATTTTTCACAAGTTGGATTAATATTTAATACACATAAAATCACTCCAAACAAGATTAGTAAAAGAATTAAAATCACTAGTGGGATTTTTAATTTCGTGTTCTAGTCCGAACGTATGGACTATCTTTAGAAGGGAAATGTTTGGATCCTTTGTGAACCTTTTTCAAGTGATTGATAGCAATTATTTACTACACACCTTACAGCAATCGGAGTGCATCAAAGGTAAAAATCCAAAACTTTATTTACTCTTTTGTAAAACTATTAAAAATAAACGATCGTCAGAGCCGCTTCAAATTTAGGGTGATGAAATAATTATTGTAACATGTGTTTATTTTTAAATTGATTTCTAAATTCTGTTGCACACACCCCGTAGTTATAGCGAACCTAAAAGGGTTCTCATGTCACGACACCACAGAGCTTTTGCCGCAATGCCTAATCTTTACACCCCAGCATGAGTGGTCCTGAACTGAAAAAATATGTCGTGGATTTTAATGGAAAAAGTGGCAATCTAAAGCATAGCATGGAATCTTTCTTATTATACATCACTATAACCTCACACACCATATGACACTCTATTAGATATACTATACACACAATTACATCACATAAATGAGAGATACACATGTACATACACATAATTTCTTAGGCAACACACATGAGAGATTGTACATTACTCTTTACATCATTCCTAGAAATTTACACACACTACACATCATAATCTACACACACTTTTCTCTCTATTAAAATACCCATTCTCCTATACAAATCCATACACTTAATACATCGACCCATTACCCATTCACCAAGGAGGATTGAGGATTGAAGTCATTACAAGGAGGAGCTTCAATTGGGCTTGAAGATCATTGAAGAAGAATTGAAGATCCTTTCAAGGGTTGTAAATTTCTTTTTCATTTTCTGGCATTTTATTCTAGTTTGAAGATTGTGAGTAGAACATGATAAGTGCTTTCTATTTCAATCCAATATGAACTAATTTCCTTTATGTCAAGGATGGAAAGCTATCGTTATGGAATTATAAATTGATGCTTATTTTGTGATTGGAATGTTATTTTAATTGTCATGAGAATATACTATGTCTTTAATGCTTCTTGAGACTTGGTCAATTTAATTTGATGTTAATTGTTACAATTGAGACTGAAAGGTAAGGTTGTAGCAATGGATCGAGTATTATGTGCCATGGACTGACTCCTACAAAGACATAGGTATAGATATATATGGTACTCAACGGTGTGAAAACCAAAAGCTAGTAGCATTCACAAAGCTCAAGGCACTCTTAGTGGGATAGCCCATACCAGAGATAGAACTGGTGGCCTACTGTGGGTTGATTTTATCTAATTCGAGAGAGAGCATTAATTACATTAGGAAGATCCATCCTCACACAACCTCCATCATTCATAATTATAATTGAGCTATGTTCATAAGCATATAAGATGGCTAATCAATGCCTTGACTCTCTTTAGTATTGAATTCGATTCATCAATCTCATTGGGTTTTAGTTTCTTTTGTTAAATTTAGTAGTTGTTGCATATTAATTCAATCACCACTATAATCTTTAAGTTGTAGCATAGGTAATCTATATTTGATATTTACACACGCATTCCCTAGGGATACGATACTTTACTCACTCTTTATTACTTATTGACACTATGCACTTATGGCTTGTACCACCTATTTTGGGGTCATATGTGATACCCGAGCCTCTTACTACTCACATGGACAAATATAATTCATGCATTACATATTAATTACATGTTGTTTGAATTTATATTGACATCATATAATCTATTTTATTTTATACAGCGTTCTTAATCAATAAACTTAATTTTAAAGCTTTCGCACGATATTGATTATCAAATCCCCTAACCTAAATGGTTAATTATACATTGGGATAAGAATAAAATTAGGTATGAATATGATGAATATTACTAGGTTACACGTTATAATTTTTAGAAGTATTAAAAGTGTCACTAGTAAGTTTATACGGTTTAATTTGATTTGATCAAGTTATTTCAATAGTATATATTTGTAAATTAACATACTTGGGATATTGGACATGATATAATGTGATTTAAGTGTCATATTACAAGGTCCATATGTGCATATTTTAGAAATGCAAACATGACAAACATTTAAGAATCAGATGCCAATCGATTTAGAGATCGAATGAACGATTAAGAAATTAGGGTAGAATTTATTATCCGATCATACAGAAATTAAAATAGGTTGTAAATAGATAAATAAATAATTATAAACACTAGATTACAGCTGTATAAGATGTGTGTAACATTAGATTTGAACCACCACTTGACACCTAAAACTTTGCCATATCAAGCTACCACCTCAACCTTTCTTCATTTCTATCCTTGAACCACCACCAAAAACTTTTTTCTGAGCTATTTCACCTCCAAAATATCCATATGAAATTTTATAAGTTTCTCCCAAGTGAGTTCCAAGTGAAGAAACAGTGAAGGAAGTAAAGGGAAGTAAGGAGGAGCAAGTAAAGACTTAAAATTGTGCATAAGTGAGCTTAACCTATGTTTTGATTTCAATTCTTAAATTGTTTGAGGGTTTATGATTTTTAAAGATTATATTATTGTTTATAATCATGTTAGGATGTTATCTATGGTCTTATAATTCACAAAAGAGGGATTTTTAGTTGGAAAATCGCAATAGAAATCAATAGGGACAGAAATTGTATTACTTGCTGATTTTTGTTTATAAAGCTTTATATATGTATAATAACTTGATTAAAACCTGTATATTTCATCATATATGTGTTTATATATGATTTTAGGTGATGTATATAAGTTTGGAGAGGTTATAAATGAAAATATGATTTGATATTTGAAGAGACACTGAAAACTGTCATGATAGAACTTACAGTTTTTGTGCACTGATAAGTGGGCTAGTTTTACTGAGGTAAATCAGTGATTTTAAGCAATTATAAAATACGATTACATTTATCTACATGTTATCTAAGTGTGGTGAAAATTTGGGAGTGATTGGATGTGCTTAAGGATGTCAAAGTTAGCATGCAACTAGATTGGACAACAGGAAAATATGAAGATGTGAATCTGTCCCATTTTATAACTTAGTATGTTTCAACCTAAACATGTTTCTATTGAGTTCTTACAATTAGGTACATGCTACTAGAGTGATAATACTTTAATTACATGATGTTTACATGTATTTAAGATGAGAAATTAAGGTATTTGAGGGACTATATTGGGTTCTAGTTTGTGAAAGCTTGATTGTTACCTAGATAGCTTGCTGTTTAAGGTCTTAGTAAGCGATTTTGTGCTTTCAACTTGCCAAATTGGGAATGGTGCTTGATGTTGGGTAATATTACAAGCTATTTTACATCTACGTTTGGAGAGAAACACTAAACAAATCTAGATTAAGCCACCAACCAAGTGAAAGGTAAGTAAAGATTCATTTGAAACTAGAATGCATAGACACAGTAGATGTGTGAATTATATGTAATATCATAAACCATATGTGTATAGCAGAGGTCTCTCCATTGAGCATACATACATGGGCATTGTCATTGACACATGCATGCATCATATACGAGCATTATGATAAATCTTGTAATGCACGGCATGATTTTGAGAAAGAAAAATATTTTGATGACCACTACTAGTGCATCGAAGCATGCATGGATTTGCATGGTTGTATGCATGGATTTGTAGATTCGCATGCATGGATTTGCATGTGTATGAGTATGCATGGATTTACATACTTATATGATTATTGGCCATTGGATTATGGCGGTGTACAGAGCTCTTTTCTGGTGCATGGGATAGTAGCATTGGTCAGGGGCCCAATAAAAAAATAATTTTGAGATAAATATTTTGATGCATAAAATTGCATTGTGGGCATATTTGAGATGCATGACTTGATATTGTGGATTATTCTTTTACATGTATAATCTTTACTTGTTGAGCATTAGCTCATATAGTTTTTGCATTGTAGGTGAGTACGACGATGCTTGAAGCATCTTTTACTGGCTGGGCGGTTGTTGGAGCTCCTGCAGGTGTCTAAGAGAATGTGTACATGGATAACAACCTGTTGGGCTATTTTGTTGGCTTATTATATTTTGAGTCTGTTCTATTATATTTCTAGACTGGTACTATATTTCGCTTTTAAAACTTTACTGGAAATAAGTTTGTAAATATTGTGGTCGTTATGGTTGTTGTATATAAATACTGATCCTGCTATATACATAACATGTGTGAGAAAGTGTTTTAAATAGGGTTGTGCATGTAAGAAGTGATTTATCTTTTCTTAAAGTATTAGAAAAAAAAATATTGCACGTATACGCAAGCTCTATCATGTGAAATTATACTATATATCTAGTTGTTGAGTAGTGGGTGTTACAGAGTAGTATCAAAGCCTAGTTTGAGATCTTGTAGACTATCTATATACACGAACTTAGAACTTGCGGAGCGCAGCCATGCCAGTAAGTTTTACATTATCATATATTACATTACATATTTCATGAATTATATTGGTCATATGTTGTCAAACTTGTATAAAACAACACTGCAAAATGGTGAGAACTCGTGGTGAGAGCAGTGGTGGTGCCAGAGTGCAGAGGATTGAGATACCCACTCTGGTTAATGATCAACATACCATGATTAACCGATTTACAGAGTTGATTGAACTATAGTTCGAACATATTCAATAATTGATTCGGCAGAGGGATAATGGTGAGCAACCGTGGGTAGAGGTAAACCAACAGCATGCGGACTATATATATATGGTGGGAGAACGATTTAGGAGGCTGGATCCCCCAATATTTGAGAATGTTATTAATCCTACTGCTGTAGAGGACTGGTTGAGGACCCTGAAAAATATGTTCCAGTACAGCAGGGCGCCAGTAGAGGAGAGGGTAATGTGTGCCACTTTCATGCTTCGCGGTAGTGTAGGCCATTGGTGGGACATGATCAGCAGCATAAAGGACATTACTACCATGAGCTGGGATAAATTCAATGAGTTATTCTGAAATAAATATTTCACGGCCCCAGGTTGTATGATGAAGATGAATGAGTTTATACAACTACGATAGGAACGATGACTGTTGGGGAATATATTCATAAATTTGAACAACTGTCTAGGTTTGCTACGCACATGGTCAGCACTGAAGCACTGAAGCATTAAAAGTAGAGAGATTTCTGGAGGGTTTGAGGCCATAGTTATACTGGGATGTGAATATGGTAGATACTCAAGGGGTGACATTTTCATAGGTGGCTGAGAGGGTGCTAGTGGCAGAATAGGCTGAATCAAGAATTGCTCGTGCATAGGAGGCTTGACAGTAGTTCAGACAGTTGGGACAGAGATGGACTGTGGGGAAAAAAAGGTCGGTCCAAATGCAGAAGCTGATCAAAATATGGAAGCCAGGATTTAAAGAAATATAAGTATGCATCCAGGCAACTTAAAGAATATGAAAAGAATTACCCCACGCACGACTTGGAACTTGTTGCTATAGTATTTGCACTTAAAATATGGAGGCACTATTTATATAGTGAACAGTGTGAGATCTATACTGATCACAAGAGCCTCAAATACTTCTTCACACAGAAAGAGTTGAATATGCGGCAGAAGAGATGGCTGGAACTGGCAAAAGAATATGATTGTGTGTGATCATTTACCACCCTGATAAAGCCAACGTTGTAGATAATGCGTTAAGCCAAAAATCCACACAAAGTACAATAGCTATGGCTTTAATTCGGAAACCAAAACTGAATGAGTTGCAGAAAATGAATATAGATATTTTACAGACAGGAGTAATAGAGGCAAAGTTGGTAGCCTTAATGCTTCAGCCTACGCTAATTGATAGGATCAACAGGGATAGCGAGATGATGAATATCTCATCAATATGAGAAAATATGTTGCTGCAGGGAAGTCTCCTGAATTTAAGATGACTCAGAATGATATTTTACAATTTAGAGGGCGGTTTTGTGGCCAAAGATTGATAACATCCAGGAAGACATTTTAAAAGAGGCATATTCAACCCTTTATTCGGTACATCCAGGGGCTACCAAGATGTATAGAGACTTGAAAATACATTATTGGTGGCCGGGTATGAAAAAGGATATCGCCCAGCATGTGGAGCAATGTCTAACATGTCAGCAGATAAAAGACCAAACATCAAAGACCCGCAGGGACTTTGCAACCTCTACTCATTCCAGAATGGAAATGGTAAAGGATTACTATGGATTTTGTAACTAGTTTGCCAAAGACTATTAAGGGTCGTGATGCTATTTGGGTTATCGCTGACAGATTGACCAAGTATGCTCATTTTCTTCCCATATGTTCTACCTATTCCATGGATCGCCATGCCCAATTATACGTTCAGGAGATTGTTAAACTTCATGGTGTGCCATTGTCTATAGCTTCTGATAGAGATTCAAGATTTTTATCTGCTTTTTGGAGAAGTTTACACAAAGCTTTAGGAACACAGTTATCATTCAGTACAACATATCATCCTCAGACGGATGGGCAATCTGAAAGAATAATACAGACGTTGGAGGATATGCTCAGAGCCTGTGTATTAGACTTCCAAGGTCAGTGGAGTAAATTCCTACCTTTGGTGGAGTTTTCGTACAACAACAGCTATCAGACTAGCATTGGAATGGCTCCCTATAAAGTATTGTATGGCAAAAAGTGTAGGTCTCCGATACAATGGGATAAAGTTGGTGAGAAGAAACTTTTGGGCCCAGATATGATTCGAGAGATGATAGAAGCTGTGTCATGAATTCGACAAATAATGCAAACTGCCCAAAATCGAAACAAAAGTTATATAGATCGACGAAGAAGGGCGCTAAAATTTGTGGTAGGAGATCATATGTTTTTTAAAGTAGCACCAATGAAGGGCATCATGCGTTTGGGAAGAAAGGGAAATTGAGTCCCAGATACATTGGCCCATTCTCTATGATTGAAAGAATTGGTGATGTTGCTTACAGACTGGATCTACCGGCATCTATGTCCCAAATACACAATATATTTCATGTGTCCATACTGAGGAAATATATTGCTAATCCTGCTCACATTCTGAGCTACGAAGAAAAGCCTGTACAGATTTTGTTATGAAAAGTGAAGCAGGTGAGAAATAAACAGATTCCATTGGTTAAGGTGTTATTGAGAAACCAATTGGTAGAAGAGGCCACTTGGGAAAGGGAGGATGAAATCAGAACTACGTATCCTGAACTTTTTTGGTAAGTGAAATTTCGGCTATGAAATTTTTATAAGGAGGGGAGGATGTCATACCCAAGTCTCTTACTACTCACATGGCTAAATATGATTCATGCATTACATGTTAATTGCGTGTTATTTTTATTTATATTGACATCATATAATCTATTTTATTTTATACGGCGTTCTTAATCATTAAACTTAATTTTGAAGCTCTCACACGGTATTGATTATTGAATCCCCTAACCTAAATGGTCAATTCTACATTGGGATAAGAAGAAAATTAGGTATCAATATGATGAATATTACTAAGTTACACGTTATAATTTTTAGAAGTGTTAAAAGTGTCACTAGTAAGTTTATACAGTTTAATTTGATTTGATCAAGTTATTTCAATAGTATATATTTGTAAATTAACATACTTGGGATATTGGACATGATATAATGTGATTTAAGTGTCATATTATAAGGTCCATATGTGCATATGATTTTAGAAATGCAAACATGACAAGCATTTAAGAATCAGATGCCAATCAGTTTAGAGATCGAATGAACGGTTAAGAAATTATGGTAGAATTTATTATCCGATCATATGAAAATTAAAATAGGTCATAAATAGATAAATCAATAATGAGAAACACTAGATTACGGCTGCATAAGATGTGTGTAACATCAGATTTGAACCACCACTTGACACCTCAAACTTTGCCATATCAAGCTACCACCTCAACCTTTCTTCATTTCTATCCTTGAACCATGACCAAAAACTATTTTCAGAGTTATTTCACCTCCAAAACCTCCATATGAAATTTTAGATTTTGCTCCCAAGTGAGTTCCAAGTGAAGAAAAAAGTGAAGGAAGCAAATGGAAGTAAGGAGGAGCAAGTAGAGACTTAAAATTGTGCATAGGTGAGCTTAACCTATGTTTTGATTTCAATTCTTAAATTTTTGAGGGTTTATGATTTTTAAAGATTCTATTATTATTTATAATCATGTTAGGATGTTATCTATGGTCTTATAATTCACAAAAGAGGGATTTTTAGTTGTAAAATCGCAATAGAAATCAATAGGGACAGAAACTGTATACTTGCTGTTTTTTGTTTATAAAGCTTTATATATGTATAATAACTTGATTAAAACGTATATATTTCACCATATATGTGTTTATATATGAGTTTAGGTGACGTATATAAGTTTGGAGAGGTTATAAATGAAAATATGGTTTGATATTTGAAGAGACACTCAAAACTGTCATGATATAACTTACAATTTTTGTGCTGTGATAAATGGGCTGGTTTTACTAAGGTAAATCAGTGATTTTAAGCAATTATAAAATATTATTTCATTTCTGCACATGTTATATAAGTGTGATAAAAATTTGGGAGTGATTGGATGTGCTTAAGGATGTCAAAGTTAACATGCCACTAGATTGGACATCAGGAAAATATGAAAATGTGAATCTGTCCCATTTTATAATTTAGTATGTTTCAACCTAAACATGTTGCTATTGAGTTCTAACAATTAGGTACATGATATTAGAGTGATAATACTTCAATTAAATGATGTTTACATGTATTTAAGATGAAAAATTAAGGTATTTGAGGGACTATATTGGGTTCTAGTTTGTGAAAGATCGATTGTTACCTAGATAGCTTGGTGTTTAAGGTCTTCGTAAGCAATTTTGTGCTTTCAACTTGCCAAATTGGGAATGGTGCTTGATGTTGGGTAATATTACAGGCTATTTTACATCTAAGGTTGGAGAGGAATACTAAACAAATCTAGACTAAGCCACCAACCAAGTAAAAGGTAAGTAAAGATTTATTTGCAACTACAATGTGTAGACATAGCAGATGTGTGAATTATATGTAATATCATAAATCATATCTGTATAGGAGAGGGCTCTCCATTGAGCATACATACATGGGCATTGTCATTGGCATGTGCATGCATCATATATGAACATTGTGATAAATCTTGCATTGAACGATATGATTTTGAGAAAGGAAAATATTTGCTAACCACAACTAGTGCACCGAAGCATGCATGGATTTGTATAGTTGTATGCATGGATTTGCAGGTTTACGTGCATGGATTTGCATGCGTATGAGTATGCATGGATTTTCATGCTTATATGATTATTGACCATTGGATAGTAGCATTAGTCAGGGGCCCAAGAAAGAAATGATTTTGAGAGAAATATTTTAATGCATAAAATTGCATTGTGGGCATAACATTTTGAGATGCATGACTTGATATTGTGGATTATTCTTTTACATGTATAATCTTTACTTGTTGAGCGTTAGCTCATATAGTTTTTGCATTGTAGGTGAGTACGACGACGCTTGAAGCATCTTTTACTAGTTGGGCGGCTGTTGGAGCTCCTACATGTGTCTGAGGAACTATGTACATGGATGATGACCTATTGGGCTATTTTGTTGGCTTGTTATATTTTGAGTTTGTTGTATTATATTTCTAGACTGATACTATCTTTCCCTTTTAAAACTTTATTGTAAATAAGTATGTAAATATTGTGGTCGTTGTGGATATTGTGCTTTTATATAAATACTGATCCTGCTATATACATGATATATGTGAAAAAGTATTTTAAACATGGTTGTGCATGTAAGAAGTGATTTATCTTTTCTTAAAGTGTTAAAAAAAAAATATCGCACGTATACCTAAGGTCTATCATGTTAATTATATTATATATCTAGTTGTTGAGTAGTAGGTATTATATCATAAGTGCTCCCACTAACCTTTTTGTACACATATGGCTCATACTAATTCTTAAGAAAATCAAATGATAATATTGCCTATCAAATCAAATATTCCAACTTCGTGAAGTTTGTTTGAGTACATAAATGGATCTCTAGAGTTTGCAAACCTTTTGCTCACTCTCTTTGGACATGAAACCCTTTGGTTGTTTCATATAGATCTCTTTCTCAATGATTCCATTGAGAAAAGTGGTCTTCACATCCATTTTTCATATCTCGTAATCATAATACATTGATATGGCCAGCAGTATGTAAATGGACTTAAGCATTGCAACTGGCAAGAACATAGTCAATCCCTTGCTTCTAATTATAACCTTTTGCAAACAGTCTAGCCTTATAGGTCACAACCTCCCCATCTATTTCAATCTTTCATTTATAGACCCATTTGCATCTAATGGGAATAATTCCCACTAGTGGGTCCACTAAGGTTCGTACCTTGTTGAAGTATATGGAGTCCATTTCGGTCTGCATAGCCTCTTACCATTTTCCTGAAGCGATGTCAGACATCACATCATCATAATTCCTTAAATCATAACCTAAAGAAATATCCTTCTTGTTGTTCTCTAACGAAAGGCCATACCTATTAGGTTGTCTTGAGATCCTTCCAGATCTCCTAGAAGGTTGTGTACTTGAAGTGTTAGAAGTTATGGGTTCAATCACTATTGCCTCTTGTGGAATGTTAGTGGCTCTTGAATTTCTTCAAGCTCCATGACCTCACCTTTTTTTATCAGAAACTCCTTCTCAAGGAATGTGGCATTCCTCAAATTAAATACCTTTTGTTCTGAGAGGTCATAGATATTGTACCCAATGGATTACTTTGAGTACCCCATAAACTTATATAAGATGGATCTTACATCCAACTTATCTCCTAATTGTTGCTTCACGTAAGCAGGGCGCCCCCACACCTAAAGGTAGTTGTAAGAGGGGGTTTTACCATGCCACATCTCATATGGTACTCTGTTGAGTAAGAACATCGTCGTTTCTAGGCATAACCACAAAATGAAGAAGGAAGCTTGGTGAAATTCTTCATAGATTGAACCATGTTAAGTAAGGTTCGATTCCTTCACTTCGCCACACCATTAAGTTGGGGCGTGCCAGGTGGTGTCCACTAGAAGAGAATCAAATTTTCTTATAGATAATCAATGAACTCACTGCTCAAGTATTTCCTCCTCGATCTTATCAAAGAATCTTAATACTTCACCCAGTTTGATTCTCTGCCTCATACCTGAATTCTTTAAACTTTTTAAAACCTGGAATAATCATCGGTAAAGATAATGAAGTAAGAATACTACTCTCGAGCACTAACACTTAATAGTCCACATAAATCTGAGTCAATCAAATCTAATGGTGATTTGGTCATCTTTCCCTTAAGGCAAGATTCACATGTCAGCATTTCTTGCAAGTCCCAAAGGTCAAATAATTGTGTAATTTTGTGTACACTCTTCTTAGAGATATGACCTAGTCTAGCATGTCACATGTATGTCGTGCTTTGATTATTCATTTTTCATTTATTACTTTATTGAATATGCATGACAAAAAATTTGGGGTTGAATAGTGTATAAATCATTTGCTCCCAAATATGTAATAAAGAAGAATCAAGGTAAATAGAACAACTTTCATCTTTTATTAGAAAACTAAAACTTTCTTTTACTAGAAAACTTATTCATTCTCTATCCAAAACTAGAATGTAGATAATGTTCTTTATTAACTGGAGAATGTAAAGACAGTTATATAAAACTATTCTATTTCCAGTGCCCAATACTAAGTGGATAGTCCCTATAGCTAAGAAAGGTTGTCTATTCTTCACTTAGCTTATTCCTTCTTATCATCACCTGCATGTTATTATATTGAATAGATGAGATCCAGAACCAGTATCTAATATTCAAGAAGTATCATTAATGGAAAGGCTAACTTCAACAAAGAAAATACCAAAACCATTCTAGCAACAAATAAGATACTTCTTGCAGTTCTTCATCTATTACCCCGGCTTGCCACATTAGTAGAATTTATCTTTGGCCTTGGGACCCTTTTTAACTCCATCATTTACCTTTAGGTTTTTGTTCTTCTTAGAAGAACTCTTCGCCTTCCCTTTCTTAGACTTGGTAGTCTTTGATTGGGATGAAGATCTAATAAACATGGCGCATAATAAGCTTGTCCTTTTTCATAGTGAACTCAGCCGCCTTCAATATGTTATAAGCTCAATGAGACTAGTCTCCATCTTATGCATGTTAAAGTTTGCCACAAGAATTGAATGAGTCGAGCAGAGACTGCAAAACTAAATCCAAGTAGAGTTCATTATCCATAATAACTCCCAAGGATTCAAGTCTTTCAATGAGGCCTATCATTTTCAGTTCATATTCATGAACCAAAGAGCCCTCAACCATATATCTAAAAATCTCTTTTGAGATAGAGTACCCTTACTTGCCTCGTTTGTTCTCCATACAACTTTTGTAAGTGAAGTAGGATATCAGCAGCGTGTGACATACACTTATGCTGTCTCTGAAACTCATTCGACATAAATGCTAACATATAGCATCTAGCTTGCACATCATTATTAACTTGTTTATGATGTTTAGCAAGATCATCGTTAGTAGCATTCGCTGAAGGTTTCGATGGCGGTGTGAGTTTGAGGACATACACCCTATTTTTAAATTACAAGAAAATCCAAAGGTTCCTCAGCCAATCGACAAAATTGATACCAGTGAGTTTGTTAGTGTTCAAGATAAATGCAAGTCGATTTTTAGCCATTATTTCTACAAAATAATATAATGTAGAAAATGACATTCATTTAATTAATTATTCATTTATAATAAGGTCATTTATAATAAATGTCTCCTTACTATTTTATTCGAATTACATCACCCATATGATGGAACTTCAAAAAATCTAATTTCCTAGTGGGCTTAAAGTCCAATTGATTTTGTCACACACCCCAATGTTATGAGCCTATATAATAAAAGCAAAAGGTAGGCAACATATTGCTAATTGCTATGCAACCTTTAAGATATTTTGCTTCATCTTTTCTATATGCCCCAATGCTATGAGTCCATATGCTAATAAATGTCAAACGTGACCTATCAAAACATTTTTGTAAGTGAAACCCCTAAATGTCCTACGACTCGTGGCCAACATTTGGATGCCCACTCCATGGGATCACTATGTTAAGTAGTGATCACAACTTTCCTTACTTAGCATATGCCATGACTCATGATCAATTCACTAAGCTCAGTAGCTTATCACATGTCAATACTTTACGATGGAAAGAATGGACGATTGGGCCTCGCCCAATATTGCCCATTAACAATTGATATAACCCTTCAAGGTTTTTCAATCTAAGGTTTTAAGCTTGAAATTAAATTTAAGTGAGGGAAATGTGTTGGTTTGTCAACATGTAAGGTGTCGTCTTATGATTAACTTGTTTAATGTTATCTATCATAATGATCAAGCAAAATAGGGCGTCATAAGAAAAAATATTAAGAATATATAGCATACATCTCATACACACTATCTAAGGATGAGACTTTATTCCTATGTGATCCACTCGAGTCAAAGTAGATCAATAGTCAATCTAAGGTGATAATTAAAAATGATAATAGCATTATCAATTACATACATGCATCTAAAGCATACATGGGCCTGCAATCCTTGTTTGTCCATCTTACTCCATCTTCTTGTATTGTCCACCAAGATACAAAAAGAAATTTCACCAAGTATGCTACACTCATTAAATACTATCCTATAAGAGACCTTGGATTAAATCTAAGGGAATGTACATAGGAGGGAGATAGAAATTACTTCAAGAGAAAATAGAGAAAGAGACTCGCATATCAAATCATTATATGATAATAAAAGCATGTAAATTTACCATTTTATTTATGTGTCGATTCTATATTTGGGCATAGTGATTTCTTGGTCTTACATAAACCATTTTTACCAATTTTAGAATTAACAATTTAATTCAATTTGAATTTCAAAAAATTTGAAAATAGAAAAATAATTTTTGGGTATACTGCCTAGAGATGCCGTGGCGCCTAGAGTTCAAGGCACCAAACCTTCGGACTTGACAAAATCGTTGGTGCAATGGAGCCAGTTGGTCAGGGCCGCAGCGCTTCAAAAAAAAATTGTCACACCGCGGCGCCAGTTCAACCAAGCCACAATGTTGAACCATTGGTAAGGCTCACACCACAGTGCTAGTCGTGATTTAGCAAATATGAAATGCGTGAATGGCATCAGTTTTTCATGTAGTTTTAAGTTTTATATATTAAAACAATTAATCCAAATGCATGAATCACACAAACAATTTATTGCACATAAACTTCAATAGAAATGTATAATTTTCAAAGAATTAATGCAAGGGGTATCAACTACGCAATAACCTAGGCTCTTCGCATAACCACATGAATCCAAACGTAGTAGTAATTAAAATTTTTACTACATGCATCACATATATAATATGGGTGTCCTGAGTTCTATGTGATTTGATTGATTATGCATATAAAATAATTGATACATGTAGATAAATTCTAGGCTTTAATCAAATTAAACGTGAATTTTTATTTGATGATGAGAATGTTGAAATGATTTTAATGAACTCCTCAATTTCAATACCCCGTGCAAAGGATGAATTCACCAAGACCCCCAAGCATTGATCCTCTAAACATGCATCCATACCTCAAATGCCAATTATAATTCAACCTATGCTAGTAGGTTTTGTGAGATTGTATAGAACAAAGGTAAATCTTTATTTACTTTGGGTATTTAATCAACTTTTAATTCAACAAGGTGAAAGAATAACTAGGAGAAGAAAATAATTTTATTGTGTTCGAGGGGTGAGAGAGGACTAGAAAATTTTTTAGCAATTTTCAGCCATATTGGTGGGGGTGGGGGGCTTTTATAGCTCCCTATATTTCATCATATGGTAGCTTTCCAAGTTTCACTTGTATTCCAAAGGATAAGTTTTTGATTCCAAGTTAAAGACTTATGTTAAGTCTTTAATTAAAATTCAAGACTTAATTTCCTAGTCAATCTTAGAATTTAGTTCTTAATTAACTTTCACATGGGCTTCCATCAAGCCCATATATATAAGGCTTGGTCCAAATTAATTGAATTTAATTTAATTGATCTAATCAATTAAATTATTTTATCCAATGAATTGTTAAGGCCCACAATAATTAATTATTTCAAATAATTAATTATTTATTCCATGGTAGGTTACCTAATCCAATTAGATCAATCAATAATCCAATTAATTAATTAAATTAATTCAAGTCTTGAAGTAAATAAATTTAATTTAATTAATCATATTAATTAAATATAATCAAACTCTTAGATTATTTACTTAGATAAGAAATGAGCTTTTCCGAGTAAGTGTGAGACCTCTTAGGTTCACCTATATATTAGTAGTGAGATCACAATACTTCTGACTTAGTCAAATAAATAATACTTTAATTATTTTTAATTATTTAATTGAATTAATTAATCATCTTGGAATTAACCCATCAATTCCAAAAATCTTAATCAAGGTTAGAGTCTAGTGACATACCATGAAAACCTAGACACAGGTGAAGGTGGCGAACCCTTCTAAATACGAATACTGTGCAAGTCTGATCCTTACGTTGACTAATCTCCTAATTGAGGAAACCCAAATGGCTCAATTGTATAAAACCATTCCTAGCATTTTGATTCGTTGATGTTAACTAGGAAACCCAATTCCTAATTACTCATCCTAATCTAGCCATGGATATTAATATCAAGTATAATGAAATCATAGGAGATTCATCTATTCTTCTAGATGATGACGTATCCTTTGCTAGTCACTAATTAATTTCCATAAATGAAGATGATGCACCCAAAATACCCCATTTGTGATCAACCATCGAAAGTGCACCATGTCGAGTATGAGAAACAATAGTGCCTCAAGTCAAAGTACTATATCGTGCACTACTGTAATAGTGGAAACATCCCATTCAATAATCCTACTTTGTTGAAAGCTTCCAGTAGGGTAGTTCAGTGTACTTTATCCAACAAACACTCACATACATACACTAGTGTTACAATATCAGTGTCTGTGGAATGAGGCACTCTCCTTGCGAGTCTGTATCGTGTGCATAAGTTTTGATGGGCTAGATGATGTCCTGTCTCAAAAAACCTTCGACTTGAAACTAGTTTAAGGCCACAATCACAAAGGCATGTTTCATGATCACCATCATATGCGCGATCATGCCCCGTAGTCTTATGTGATTTAGGGACTTCATCTAATTCAAATAATATGAATTTAAGATGAAAATTACCTTTTTGTTAATGCTTAATTTAAAAAGATAATTTATTACAAGAGTATATTAGCAGCTACTATTGGCTCGCTGAGCACTACTCCAAGAGCACGCAGGCGGACACAATGGGCCAGCACCCATTTGGGGCTAGTCGTGCCTGCTATCATTAGCTGGGCGAATGCTTGCGGGAGGTAGGGAATTGTTCATAACCGCTCGATCATTTGATTAGGGGTTTTTTTTCTTGATTCTTAATTGTTAAGAAAATCAAGAACATCAAGTATAAGAAAATAAAAAAATAATTAATTTTTCTGGTGTGCCCAAGTTGCGAGGCACCGTGGCATGGCCGCATGGCATCGGTGCATCTATTGAAGCAGTAACCTAACAGAAGCCTAGGTACCATGGTGCCGAAAGTCGCCATTGCACTTAAGCTCTACTGAAGGCATGTCTGATATATTTTGGACACATTGGGTCATTTTTCAATAGTATATGACTACATAAAAAAATTAACTGAAAATTAAAATTTTCTAAAACTAGTTGTAAAATTAGTGTTGCCTTATACAAAGTTACTTTATCTCAATACATTTCTTTATAAAAGTCAATTTGTTTTTTCAATTGGAATACCTAGATTGCAAATCACAATAGTAAAATTCCTACATAATTAGCAAAATGAACTTTTTTTTCTCTGTGTTTACACTAATGTCTTTTCATGTGAATGTATATGTATAGTTAATAAATTCTTATGTAACAAATACATTTATATATATTAGATAGTCATGTTGGAGCTGTATATATCCTAAATTTTTTTTAAAAAAATTATATCACTATGTTTCATATTGTATCATGTTCATATCGTCGTGATTGTATTTGTACATCATAGAGTCATCATCGTGCTTATAAAACTCATAATAGCAAAGATGATAAAAAAATTGATTGACTCAATAATTACATTATAAAACAAACAATAAAAGAAGAGCATAAATAGAGATTAATTGGTATTGAAGGGGTTATACTAATTTAAAAACTAAACATGCTAGACAAATTTATAGGGTATGAGTGCAAGTCGACTTCTGTTTCACTATCCAAGCTCCTCATTTTCTTGTGACTTCCATCCATCCCCAAATAATGTTCTATTTGACTTTTATTCGGAATTAATAAAAGTCAATTTTGTGCTATTTTCTTCCAACATTATCCTTTCCATAAATAAATGAATTACACATAGAGATTATTGTTGGACTGAAAAGAAAAATAAAATTATACCTTCCAAAATGTATGTCATGATTTTTAGTTTGATAAATATATGATGTTTATTATTCATTTATATAACTTCTTCCTTGAATAAAGGAAATTTTGTTTCATTTAGTTTAGTTTTTAAAATTACAGTTACCTACCGTATTAAATTTTACTTTTATAGTAAATAAAATAAACATATATTTTTTAAATTTGAATAAAATATATATATTGAGATAAGTAAAAATAGAATAACCATACAATTTAGGATGGGGAGTAGAAATTTTTTATTTTAAAAACCCTGAAGAAGTAGAGTCATTTTTTATGTACCCAAAGTTTGGAGCTAGTGGACCTATCACATACATGGGATGCTCACTAAATGAGGTGGTAGATTTAAAATTTATAGAAATAGTTGAGTTGCAATGACTCATAAAAAAGGGCATCGATGCAAATAACATGAAATTGCGGATAAAAGCACATATGTTTGTATTTCCCCTCACCTTTTCATAATGATTTCCTAAGACCATAACTCAACTATTCCGCTCTGTTGCTCTCCTCTCATTTGATTCTCATCCAGTTTTTAGGTGAGTTTTAAAAAGGTAAAATCTGTATATATTTTTATATACATTTTTTTAAAAATAGTGATTCAAAATTAAATATGATAATTGAAATGATAAATTTATTTTGGAACGTTTCGAAGAAATGAAAATCATAAATCTGATTAGGAGTATTTTTTAATCACGCCTAAGCCTTTAAACTAATGCATAAACATTTTTTCTTATGGTAAGTCACTTTTGTTGGATTGTTATGTTTTTAGTTACTTGTAATTAGTTCTACCTATTTATCTATTTCTCATTGACTGCAGATTTGGAAGTAAACTTGTATTGTATCTTTTGGTCAGATTTTAACAGAAGTCTAGATTGAGTTATTATCTAAGTAAGAGTTGGAACTAATAGAACCATAATTTTCTTTTACTCAAAAAGAAGGATAATTTGATATAATTTTTTTAAAAAACGTACAAGGTAAAATGCTTCTGTTCTTGTAAATAATTAAGTACTTTCATTCTCTTTTTTTGTGATCTGCACAATATTAACATCCAACGTACCAAACTAGGATCTAATTTTTCATTAGCCAAGAAACTCTAGCCCTCATCCAATTTGGACGCCATACTCAATTAATTACTAGACAAATTTCAATACACTAGGACTCGATCCTCATACTGTAACGTGATTAATCAATCACACAAGGACTCAAAAGTCACAAGTCATTTTTTTAGAAAGCGGCAATAACATCATTAAATTATGATATTAATTAACAATAATTTAATATTTTTTTAATAATTATTTTATTATAACAAATAATGCTCATATAAATGAAATAAATACACACATTTGGTAGGACTTGAACCCAATATCTTATACCATAGAGTTTTAGCAGTTCAATCTTTGTTAAATTTTTTTTAAATGCATCAATTTGGTGCATGTTGCTGATAAGTTGGTTTATACTAACAATTCATATGCCTTTTGATTAATATTTGGATTGTTTTTAAGTATTTAAGTTACTTTTTATGCATTTAGTTGCAAAATGAGAAGAAAATTGAAAGAAAAAAAAACTTGGTTGAAATTTTGAAAGAACCCGCATTGTATTGATATTGATGGTAATGTTTGTATTTCAATCATACATTTTTACTCCAATATTAGATTTTCTTTATTTTTAATCCATTAGAAAGACAAGAGATAAATATATAACTTTTATGTTTACTATAAGATCTAGTTTCTTCAATTTTACTGAATAACATCAAGTTCAAGAGTCAACACTGGACTAAAACTTTCTAATATGACATATATTGGTATTTTAGGCATAACTCTCTGCATATATATCACATTGAGATGATTCATGAAGATATAGAAAGAAAAGAGATAGAATTACAATTCTTATGAAGATGCCAAAAGCAGTTTGGCATATAAAGCAGTAAAAGATAGGTGGAAATAGGTTGTAAGCGCTGCATAAACTAGTTTTTGACAGAATGTTCAGCGCCTAGCTGTACAGTTAGCACCTAGGTACTGCCACGCAGATAGAAGGGGCAAAATGGGCCTTTTATCCTCTTTAAGGCATCTCCCATCTAATTTTAAGAATCCCAAAAAGCCTCCAAAGGCATTCCTTGATGAGAAAAGGTATTCTTGATAGAAAGCCGCATGCTGGACAGAAAAAGCCATTCTTGAAGACAAGAGAGTCATTCTTGAAAACAAGGAGAGCTTCAACCATTCCTCTCACTTCACAAATTGGTGAATAATTTTTATATTCTTTCTTATGTATTTCTTGAAGTTATATTCATACATGATGAACTAAACTTTTCTTTCTAGAGGATGATGTAACCTTATTTGATCCTATGTTTTGAATTCTAAATAATATTAGTTCAAGTTATTTATCTTGTTTGTGTTATCTTGCTTAGTATTGTATCTTGATTATTTGACCATTAATTGAGATTGTTGATGTATGAGATTTGATACTCGAGAGAGGTAAGATTATACATGATCATAAAGATAACATAACCTAGGAATCATAGAGTTGAAAAGCTCAAGAAACCTTTGAAGTTTTGAAGAAGAATTGATTGAACTTTTGTAGAGTTTTATTCTTGAGTTTTTTTAGAGATATTGAAATTCATGTTGGAACTCATAGTCAATTCGGCATGGCACTCGAGAGAGGAAATTGATGAGCTTAGAAATTATTAACTTACATGCGTTGATGACTTGAATTGGTATGTTTTGAAAAAAAAGAACACAGGTGATAATTAGGTAAGTCATTCCTCTAGAATTTCTTGCTGATAAGGTGTTTGTTGTATTACTTCAAAAAACTCCACTCTTGTTTTTTGCATTTTTTTCTTATTCTACTTTATTTACCAATCATCACTTGATTTTCTAGATAAAATTGGGATTAATTGAGCTACGATACTTGTTGTAATTTTTTATTACAACTTTTGTAGATACTCAACTCAACTCACCATTGTATTAAAACTTGACACCGTGCACTTATAGTTTTCAGAATATTTATGACCAAGTTTTTGACGTCATTGTCGGTGATTGTTTTATCATAATTATATTAATATTATTATGACTTAGTCTTAATTTTAGTTTAGATTGTTTTTACTTTCTTCCCATATTTTGATATTGTCTTGCCTTGCATTAAATTATACATATTTGTATATGTAAGACAAGGAATCTTAACTTGGGTTATTTTGATCCATAAATTGAGTAGACTCTTAGAGCAGTAAAAAGAGTTGACAATCAAGCTATGGCGGATAACATCAACAAAACTAATATGAACGTCAAACTTCTATTGCAACAACCACTACCACAATGAGCTATCCGGGACTATTTTCAACTAATCATGAACCAAAACTACTTCAAGATAGCTAAAAAATTGATCAATGCCAATAATTTTGAACTTAAACCAGCTCTCATTAGCACAGTACAACAAAATTAATTTGGAGAAAGCGCATTGGAGGATCCTAATGTGCACTTAGCCATTTTTTTGGAGATTTGTAACACCATCAAAATAAATGGAGTGCCCGATGATGCCATTAAACTTCACTTATTTCCATTCTTACTCCAAGACAAAGCTAGGCTATTGTTACAATCTTTTGAACCATGAAGCATACCAAGTTGAAATAACTTGACACAAAAATTCCTTGTTAAGTACTTTCTACTAAGCAAGACACTTCAACTTAAGAGTGAGATAACTCAATTTTGCCAACAAGATTTTGAGCGACTATATGAAGCTTGGGAGAGGTTTAAAGATTTTCTAAAAAGATGTTTTCAATATTGTTATGAGGATTGGTAGTAGGTACAATACTTCTATAATGGTTTAAACGGGAAAACTCAAACCATAGTAGATGATGCCGCATGTGGGACTTTTATGTATAAAACTGTAAATGAAGCCCATATTTTGCTTGAGGAGATGACTACTAATAGCTATCAATAGCCTTTCAAGAGGTCTTCCAATAAAAAAATTGCCGGTGTTCTTGAGGTAGATTCATTTACATAATTAGTTGTACAAGTTTATGCTCTTTCTAACTAATTTACAACTTGGACTTCTAATGGAGCTTCTCAGGAAATGGACTCTATGACATCCACTAGCACTTCATTTATGGAAACCAAAGGTAATAAGCAGGTAAACTTTGTTAATAATCATAATTTCAATTTCAATGGAAATCAATTACCTACTCACTACTATCCGATACTTAGAAATCATGAGAATTTTTCCTATGCAAATAATTAAAATGTATTTCAACCCCACCGAGTTAAAATAAGGCATCTTTAGAGGATTTGATCAGCACTTTCATTGGCAAGACAAAAGGCTAATTGAATAAAAATTGATAAGTTAGTTTTATACCAACTATTTCATATCATCTTACTTAATAATTTATTTATTTTCAAGCATTTTATGTCGATTTTATGTGTTTTTATGTTATTGTGTAGATCTCATATAAAAAAGAAGAAAATTTGAAAAAAAAACAAAAATTCATAAAAAAATTGGAAGTCATGCCACGACCCTTGAAAATGGAGCCACGACACTAGTTAGAAAGAAGGACAAATTGTTTGGAGTCGCGGCCCCAGAAATCAAAGCCATGCCGCTAGTTGGATAGAAAGTTTGAAGCCGCGGCTTTAGAAATCAGAACTGTGGTACTAGTTGGATAGAAAGTTTGGAACCACGACCACAGAAATTAGAGACACAACGCCAGTTCATTTTGGCTAAGACAAATAGTTTGGGGCCGCGACCCCATAATTCAGAGCTACGGCCCCAATTTGCAAAAAATTTAAAATGCAATTTTTTAGATTTTTTTTGGAAGACTATAAAAGGAAAATTTCCAAGACATATTTAGGGTCGGCTCTTGGCCAAAAAATAGAGAGAAAATGAAAGGAGAAGAGGGAAAAGCTTCAAGATTCAAGGTTTGGGGGTTTATTCTTCAAGAATTCAGAGTTCTTCTTTTCTTTTCCTTTTCTCATACTTTTTATCATGAATTGAAATTTGTCTATGAATTTGATAGATATGATTAAGGGCTAAGTTTCTTATATAGGGTTTTGATGTAACCTAATTAGAATGATTTGAATTTATTTTTTAATTTAATTGAATGTTTATTTGATCTAGTTGTATTTTCTACATGGGTCTCAATGCTTTCAATTACTTGGCCACTAATTGAATGATTTGCTATGATATTAACCCGGGAGGTGATGTATGTATCTAGTTCTATGTGTAGAAAATCTTAAATTACATGTAAGATAAGAATATACTTACATGGTTTGTAAAGTTTTTGATTGAGATCTATAGAGTCTAATGATTTATTAATTATTTAATTCACATAAGAATATAGTGGGTTAGCCATTGATAAAATTTTCATTAGACCTTGGGAGAGGCTATTAAATAATTGAGGTATTCTAAACTATCAACTAGAAAAATAAATTGAGATTGATATGATTGAGTATTTAAATCGGATAAATTATGGTGAAATCATAGCCCTAGCTCTTAAAGTTATTGAGGTTCATCCTTATTTATGTTTGCGTATTAGTGTAGTGACACTTTATTTTAGTTTGCACAAATTACCACTCCATTATGATTGTCCAAATAAAATTAGAGTTAACCCAATTTTAGTATTTAATATTTCACAGTCCTCGTGGGAACGATACTTCTCTCATCCACTTTATTACTCGTTAACGATAACGTGCACTTGTGTTCATAAAATTCGCAACAAGTTTTTGGTGTTGTTGCGAAAGACTGTTTTGTTTTATTAATATCAATACCAAGTAGCTATAATTTTAATTTGAAATTTTCTTGTATTTTTTTTTATTGTTTGAGTGTGTCATTGTTTTATCATCTCAAATATTTTCTTATGTGTGTAAGATAAGCATAACGTGGTAGATGAGATGACATATAATGCATATTATGTCCAACTCAATATGGCATGACAAATGAGGCGTCAACTCCGGCCTTTGGAATTAATCAAGTAGATGATATTAATGCATTGAGTGCTCAAGTAGAAGTCCTTTCTAAAAAGTTGGAGAAATTTGCAGCAAATGCTATTCATATACTATTTATGGGATAGTCAAATCATTCTAATACTTCATGGAGAAATGATGAGAATATGATATGACATGCACCTAGTTACCCACCATTGGAGAAGAAGTTAAGCCTTGAAGAAGCATTAACTCAATTCGAACATACTACCAACCAAATCTTATGGCAAACTGAACCTAGTAATCCATCACAAGAGAAGAAGTTCAGTCTTGAAGAAGCAATGGCTCAATTGGGAAAAACTAAGAGTCAATTCATGTTGGAAGTTACAAATAATGTCCAAAATCTATCATCACAACTTCGAAAGTTGGAGATCCAAATTAGTGAGATGGATAACATGTTTCCAACAAGATAATAAGATAATTTGCTTTACACACTTGAGGCAAATGGAGTGGGCGAATAATATTATGATGCTATTTTGAGGAAGGATGAAGAGTTTGAAACTTTCTTGTGGGTTGAAAATCTGATCAAGGATGAACAAGAGATATCAACACAAATACCTCTAGTGGAGAATGGAGAAGATCAAGAAAATGTTCAACCAAGTCCATCTTAAGAGCCATCACTGGAAGTTCCTTATAATCATCTTCTACAAAATAACAAGCTTGTGTCAAATATTGTGGAGAATAATACTGATATCTCATTGCACAAGCATGAATTGGTGGATCACGAGTTGGTAGATTGCTCATTAAAGCATTTTATGGTGGGAAATGAAAGTGTACTTGAGGATGTTGATAAATCTATTATCTATATACACTTCATCATTCCTGACATTGAAAATGATAGAAACATCTCTGTCACACAAGGACAACTATTATTGGTCATCAGGCATACACTCGATAATGTAAAAAATTCACTTGATCCCACTTCGGAGTATGCTCACTATGCTTATTTTTGGGGATCACCTACACTTCTGGAGCATACAAAGGCATGGCATGAGAAACACTTATTTTTGGACGACTGAAGACTATAAATTAAGAGCTTCTTGGGAGGAAACCCAAGTATTTTACATTTTATTTTATTTTTATTTCGTAAGTTTAATTTGTTGTTAAACATTCATTTTTTTTCCTTTTAGTTTGATGAAATTTTTTGCTTCTCATTTCAGGATCCAGATCAAGTTTGGGGAAGGATTTGTAAAATAAAGAGTGATATGCCACGAACTAACAAATGCACGTTCATCAATGTTCTAGGAGAGGATGATGATGAAATAGATGAGAACTAACACCATTCAAGGAAGTCTTCTATGCCTTATCTTGCTTTATTTAACATTAAGGACAATGTTAGTTCCAAGTTTGGGGGTGGATGTATGTGCTTCATTTGATTTTGTTTGTTTATAACTTTTGGAAATTGATGAATGTTGTGCTTATGTATATGCTTGACTCTTGTGGCAATTTTTACCTTTCTTGTAATCTTTTGACATATTGATCATATAGCCTTAAGCATTTGGATTTTCTGCTTGCTTAGAAAAAATCTATATAGACTCGATATTTTTTTTTTGTGATCTCATATAATTCTAGAACTTGTTTGATTGTCACTCAAGGCAAAATCCTAGACTACATAAGATTACGGAAGTGATTTAGGCCATTTTTATACCATTTGAGCCTTTCAAGCCATCCTATTTATGATGTATAATTCCTAGTGTCCCCCGTTGAGTCTGCTAAGCTATTTTTTTATCACCCTACAAATCAACCTTAGCTAGAGAATTAATATTTATCTTACATATTACCTTACATTCAGCTCATTGTTAATCTAGTAACAATATTTTGAGCAGTGAAAGTGGTTTGAAAAAAAATTTAGCAAAAGAGAGATGACGATTTGTACAAATCTCTAAAAAAAAAAGAGAAAATAAATATGAGAAAATAGTGCAACACCTATTGTTCTTAAAAATAAATAAGTTCGGGGATGTAGCAATATAAAAACAACAAAGGGAGTTTAATAAATAAAGTGATGTGACAAATCAAAAGATGAAAGGTTCGTGAAGGTATGAGACGAAGATGTGGTAGTGCTCATCAACAAGGTTCTAGAATAGTTGTGCGCTATGAGTAATTTGAGCCACTTTATTGTCTTTTATCCTACCATTACCTTAGCCACATGTTACAAGCTTTCAAAGTCCTAATGATCCTTGATATTATGTTAGTTTACATTAGTAGAGAGTGACATGAAAAACAAGCCTACAGAATTCTAAAACACATAAATAAGAGATCAATAATTTTGTTGTGAGTTTGTATAAATCAATCTGAGTAGCAAAAAATTAAGTGTAAGATGCTAGACACACACACACTCAAAGGATTTAAAGATGGGTGAATTTGGCACTTGAGTTGAAATCATACATTTTGATGATATTTTGAGATTTCCTTGAATTATAAACACACAAAGATTTTTGTAAGCCTATATGGTTAGTAGGGTCGATTATCACTTGATATTTTTCTTGTTTTACTCCTTTTTTTTGCTTGGGGACAAGCAAATATTTAGGTTTAGGGGTATTCGATAAGTTAGTTTTATTCCAACTTTTTCATATCATTTTACTTAATAATTTGTTTATCTTCAAGCATTTTATGTCGATTTTATGTGTTTTATCTTATTGTGTAGATCTCACGAAAAGGAGAAGAAAATTTGGAAAAGAAAACAAAAATTTGTAAAAAAATTGGAAGTCATGTCACAACTCAAGAAATTGGAGCCGCGTCCCTTGAAATGGAGTTATGGCGCCAATTAGAAAGAAGGACAGATTGTTTGGAGCCATGGCCCTAGAAATCAGATCCACGATCCCAGTTGCATAGAAAGTTTGGAGTCTCGACCTCAGAAATCAGAGCCATGGCGCCAGTTCATTTTGGCTAAGATAGACAGCTTGCGGCCACGACCCCAATTCACAAAAAAATTAAAATGTATTTTTTTAGTCCGATTTTGAGATTTTTTTTAAGAACTATAAAAGACAAACCTCCAAGACACATTTAGGGTCGGCTCTTGGCTAAAAAATAAAGAGAAAAATAAGAGGAGAAGAGGGCAAAGCTTCAAGATTCAAGATTTAGGGGTTTCTTCTTCAAGAATTCAGAGTTCTTCTTTTTTTTTTTCCTTCTCTCTTACTTTTTATCATGAATTCAAATTTGCCTATGAATTTGATAGATATGATTAAGGGCTAAATTTCTTATCTAGAGTTTTGATGTAACCTAATTAGGATGATTTGAATTTATTTTTCAATTTAATTAAATGTTTATTTGATCTAGTTGTATTTTCTACATGAGTCTCAATGCTTTCAATTACTTGGTCACTAATTGAATAATTTGCTAATCATATTGACCCAGGAGGTGATGTATATGTTTAGTTCTATGTGTAGAAAATCATAAAACATGTAAGATATGAATATACTTGTATGGTTTCTATAATTTTTGATTGAGATCTATAGAGTCTAATGATTTATTAATTATTTAATTCATATAAGAATATATTGGTTTAGCAATTGGTAAAATTTTCAGTAAACCTTGGGAGAGGCTATTGAATAATTGAAGAATTCTCGACTATCAACTAGAAAAATAAATTGAGATTGATGTGATTGAGTATTTAAATCGGAGAAATTATGGTGAAATCATAGCCCTAGCTCTTAAAGTTATTGAGGTTCATCCTTATTTATGTTTGCGTATTAGTGTAGTAACACTTTTTTTTTGTTTGCACAAATTACCACTCCATTATAATTGTTCAAATAAAATTTAAGTTAACCCAATTTTAGTATTTAATATTTCACAGTCCTCAGGAGAACGATACTTCACTCATCCACTTTATTATTTGTTAACGATAACGTACACTTGCATTCACAAAATTCGCAACAAAGATGAAGTAAAGATAGACAACATTGAGACTCAATTGGGGCAGCTAGCTTCAAGTTTAAGGGCTCAAATGAAATTAGTGGAGAATCAAATTAGACAACTTGCTACTGAATTTAATGCTTAGAAATATCAACAAAACTTTTCAAGTGATACGTAAATCAATCCAATGAAGCATTGCAAAGCCATCCAACTTCAAAGTGGAACCAAAATCAAGAGGCCGGAAATGAAAAGTTCTAACATTGATTAGCCAATGGCAAACACTTTGAGTTAAAGTCCTATGGAGGAACAACCAAAGAAAGAAGAAAGGTAATCAAATGAACAAATAGGAGCTGAGAAGCTAAAATCTACTCCTAACTTTGAAACTTCTAAATTTAATGTTCCTATTCCTTTTCCACAAAGATTTCAAAAGAAA
Source organism: Paulownia fortunei (assembly GCA_019321725.1). NCBI lineage: Eukaryota > Viridiplantae > Streptophyta > Magnoliopsida > Lamiales > Paulowniaceae > Paulownia > Paulownia fortunei. Next base: position 18,130,570 of record CM033106.1, read on the forward strand.
AAAATTGATTCACAATTTGTGAAATTTTTGGAAATCTTAAAGAAAAATCATATTAATATTCCTTTTGCAGATGCTCTAGAGCAAATGCCCAACTACACCAAGTTCATGAAAGATGTGATGTTAAGAAAAAGGCGATTGGTGGAGTTGGAAACTGTAAATCTCACAAAAGAGTGTAGTGTCGTTTTACAAAAGAAGCTTTCTCAAAAATTGAAGGATTTAGGGAGTTTTACTATTTTTTGTACCATATGATGATCTTTCTTTGATAAAGCATTATGAGATCTTGGAGCAAGCATTAATTGGATGCCACTTTCTATTTTTAGAAAATTAGGAATTGGAGAAGTTAAGCCATCTACTATCACCTTGCAATTAGTGGATAGGCTCTCACCTATCTAAGAGGATTTGTTGAAGATGTAATGGTAAAAGTGGATAAATTCATATTTCCTATAGATTTTGTGTTACTAGATATAGAGGAAGACCAATAAATTCCTTTAATTCTTGGTCAACCATTCCTTGCTATCGGGCGTGCTTTGATTGATGTGCAATGCGTGAATTAACTCTAAGAGTTAATGATGATGAAATGATGTTTAACATTTATTGTGCATTGAAGTTTCAAGAGGAACCACATACTTGTAATATGATTGAAATGTTAGAAACTTGCTTACATGATCATTTTTTCAAACAAATTCCTACCGAACCTTTAGAGCAATACATTGTTCATTCCATAATGCAAGGCAATCACCATGATATTGATATTGAGGATTTAATGCATTACTTGCCCTTTCTTGAATCAAGATTGGTGGAGTTGAAGAAGGATAAATACAAGGAAGAAATAGGAGATACCACAATCAAGGAACAAACAATATCACTAGAGTTGAAAGCACTTCTCGAGCATTTGTAGTATGAATTTCTAGGTACCAACAACATTTATTCGGTAATTATTTCAGCATCCCTATCTCTTTTAGAGATTGAAAAGTTGCTTCGTGATTTAAGAGAGTATGAATCAGCTATTAGTTGGTCAATTTTTGATTTAAAGGGTATTAGTCCTTTAATTATCATGCATAAAATCTTAATGGAAGAATCTTACAAACCATCTATTGAATATCAATGTAGACTAAATCCTATAATAAAAGAGGCTGTAAGAATTAAAGTTTTAAAATGGTTGAATGCTGGAATTATTGATGCAATTTTTTATGGTTCTTGGGTAAATCTGGATTAAATAGTTCCAAAAAAAAAGTGGCATGACCATAATTCAAAATGATAACAATAAACAAATACCAATAAGAATGGTCATAGGTTGGCGAGTATGAATTGATCATAGAAAACTCAACAAAGCTACTCGTAAGGACCATTTTCCCCCTCATTTATTGATCAAATGTTAGACCAACTTGCAGGGTATCAATACTATTATTTTCTTGATGGTTATTCAGGGTACAATCAAATTGTCATAGCACTCGAAAATTAAGAGAAAACATCATTCACATGCCCTTATGGTATTTTGCTTTTCGAAGAATGCCATTTGGATTATGTAATGCCCTAACTACATTTCAAAGATGCATAATGGCAACTTTTCATGATATGATGAAAAACATAATGGAAACTTTTATAGATGATTTTATAGTTTTTGGCTCCTCATTTGATATATATCTACATAATCTTTCTCTTGTTTTGCAAATATGTGAGGAGACTAATCTTATTTTAAATTGGGAAAAGTGCTATTTTATGGTAAAAAAAGGTATAGTTTTAAGTCACCGAATGTCCTCCGAAGGACTTGAGATAGACCAAGCAAAAATTATTACTATTGAAAATAAGTTATTTGATTAAAGATTTTTCAAAAATTGTAAAACCTTTGTGCAACCATTTGGAAAAAAATAAGTTATTTGATTTTAATGATGATTACCTACAAGCCTTTGCTCATATCAAGCAGGCTCTCATTTCAGCTCCTATTATGGTAGTACCAGATTGGAACCAACCATTTGAGCTTATGTGTGATGCTACGATTATGCGGCTGGAGCAATGTTAGGGCAAAGAAGATATAAATATTTTAGGGTTATTTACTATGCAAGTCGAACCCTTGATAATGCCTAACAAAATTACACCACCACTGAAAAAGAATTATTAGCCGTTGTTTTTGCATTTGAAAATTTTTGTGCATCTTGTAGGTACCAAGGTGATAGTGTATACCAATCATGCTGCTATTAAGTACCTCTTTGAAAAAAAGAATGCAATCCTTCTTCAAGAATTTGATCTTAAAATCAAAAATAAGAAAGGAAGTGAAAATGTGGAAGTGGATCACTTATCGAAGTTGGAGCATAACAATGAGAACTATGAAGGGCCAATTAAAGATTTTTTTCTACATGAGTTTATTTTGGCAATCAAAGATAATTTACCTTGGTATGCAGATTTTTTAAATTACCTTGTAGGTGGATTATTGTCCCGGACCTCACATATCATCAAAAGAAAAAATTCTTACATGATGTGAAATCATATCTATGGGATGTTCCCTTACTATTCAAAAGGTGTTCAAATTATGTGATTCGGAGATGCATTCCAATAGAGGAAATAAATAAAATTCTAAAGCATTGTCATTTATCCCCATGTGGTGGTTATTTTGGACCTACAAGGACAGCTTCTAAGGTATTATAATCCGATTTTTATTGGCCAACTTTGTTTAAGGATTGTTAAGCTTTTGTGCAAACATGTGATCGGTGTCAAAGAGATAGAATAATTACTAGATGCCATGAGCTTCCTTTAACTAACATGATGGAAGTTGAACTCTTTGATGTTTGGGGGATTGATTTTATGGGACCATTTTCTCCATCAAACGGCCGATCATCTATTTTGCTTGTTGTAGATTATGTCTCCAAGTAAATAGAAGTAATTGCCACACCTACTAATATTGCCAAGGTAGTGCTTAAATTCTTCCACAAATACATTTCACTCATTTTGGCACACCTAGTGCAATTGTAAGTGATGAAGGTTCTCATTTTTGCAATAAAATATTTAATAACATTTTTGTCTAAGTATGGTGTAAGATAAAAGGTAGCTCTTGGATACCATCCTCAATCAAACCGAGAGGTGAAGTAAATCCTTGAGTAAACGGTAAGCATTAATCGAAATGATTGGACCCATAAGCTTGATGATGCATTATAGGCATACTGCACAGCATATAAAACTCCTATAAGTATGTCTCTTTATTAATTAGTTTATGAAAAAGCTTGTCACCAACCTGTTGAGCTAGAACATAGAGTATATTGGGTTGTGCAATAATTGAATTTTGATACAAAGGCAATTGCAGAAAAAATATTGTTACAACTCAATGAAATGGAGGAATTTAGTTTTGAAGCCTATGAAAATGCTAAAATCTATAAATAAAAAACAAACGAATGGCATGACAAAATGATCTTGAGAAAGGAATTTCAACTCGGACAATTTGTGTTGTTTTTCAATTCTAGATTAAAATTTTTTCAGGAAAAATTGAAATCTATATAGTCTGGTCCCTTCATTATCAATAAGACATTTCTATTTGGGGTGGTTGAGCTCAAAGATAAGGATGACACATTATTTTGTGTCAATGGACAAAGGTTGAAATATAATTACAAAAATAAATTTTGGAAAATGTCTAATATTCCACTTGGAGAACCAACCTAAGGTATTTGGTTTTAGTCTAGCTAAAGACTTTAAACATAGCGCTTCTTGGGAGGCAACCTAAGCCTTTTTTTTCTTATTTTTGTGTGTATTGTTTTATTTCTTATTATTCTTGTATTGTTTCATATCATGATGATTGTTCATCAGGGTTTTAATTCTAAAAGAACACCACCCATTTTGAGGAAAGTCCTCTTGTTTTGCAATTTTCTCAATTATTGAGGACAATGCTTATATTAAGTTTGGAAGGAGAGTTCATGAGTTTAGGATAATTGTTTGTTGCTTGAGAAGTTTAATGCTTGTTTGTAGCTTGTTAAGTTTGGTTAATTGACTTATTTAGTTTATTGATTGTTAAGTTGTGATGAACTATGTGCATGTTTGAAAAAAAATAGTGAATATTAGAATGTGTACATTTGTTTACATGTCTAAACATAAAAAATTAGTTTTATTTACTTTATGAAGTCTTGTGAATCTTAATGCACTAAGTAGTTTGTGGAGTTATATTTAATTATTTAGAGATAATTTACAAGGTATAATTATTTTCGAAATGATCCCACCAACCTCTAGAACTTGTTTGGTCACTAGTCAAAGCGAAATTCTAGGTGGCATAGCACTAAGAAGATAATTTAGGCCATTTTTGGACCGTTTGAGCTTTTGAAACCAGCCTATTCTTAAATTATTCTCTAGTGTCTTTTCTTGAGCCTATTGAAATAATTTTTTAGACACCCTATGCACATTATCAAGTTTTATAAAAAAATTCCAATATTCTACCATTTTTCTTCTCATTTACACAATCATTCTTGAATGAATTGTTGTATTAAAAAAACAAAAATAAAGAGAAGAAAAGATTGAAAAATGAATAAAATGAAGAGATTATAAATTGAGGTGTATGATTTGAACTCCCAAAAACAAATAGACCACTATTGCATACAACAAAAGAAATAAGTTTGGGGGTAATCTAAGATCAAAAAGAAGAAAAATGCGATGTTCAATAAAGAAAAATGAAGGGATTGATGAAGAAGTTGGTACTCATTCATAAAGGTTCTAGTATGATTGTGTAAAATGGATGATTTTTAGCTACAATTTTTCATATATTCCCACCATTACCCAAGCCTTACAATACAAGCTTTTGAAGCCCTTTTGATCTTTAATGTTATGATCTACCGACATTAGTGGAGATTAGTGTGAAAAATAAGCCTATAGAGTTTGGTACGGACTTCAAAAGTGAATCTAATATGAGTAGTTGGTTTTATAAACCTATCCAGATGATAAATGAAAGTTGATAAACAACTTCATTCACACTCACACATATAAGACCATGAAGTTAAGTAAAATTAATATGCATGTTAACATGTAAGTTTGGTATATTTTTCTAATCTTTTGAGATGAGAAGTTAGAAAAATCTTTCTTGACTTTCATTATCTATTTCATATAGAGGTTGTTATTGAGAATTCATGTTTGATGCTTGAGGACAAGCAAATCTTTAAGTTTGGGGGTATATGATAAGTTGATTTTATACCAATAATTTAAATACCTTTTGATTAATATTTGGCTTATTTTTAAGTGTTTATGTTACTTTTTATGTATTTAGTTTGAAATCTTGTAGGTAATGGCAAAATGAGAAAAAAATGGAAAGAAACAAAAACTTGGTTAAAATTTTGAAAGAAACCCCATTGTGCTTCTATTGATGACAGTATTTGTATTTCAATCATAAGTCTTTGATCCAATATTATATTGTCTTGATTCTTAATTCATTGGAAATCCAAGAGATAGATATATAATGTTTATGTTTATCACAAAATCCAGTTCCTTCAATTCTAATTATTAACATCAAGTTTAAGAGTCAACACTGGACTTAAACTTTTTGGTATGACATATCTTGGTATTTTAGGCATAACTCTCTTCACAGATGTCATATTGAGATGATTCATGAAGATATAGAAAGCTAGGAGACAGGAATAAAATTATTATGAAGAACCAAAAGCAATTTTGACCAAGAAAGTGGTGTAAAATTGGTATAAGTAGGCTAGAGGCGCTGTAAAAACTTGTTGTAGACATAATGTTTAGTGCCTAGGCGCTGCCACGTAGATAAAAGGGGAAAATGGGTTTTTTATCCTCTTAAAGCATCTCCCATATGATTTTAAGGATCCCAAAGAGTCTTCAAAGACATTCCTAGATGAGAGAAGGTATTCTTGATAGAAAGAGGTATGCTGGACAAAGAGAGCCATTCTTGAAGATAAGAGAGTCATTATTGAAAACAAGGAGTGCTTTAACCATTCCTCACACTTCAAAAATTGGTGAACAATTTTCATGTTCTTTCTTATGTATTTCTTGAAGTTATATTCATACATGATGAACTAAAATTTTGTTTCTAGAAGATGATGTAACCTTATTTGATCCTATATTTTGAATTCCAAACAATATTAGTTCAAGTTATTCATCTAATTTGTGTAGTCTTGCTTAGTATTATATTTTTATTTGGCCATTAATTGAGATTGTTGATGTATGACATTCAATGCTCGAAAGTGGAAAGATTATACATGATCATAAGGATAACACAATCTAGGAATATAGAGTTGAGAAGCTTATGAAACCTTTGAAGTTTTGAAGAAGAATTCATTGAACTTTTATAGAGTTTTATTCTCATTTTTTTATAGAGTGATTGAAATTCATGTTGGAACTCATAGTTAATTTGGCACTTGAGATAGGGAATTGATGTGCTTAGAAATTCTCAACTTACATATGTTGTTGACTTGAATTGGTATGTTTTGGAATGCAGACATAAGTGATAATTAGGTGAGTCATTCCTCTAGAATTTCTTACTCATAAGGTGTTTGTTGTATTACTTATAAGAACTTCATTCTTGTCTTTTGTAGTTTTTATCTTATTCTACTTTATTTACCAATCATCACTTGATTTTTTAGATAAAATTGAAACTATTTGAACTACGATACTTATTATAATTTTTTATTACAATCCACGTGGATACTATACCCAACTCACCAATGTATTAAAATATGACATCGTGCACTTGCAGTATGCAAAATATTTACGAACAATTGCAATGATATTTTGGGCAATTATGTGACTTATTTGTACATTCTTGAGTACCACTTTGGGGAACATAACTTTGGAGATTCAGTCAATTACAAAAAATTCCAAACCACATATTTATACCAATAGAAGAAAATATCTAGATACCTCGATTTATATCTAATCAAACCTTAGTTTCATCTTTGGCTAAGATTTCTTTTTCCAACTTCTTGCTCTTGAAAATCATAAATTAGTCATACAAAAAAAAATAATCATAAATTAGTATTTCCAACACCACTTCTTCATTTGTGATTTCATTTCCTTCAATAGAGAAGTTCATTATCATCCTTGTTTCATGCTATTGAAATTTCTTAATGTAATAGTTGTGGTTGTTATTGTTGCATTAAATTCCTTTATAGTGTTTACAATGGTGGATTGGAATCTATGAGCTTATAATTACAAACTCCAATAAATTTGAATAATTAATTAAACTCTTTAATTAATTCATCCTATTTACTAATTCCAAAATTACTCCTCTGAAAAATCTAGAATTTTACTCATGTAATTATAGAATAATTTACTCTAATCAATATTGAGTAGTTCATCAATATAATTATTATATATGATTTGACCCTCCATACATGACTCATAATTAGAGCTAGGTTTTCCACTAATCTCTCTAATTATCTGTTGTTCCTTGTCTACCATTAATTTACTAGTGAACAATTAACTTTTAACAAGTTAAAAATTGAGCAGTCTAATGTTCAATTCCATAATTAACTAAGCAAGAGAATTATTTTTTCACTTCCTATAGGAAGTTATGGATTCCATATCTGTAAATTATATTCCCAACTACCTATCCTAATTTGGTCCCAAAATGCAAGTGTTTAGCAATGTTAATTGACAAACCTTTCAAAGAAAATTAAAGATCATATTGAAATAAATAGAAGTCTACAACTACCCATAATTAAGATCAATTATCTATTGCTATTATTTGAATTTTCAAAAGATAACGAAAATTATGTGAAAATTCAATTTACATCTGGTCCAATCCTATATAATCACATTATATAAAGTTCCTTAATTATGATGTCACCACATCAGTAGTTCGGATAAGACCATTATATTCTAAATATTAATGGACCGTACTAATAATGATTTAATTAAAGATCTCAACTTTAATTAATTTCATTATGGACTAATTTAGTTTATTATCTCTATTCTTAAACCTGTCATACATAATACCTATATACTAAGAATGGTCACATTAATAAACAAGAATTTTTGAGTATTCATAAGCATACTAATATATACAAAAATAAGTATAAGATATTATTTTAATAATTTAGCAAAAAATGTACTAATACATACTTTTAGGACACTATCTCTAATAATCTATAACTCACCCTAAAGCAGGTGTGACATGTCTCTAAGTTCTAATCCCAACATTTAACTATCAAATATTTTACCATATTTGGAACAACTTCCAAATCAGTGAAGAATCTTGAGTTAAACTCCTTCTTTAGCTGCTTCACAAGCTACTAAGTATTTAACCTCCAAGGTTGAATCAACAATGCTGGATTATTTAAAACTTTAATTCTTTTCTAGACTATGGCTTCACCACCAAGAGTAAATACTGACACGAAAGTGAACTCTCGAATGTCACTTTGATTAAAATAAAAATTAGTATATTCAAAGGGATTCAAGTCTCCGCCTGAATACACCAACATAATATTTCTCATTCTCCTAAGATACTTCAGTAAATTCTTTACCATTATTCAATAATCTAATCTTAATTTAACTAGAAACAACCGACTATCCATATCACCTAACAAATGTCTAGCCTTGTATAGTAAATAGCGTATATTAGGCTGCCTACTACGGAGGCATATAGAATTCGTCTCATATTCTCATGTTCTTGAGGTGTCTTAGGACACTGCTTCTTAGGGAGGATGATTCCATGTTGGGTTGACAAGTAAATTTTTTTTTGGAATTTTGATATTTAGATAATATTTCTACATCATTCCTAATAAGTAGAATATCATCTGCATAAAATACCTAGAAGACCGCCTTCTTGTCTATGATGTACTTGTTTACAAATGGTTCATCAAAGTTCTGACTCAAAGCCATAAGATTTGATCATCTCATCAAACCTTAGGTTCCATGATCTAGAAGGTTGCTTTAATCCATAATTAGACCTTAGCAACTTGTAGCTTTCTGCTCATGGCCTTGTGCTAAGAAACCCTCTCATTATTGCATGTAAATGTATTCCTCAAGATAGCCATCGAAAAGGCTGTCTTAACATCCATTTGCTATACCTCATAATCTAGGCTTGCAGCAATGGAAAGCAGTATATGGATAGATTTAAGCATGGCTATAGGCGAGAAGGTTTCTTCATAATCAGATCCCTCTTTCTTAGTATAACCCTTTGCCACTAGCTTTGCTTTGAAAGTCTCTACTTTTTGATCTATACCTCTCTTCCTCATAAAGAACCCTTTACACCTAATGAGCTTGACATTCTCAGGTAGATCAATGAGCTCCCACATAGAATTAGAGTACATAGAATTTATTTCTTGGTTCACAGCCTCTTGCCATTTTTCTTTATCAAAATCTTCCATTACATGCTTATATGTTAATGGATAATCCTCACTGTTGTCGGAGATGGCAACTTGTGCCTTTCTATCCTCTCTATAGTGAGCTGGTGGTCTAATAGACCTTTCACTAGTGGGATGGAATTCTGACAATAGTAGGTGGTTCTTTGGGTATGTTGTCCAACAACTTTTATTAGTTGTGATATGATCCATCAGAAAGCAACTCCTCTAGTACAACTTTACTGCGAGATTTGAAATTTGTCATATAGTCATTCTCAAGAAAGGTAGCATTTGTTGACACAATTACCTTATTACATTGAGGATTATAAAATAAACCTCCTCTTGTGCCTTTGGGTTATCCCATGCTTATGATCTTGGTGACAACTTTCTAATCTTTCCTTCAAGCACTTATGTCGGACAACCACATATGTAAAAATGATGTAAAGTAGGTTGAATACTATTCCACAACTCTAAAGGTGCCTTTTGGATACACTTGGATGGTACTACATTAAAAATATATACTGTAGTTTGCAATGTATAACCCCAAACTGAATCTGGCATTGAGAGTAGCTTGCCATAGACCTTACCATGTCAAGTAAAGTTCAATTTATCCTTACAACAACACCATTTTGCTAAGTAGTTCTAGTTGTTTTGAGTTGGTATAAAATACCATGATCTAACATAAAGTCCTTGAACTCAGCATTAACATACTCGCCTCCTCAATCTGATCTTAGAGACTTTAAGATTTACCTACATGCCTTTTGATCTCTTCTTTGAATTAATCATCATTCAATGTGATGAAATATTGACAACCACCTCTAGCTTGTATGGTCATAAGACCACAAACATTAATATGAACAAACTTAAGTAGATTTATGGCCCTATTATCCTTTCTAGTGAAAGGTCTCTTAGTCATTTTACCCTCTAGACAAAATTACAAACAATAAGAGTGCCAACTTTTATCTCTCTTAACTTTACTAACCTGTTTATTCTGTGTAGTTTAATATGCCCTAACCTTAAGTGCCAAAGTTATGTTTCATCCTCTTGAGAAACTTTTTGCCTCTTAGACTTACGATGTTCTACTTTAACATTTCGATATTAATCAATGGTTATTCATGGGCTTAACACATAAAGTCCATTTTCATCTTTAAATGACAAATATCCAACCCATTTATAGAAATAATCTCATTATTATAAAACAGAAATACTAAATATGTTTTCATACAACTTAGAAACAAAAATAAAATTTCTACAAAAACTAGAAATGAAATAAGCATTGTTCAAAACTAAATAGTATTTACTAAAATTTAGATGGACAACTTCCACTGCTTTTGTAGAAATAAAGGCCCCATTTCCAATTCTTATCATGAATGCCCCTTCAATAAGCTTCTTAGAAGAACTAAGTTTATTCTGAGAAGAACAAACATGATTAATGGCTCCCGAAATCAACTATCCAGGATGACGAATAATTTTCCACTAAAAAAGTTCAAGAATAAGTATATCATATTTATCTTTCTTCTTCTCCTAGAGCTCAGAGAGATACTTTAGATAGTTTCTCTTCTAGTACCTCTCAACTCCGCAATGGAAATTAATTCCTTGGGATTTTTCTCAAAGTTCTTCTTCTTCTTGCCTTTAGGACCTTTCTTCTTTGTCCTTTTGGATTGAGTTCCCTAACTTTCCTTCTGATTCTTCCTTTTATTACCATTATTTAAGGAAGAAGACTTATCCTCGGCAACATTTGCCTCTTCTCCTTTAGCCTTTCAAATGGAAATGGTTTCAATGGTTTGCAACTCATTGAGCAGTTGAGTCTTATCATAACTCAACTTATTCATAATCAAGTTGCAATTAAACTACAAGAAATTCAGCGAAAGTGATTCTAAAATCATACTTACTTGGGTTGCACATGGATTTTAGCCTTACTGATATAGTTAATCATGTTCAAAACATGTTCCTTGACTGAGTTCCCCTTCTGCATCTTCGCATTAATAGCCATTTTCACAACTTCATGATGTAATTGATCCAAAGGTTGCCTAAACATGGCCTAAATAGACTCTATTATCTCATAAGCAGTCTCCATCTTTTCGTGTTTTAATCTAAGCACATCAAACATGCCCGCTAATAAGTATGCACGGGGCCTTGTTATTAGCTGCAATCCATTTTTTGATAATTTTACCATATATTATAAGGAGCATTAGCAGCATGTTCTTAGGGACACTCCTCCACAAAGACAAATTTGAAGTTTTCATAGACAAGTACTGTGTTCATGTTACTTTTTCACTAACAATTTTTTCTCCAGTTAATTTTTCATTAGCTAGAATTGCAAGAATGGGATTTGTATCACACATAATTATTGAAATTAATAAACAAACAAAATTCAATATTTATATTAATATAAAAAAAATTGGAATAATAAACATGATACATTATGCATGAACATATAATTATTTTACTAATTCTATGGTAATTCAATCTCATTAATATATAGCCATAGGATAGGTCATACTAAAGATGATTGAATCGAGACCATCTCAATTAATAATTGAATCATCAAAATATCTCATATTTTTATCTATTTATTAATTATCATTTAAATCGGTCTAGATGTAACTAAACGAACTTTAATTACATCTTTATGATTGTAACCCACTATTTTCAATTTCACCAACCTTTTTTTTAAATCAAAGCCACCAGTGTTTAGGTTGGGGTTAGGCGGACACCTACCTATTTATTACTCAAAAAAATTCAAGTGAAGTTTACAAAATCATAAACAAGCTCAATTGAAATAATGAGTACTACTCCTTTCAGATTTAAATCTAAAAGAAGCAAAATTTAATTTGTCAACACTAACATGACATCTGATAGACTTAGAAAGCTCTGAAGCTTGAAATATCTTGAAATCCTTCGCACCACAAGCTAAGTTTGCTAAATTATTTGCTACCATGTTACCTTCTTTAAAAATATGGGTGATTTTGTGTTGAAGACCATGAAGTAATGACTTTGCTCTACCAAGTATGCCTTGAAGATACCAATGTGTTGTACTGTTTCCTCTCAACAAAGTTAATTTCACCAACTTAACTTAAAATTTCCACCATATGTAAGTCAATTTTGAAATATATTGTAATCCAGCCTTGTCATTAACTTAAATGGACACCCTCCATAGTAGCGTCGTGAGGTACTATTTAAATCTCACGATGTTATGTTAATAGTAGAGACAAGGGAATATATGGTCATATATCCCTCTCCTACTTATTATTTTATAATCACGTTCTCCAAACATCTAATATGCCTAATTAGTATATCTCTAAGTATACTTGCGATTTATCTAAGTCCAATCCTATTAGGCTTATCTAATTATCATATTTTAAAAAAAAATCTAAGTAGAATTATTTGGAATAATCATTTAAAAAATATGATTTTAGTTTTATAGTTAAAATTTGGTAAAATCACTATTTTATTTAGGCTTTAATTATTAAGTTAAAAATCATTAGCTTAAATGGGTTTAGGGGAGGGGAAGGAAAAATATTTAGCAAAAACTAGGAGATCTCTTCTCAATGAAAAGATGTAGTATGTTAGAGAGAGAAGAATAAGAGAGCTCCAATTGTTGAATCCCCAATTTCCTATTCCGCTTCTAACTCTGAATTGGAAGATAATTATATCTCTTAGAAAAATAATTTGTATCTTCCTCTTTGTATTTATCTAAAATTCATAATTCTAGATAATACATATAAATATCAAATAAATATCTCATATTTGTTTATTTCCTATGTAGTAAATCATGTATTCCCAATAATCTTCGTATTTTTTATTAACCTCAGTGTAGGAAACAATTTGAACAAATATAAGCATAATTTAATTTGTTGCATTAAATCCATATATATTGTTTATGAAGATGGATTGAAAACCTATGGACCTATAATTACAAGATCCAATAAATTCAAATAATTAATTAAAATTTTTAATTATTTCATCTAATTTATTGATTCTAAGATTACTTCACTAAAAATCTAAAAATTCTAAAATTGCACTCTTATAGTTATAGAATAATTTACTCTGATCAGCATTGAATAGTCCATCAATATAATCATTACATATGATGTGACCCTCCATAGACAATTCATAGTTATAGTTAGGTTTTTCATTAACCTCTCTAATTATTTCTTGTTCATTGTCTACTATTGATTCATTAGTGAACAACTAATTTATAACAAGTTATAAATTAAGTGCTCTGTTATTTAGTTCCAAATTAACTAATCAAGAGAACTGTCTTTTCACTTCCAGCAGGAAGGTTTGGATTCCATATCTATTAGTTACATTTCCAACTACGCATCCTAATGTGGTCGTCAAATGCAAGTATTTTGATAAGTGCATATTTTGATATATTTTTGTATCAAATCCTTTATACTTTTCTTGCTTTATTTTTGGTTAATATTATTGTTTTATTAATATTTTGTGTTAGGAATCAATGAATATTAAAAATTCAAAAGAAGCATGTTTCCAGACTTGTGTAGTTTTTGTGTTTTAAGTATAACATCATGATCAAAAGCTCTATGGACCTGAATCTTACTTCATTTGAAAGCCAAGAGATAGAACTACAACGTTTCTGTTAGAAGCTCAGCCCAATTCAGTCTTAATTATAGCAGAAAATTCGTCCAAATAGTTAAAAATTTTGGATTAGAGTTCAGGCCAATATTAACTTAATTGACCAATTAGGACATATCTCTTAAGTCCAAATTTATTTTGGGTAAATTTGGGTTGATGTAGACAAGACGGTGAGAAAATGTGTCAACATGGTTAAAACATAGGTAGCAAGGTGCTATTGTTGTTAAATGACGACTCTTGGACATGATTTAATAATTTGACCATATCACCCTCATCCAACAACCAAATTTGACAAATGATATATGAAAATATATCAGCATCGAAAGATCTACAACTGTTGTTATTTACGCATCATCAAAATCTAGTTGTATCTAACTTAAAAATGCAATTTAATCTGATAGGTGAGAATTTTGAGGACTTAGTGTAACAACTTACCAACTTTTGGCAACTAGCATACCACTTGATTAACTCCTCCATTATTTGTTTGACCTCTATTATACTCCAAGTACTATAAATAGGCCATATATTAATTTTGTAAGAGAGGGGGTAGAGGGTTTCTTTAGGCTAAATTTTCTAGTATGTATGTTTTCTAGTAATGTAAGTTTTCTAATAGTAATAGAAATGCATTCTCTAGTTTCTCTTCTATTTTTAGTTTTTCCTATTTTTATTATGTATTTCTAAATTTTATTTTGCTGAGGACAAAAGGTGAACCTATTGATGGAGAAAAAGGAATGGTTATAAGGGTAGAAAATATTTAAGTATGTTGTATTATTATTTTGAGTTTTGATCTAAACCCTACTTGTTTTGTGGTGATTCTTGATTTATGTATCTCCAATGGCACAACAAATACTTGGATTCATTTAGCTTATTATACAATTTTACTCCACCGACTACTAATGTGAAACATTGATTTGTTATTGACAAAGGTGTACATAAATGCTTGATCTCATTAATAAGTGTTGACATTAAAAGATAATTTGTAATAGTAAGACAATATCATGATTACTTTATTGCATGAGTTATTTGATAATATCTTCCTATTTGAACCTTCATTATGTATGGATTTTGATTGTGGTAATTAAGAGGTAAAAATAATAAATAACCATTTCTTTATCCAAAACTCAAGAGTGGATTCCTAATCCTCAATATTTTTATTACTTTGATTTTTTTTAATTACAACATACATTAATTGTTTATATATTTTGTTCGTACGTGTGGATCGACCTTGGACTTATGAGAATTATTACTTAATACATCCTGCACTTGGGTTTGCAACCTTAAAGTTATAGTAACTTTTTGGTGCCATTGCTAAGGAAGGCAAGGTAAGTGTTCAGGTTTAATAATATTTTTCCTTTGTAAATATAGTTTGTTTATTTTCTTTATGGATATATGGTTATATGGTATCACAGTCATAATTCTTAGCATTTAGTTAGAAATAATTCTAAAATATTGTTTGAAAATTTATGTGAATCATCTTCACACACTTCCACCATGACTGAAAATGAAAGTGTCCATGATGAAAATGAGATCAACAGGTGCGTACTATGCATTATTACTTGCAACCTTCTCGAAAATCTTCTCCTTCTTGTTTCATTTTTCCTCTCATTGCAAGTAACTTTTGATTCAAATCAGGTATGATCCCTTTACATCATAATTTTCATGGTTTAGAATTTGAAAGCCCCTTACTTGCATTTGAAAGAATTTGATAATGTATGTGCCACTTTTGATGATCAAAATTGCACAAATGAGATTGTTAAGTTCAAATTATTTTCTTTTTCTTTAAAAGAGAAAGCAAAAACTTGGCTTAGTTCTTTAAACCTAGGTCAAGTAGCACTTGTCAAGAAATGCAAGGTGAATTTTTAAAAAAATTCTTTCCAACTTATAAAACTAATGCTTTGAAAAGACAAATTAACAATTTTCTCAAAATTCTAATGAAGCTTTCTTTCAATATTGGGAAAGATTTAAAGATTTGTTGAATTTATGCCCACATTATAGTTTTGAAAAATGGTGCTTAGTTAGGTTTTTTTATGAAAGTTTAACTCTTAAAACAAAATCATTTGTTGAAATAATGTGTAATGATGAGTTTCTTGTAAAGAACCTGATGAAGCCTTTAAATATCTAGATCATTTGGCAGAAAGCTCTCAATCATGGCATAGAGTTAATTCTTCCGAAAGTTCTATTAGATCTAATCTTGTTAATAGTAATAAAGGAAAATATTACCTTAGCCAAGAAGATGATCTAAATGCTAGGATTGCTAGTTTAACAAGAAATGTTGAAGCCATAGAACTTTAAAAAGTAAAGAAAATCAAATTTGTGCATGAGGAAGAAGTTTGTAGCAATTGTAAACTTTTTGGGCACTTCACCAATGAATGTCCAAATATTCCAATACAAATAATTTCATGAACACATTCAAAAAAAATTTCATTCTCCATATTCTAAAACTTACAATCCACAATAGAGAAATCATCCCAATTTTAGTTGGTGAGATGATAACCATGACCAACCGCTGCATTCACAAAAAACACCAAACTTTCATTCTTATCCAGCTCTAGATACAAAATCCCTTGAGGAGACTTTGCAAGAATTTATGTATGAACAAACAAATATCAATAATCAAACTTTACAAGCTATCAATGAGATAAAAAGCATACTTTCAACACTGACAGCTTCTTTTGCGTACTCATGAAAAAGGTAAATTTCCTATTCAACCTCAACCTAATCTTTCCACTTAGTGTCATGTTTCTTCTTCAGGTGAAAATTCAGTCAAGGAGGCTAATTCAATCACAACTCTTCGGAATGGAAAAGTATTGATAAGATTATTCATCCTGAGGAGAAAGTTTCTAATCCACATCCAGAAATGAAGAATGGAAATAGTCTTAACAATGAAGGTAAGTTTGATGAAGGTAAGTGTGAAAATAATGAAAATAAAAAATATTTACCTCCAGTACCATTTCCTCAAAGATTGCAAGCAACTCAGAAATTGAACTCAAATGCTAAAATCTTTAAAGTTTTTTAAACAATTCAAGATTAATATTTCGTTGTTGGATGCAATCAAGCAAGTTCCAACTTATGCCAAATTTTTAAAAGATTTGTTTATAATCAAAAGAAAACAACACGTACAAAAGAAGGCATTTTTAACTGAACGTGTTAGTTCAATCATTTAACAATTCACTCTACCCAAGTCAATGATCCAAGTTGTCGAACCATTTGATGTATCATGGGAAACACTAGACTATAGCGCGCTTTGCTTGATCTTGGTTCTAGTGTAAATCTTCTACCTTTCTTAATTTATGAACAGTTAGGTTTGAGAGAACTTGAAACAACTTCTGCTCCAACTAGCTTACTGTTCAATTAAAGTTCCAAAGGGAGTAGTAGAAGATATGTTGGTACAAATTGATAAGTTTTACTTTCCAATTGATTTTATTGTTTTGGACATAGAGCCTGTTGCACAAACATATACACAAATTCCTATCATTTTGGATCATCCTTTTATTGCAACTTCAAATGCTTTCATCAATTGTAGGAATGATATTTTGAAGTTATCATTTGGAAATATGACTTTGGAACTAAATGTGTTTAATGTTTGTAAGCAACCTGCAGAAGATGTTGAAGTACAAGAAGTGGATTCAATCGAGGAACTTGAATACTTTACCACCACTAACTCTTTAGATTTTTTGGAGACTTGTTTTAAAAGTGAAAGTATTTGTAGAAAGGCACATGCTAATACTCTCTCTGAATTTTTGAAGGTACAAGAAAATCATTTTTGGAAGCCAAGGTTTGAAAAACTTTCATCATCAATAATAAAATATATTACATCAAGTATTAAAGCTCCTGTGGTTGATTTGAAACATTTGCCGGTTGATTTGAAATACTCTTTCTTGGGTGAGAATGAGACTTTTTTATTAATAATTTCTTCCAAACTTGATGCATCTCAAGAAGTAAGTTGATTAAAACTCTGAAAATGCATAACAATGCTTTAGGGTGGACAATTGCTGACATTAAAGGTATTAGTCCTTTAATTTTCACACATAACATCTATCTAGAGGAAAATGCTAAACCTTCAAGAGAAATGTAACGAAGGCTAAATCCTAATATGAAAGAAGTAGTGAGAAATGAAGTCATTAAACTCTTAGATAATGAAATCATTTATCCTATTTTTGATAGCAAATAGGTAAGTCCTACTCAAGTTGTACCTAAGAAATCTGGAGTTACTATAGCCAAGAATGAGAATGATGAATTAATTCTAATTAGGACTGTTACTGGTTGGAAAATGTGCATTGACTATAGAAAACTCAACTCAGATACTTGAAAAGATCATTTTCCATTACCTTTCATAGATCAAATTTTAGAAAGATTTGCGAGATATGAATTTTCTTGCTTTTTAGATGGATATTCTAGGTATAATCAAATTGCATTTGCACTTGAAGATCAAGAGAAAACAACTTTTACATGTTCTTTTGGTACTTTTGCATATCGAATGATGCTTTTTGGATTATGCAATGCACCAGCTACATTCCAATGATGCATGCTTAGTATTTTTAGTCCAATGGTTGAATATTTTCTTGAAGTCTTCATAGATGATTTTTCTATTTTTGGTAATTAATTTGATGATTGCCTATATAATTTAGAAAAGGTTTTGATCAGTGTGAAGAAAAGAATCTTGTCCTCAATTGGAAGAAATGTCATTTTATAGAATTTAATATTATAATTCGAGATAAGAAGGGAGTAGAAAATGTGGTGGATGATCATTTGTCAAGACTTGTTTGTGATGACTCATTTCAAACCACACTCATTAATGACACTTTTCCTGATGAACAACTATTTAATGTTTCTATTTTACCTTGGTTTTCTAACATTGTTAATTTTCTTGTGACAGGAAAGATGTCATCGCATTAGAACTCTCAAGACAAAAAGAAGTTTTTGATTGAGGTAAAAAACTTTTATTGGGATGATTCATACCTATTCAAATACTGTCCGGATCAAATCTTTTGAAGATGTGTGCCTGATAATGAGATAGGTAATATTGTTAAATTTATCATTCCGAAGCATATGGTGGTCACTTATCAGCAAAGAAAACTACTACAAAAATCTTGCAATGTGAATTTTATTGGCCAACTCTTTTCAAAGACACTTACACTTTCTGCAAAAGTAGTAAAAATTATCAAAAGTTAGGGTCCCTATCAAACCGAAATATGATGCCCCTACACCCTATCTTAGTGATTGAAATCTTTGACTGTTGGGATATTAACTTTTTAGGACCATTTCCATTATCATTTGGTTATCTTTACATATTGGTTGTCATAAATTATGTTTCAAAATAGATCGAGGCAATACCTTGTTGAAACAATGATCACAAAATAGTGATAAAACTTTTAAAATAAGATATTTTAAGTCGATTTGGAATTTCTCGATCTATTATCAGTGATGGGGGAAAACATTTTTGTAACAAAGTTTTTGAAACTTTAATGAGGAAATATGGAATCATATATAAAGTTACAATTCCTTATCACCCTTAGATAAACGGACAAGTTGAACTTGCAAATAGTGTGATAAAATAAATTTTGAAAAAAACAGTTAACCCAAACTGTAAAGATTGGTCTCTTAGACTTATCGATACACTTTGGGCATATAGAACTGCTTTCAAAACATCATTAAGCATGTCTCCTTATAGAATAGTTTATGGAAAACCTTATCATTTACATGTTGTACTTGAACATAAAGCTTATTGGGCAATCAAAATGTTTAGCTTCAACCTTGATAAAGTTTCAAAATTGTGCAAATTACAAATCAATGAACTTCAAGAATTGAGAAATGATGCATATGAGAATTCTAAAATTTATAAAGCAAAAATAAAAAAATTTCATGATAATAAAATTTCAAGAAAAATATTTGAGGTCGGTCAAAAGGTTTTGTTTTATAATTCTCGTTTGCATTTGTTTCCTAAAAAATTGAGATCAAGGTGGAGTGGTCCTTTTGTCATAAAAAAATGTATATCCTTATGAGGCGATTGACATTGAGAATCCTAGAATGGTAATATATCCAAAGTAAATAGATAAAGAGTTAAACCATTTCTAGAAAATTAATTTTCACAAGAGGAAATTCTTTTTCTTTCTAACCCTTTTTATGATTAGTGTTGTATATATATATACTTATTTTCCCTGACTTTATTTGTTTTGAAGGCTTTCTTTTTTTTATTTATTTCTTTTCTTTTCTTTTCCCAGTTAAGTGGTAGATAACTATACTCCATAACTATTAAAGTCAGACTTGTTAGTTTTCCAAATAACTGAAATCTTTGTACAAATTTTCTTAGCTTTTCTCATTCTCTTTTCTTGTTCTTTTCAAAATGGGTGACATTCATCTAACTCTCAAGAAGCGATTTCTTTTCTTCTTAAAAATGCAATTTTAAAAATTTATAAAATCAGGATTGAAAAATTGAGGATGCTTATGCACAAGGGCATCTCGGAGGACATACGATGGATAATTGAAGCAAAGGTAAGGGCAGGTGAGTTTTCACATGAGTTTTCAGATTTTCTTACTAGATACATGTCTGATTTTGGTATAAACACATATTAAAAAAAATAAAGGGCAAAAAAAATGAAAGTTTATCACAATTATGCTAGATGGACTTGCAACACAAAGTGTCGTTCTTATGGTTTCTCAAAATCAAGAAGATAAATATAAATTCATTATAGATTGACTGAGTAAGGAGTCTTTATATCACATTATATTGACTCTTGAGACGCATTCATGTGGATTGGTACAACATGCAATTCTTGATTTATGGGATCATTTTCTATGAATATGAGCTTTATAATCTTGATTTATAGGATTATTTTCAAAATGAATATGAGTTTTATAATCTTAGGAATTTGATATTAAAAACCCTTGTTTGGCAGTTTATAAAAAAATTGGATGGGAAGCATATCCTCGAATTATAGAGGGTGTTTAAGTCGTTACTGAACATAAAACTAGAAGAAGATGTGAGCCACAATCACAACTACATGTACATTCTAAGTAGGTAATTTTTAAATTTTGTGTGTCCTTATTTTCAATCTTTTTGGCAAAAGAAATAAATATGCAATAAATGCATTCCATGTTCACATCTCAATACATAGCACCATATTCACTCTATTTTTACACAACTTATTTTCAAAAAAAAAATAATATAAAAAAATGGAAGTTTCTTCGACTCACAAATTCAACTGCATTTGTGTCTTTTGTGGATCCAATAAAGAAAAAAATGGTGAGTTTATAAGGACATCTAATAAACTTGGTAAAACTTCAGCAGAAAGAAAAATTTATTTAGTGTATGGGGGAGACAGTTTGGGATTAATAGGGAGTGTTGCTATTTCTGCTGATATAGGAGGAGTCAATGTTTTTGGGAGTTATCCCAAAATCTTAAACAGTACAGAATATCACAGATATGACCATCGGAGATGAGCTAAAAGTATCACATATTCAGGACAGAATGCCTAATATGTTAAATAATGTGGATGCATTCATCATTCCACGTGGCGGTTTTGGTACACTGGAGGAATTATTATAAGTTGTCTCTTGGGCACAACTCAACATTCACCACAAACCTATAGGTATTCTTAATGTTATTGGTTTTTATGATGGTTTGCTATCTTTTGTAGATCATGCTGTGAAAAAAAAATTATTTCACCGTCTGTGAGAAGAATCCTCATGTCTGCTCCGACACCTGACCAGCTGATTGATCAACTTCTAGCATATATTCCAGAACCTGATCCAGCCTTAGCCCATGTGGATTGGTCCAATAGGAACAATGGTCGAAAATATAAATTGAATTTGACTCTTAGTCTGTGATACTTATTGTTAATGGTTTCATCTAATAGTGTGTGTATTGTATTGTTTCAACTTTAATTTTTTTTAGCCACATTTTAAGTGATATCTTTTAAACTCTACTTTTCTATCTATTTTTGACATTGGGGATAATGTCTCGATTAGATTGGAGGAGGGATAGTTGATATCATGACTTGCGTGTTCAATGTGTGTTTTTCTAGTATTTTATTTCAAAAACAAAATAAAAAATCAAGCACGTTTTCTTATGAGTCCGTTGAAATCATGAAAAAATAGTGGTCGAGTAAAGGGTAATTGTAACACTCTTGAGACGCATCCCTATTTTTTGCATAACATGGCAAGTTTGTGAAGTTTTTAACAAAAGTTTGTGAATTACGAAAAAAATTTATTTATTTTTAGTCGTAGAGGTTCTTCCAACTTCAATGATTAAAATTATGCATGAATAATGTGGTTTGATTTCTTAGCAACATCATTACCCTTTGGCCCCATTACAACCTTTGTTGAAAACCTTTTGATTTTGTGTGATACCTTCAGTGTAGTGGAGATTTGCACCAAAGAAAGAGCGTATGATGTTTAACTTTTTCATTAGAAATTGAGTGATGGTTTTTGTAAGATTTTATGTGAATTCACTTATTTGAAGCATGCATAGTTTCGTCATTATTGACATTAACTATCCACACACACACTTAAGTATGCTTATTGTGGAAATATATTGACTTTTGAATGACTAAGAGTTAAACTCAACACTTATTTGATTTCATTTCTATATTACTTTATTGCTTCATGAGAATAATAGTTGGAAGATAGTTATTATAAGTGTTTGTGGGTATCACCACTGGAAACCCTCACAAGACTATAGCTCATCCTCTATGGGTCACCTAGGGGTTTAAATGCTTGTTGCATATGCTAAATGAAATCATGATTTCCTACGAAAGTGGTTTAGTTTAGGTTTGTTTTAGACTTGCTCGAGGACAAGCAAGGTTTAAGTGTGGGGGAATTTGATAAGTGCATATTTTGATATATTTATGTATCAAATCATTTATACTTTTCTTGCTTTATTTTTGTTAATATTATTATTTTATTAATATTTTGTTTTAGAAAATCAATGAATATAAAAAATCAAAATAAGTATGTTTTCAAACTTGTGCAGTTTTTGTGTTTTGAGTATAATTTTATGATTAAAAGCCCCATGGACTTGAATCTTACTTCATTTGAAAGCCAAGATATAGAACTACAATGTTTCTATTGGAAGATTAGCCTAATTAAGTCTTAATTATAGTAGAAAGTTCATCCAAATAGTTGTACAAAATGGATCATCAAAATTCAGATTAGAGTTCAGCCCAATATTGACTTGTTTGACCAATTAGATCATATCTCTCAAGCTCAAATTTATTTTGGACTGAAATTTGGATATGTTATACAAATAGGTAAATAAACAAGTTTTATGAAGACAAGATGGTAATAAAATGTGTCAAAATGGTTAAAACATAGGCTGCAAGGTACTACTATTGTTAAAGGACGACTCTTGGATATGACTCAATAATTTGACCATATCTCCCTCATTCGATAGCCAAATTTGACAAATGATATATGAAAATATATCAAAATCGAAAGATCTACAACTTTTGTTCTTTTTACTCATCATCAAAATTTGGTTGTATCTAACCTACAAATGCAATTTAATCCGACAAGTAAGAATTTTGAGGACTTGGTGTAACAACTTACTAACTCTTGGCAACTAGCATACCACTTGATTAACTCCTCTATTATTTATTTGGCCTCTAGCATACTCTAAGTACTATAAATAAGTCATGTATTAAGCTTGTAAGAGGGGGGTAGAGGGTTTCTTTAGGCTAAGTTTTCTAGTATGTATATTTTCTAGTAATGTAAGTTTTCCAGTAATAATAGAAATGCATTCTCTAGTTTCTCTTCTATTTTTAGTATTTTCTACTTTTATTTTGTCTTTCTAAATTTTATTTTGTTGAAGAAAAAGGGTGAACCTCTTGATGGAGGAAAAAGAACTGTTATAAGGGTATAAAATATTTAAGTATGTTGTATTATTATTGAGTTTTGATCTAAACACTACTTATTTTGTTGTGATTCTTGATTTATGTATCTCTAATGGCACAACAAATACATGGATTCATTTAGATTATTGTACGATTTTACCCCTACCAATTGCTAGTATGAAACCGTGATTTGTTGTTGACAAAATGTGTGCACAAATGTTTGATCTCATAAATAAGTGTTAGCGTTAAAAGATAATTTGCAATAGTAAGACAATATCATGATTACCTTATTGCATGAACTATTTGATAATATCTTCCCATTGAGACATTCATTATATATAAATTCCAATTATGACAATTAAGAGAGGTAAAAAGAATAAATAACCATTTTTCTATCCAAAATTCAAGAGTGGATCCTTAATCCTCAATACTTTTATTATTTTGGTTTTTCTTTAGTTACAACATACATTAGTTGTCCATATATTTTGATTCACATAAATTCTATTTTTTTAGAATTATAATCCTAAATTCTTCAAACAACTTCCCTATAAATCGACCACGGACTTACAAGAAATTTATTACTTAATATAACCTGCACTTGGGTTTGCAACATTAAAGTTGTAGCATGTTTAGTAATGTTTATTAACGAACCTTTAACAAGCACAAAGATCACATTAAAATAAATAGTAGTCTATACCCACTCAGAATTAAGATCAATCCATATATGATCATCTGTTGATGTTAAAACAATAAAAATTCTATGAAAATTAAAATTACATCTGGTTTAGTCTTCTATAATTATATTATATAATGTGCTTCCATTATGATATCACCACGTCAATAGTCCGATAAGACCATTACATTCTAATTGTTAATGGACCACATTAGTAATATTTTAATTAAAGATTTGAATTTTAATTAATTTTATTATGGACTAATTTATTTTATTATCCCTAATCTGAATCCTCTCATATATAATACTTATGTACTAAGATTACGGTCACATTAATAAACAAAAAGTTGTAATATTAATAAGCATACTAATATGCACAAAAATAAGTATGAGAAATTATTTTACTAATTCCACAAATAATGTACTAATACATGCTTTAGGTCACTATCCCTAACATCTGCTTTATTTTCCTTTCTTACTTTCACCTGTAGTTACTACCTTTTTTTTTATTCGTTCATTGCCTTTTCTTGTAGATTAGATATTTGTTGCACTTTTTGTCATATTAAGTGCACTGCTATTTTAGATGTCACTGTTGGAATTTTTTAGATGCATCAATTTGGTGCATATTATTGGGTTCACAGGATCTCAGCATATGTGGCACAACAAAATTTTAGAATTTTATAAAATATACAAATTATGACATTCTTTATTTAATTTGTATATCCCGTTGCTATTGCAATTAGACCGATTAGGTATAATTTAATCCTTGTGCAGGAAAGTTTAGACTAAATGCAATTGACTTTGAAATGATACAAATCGTTGTCAACCTCCCACGGTCAAAATCAAGAGTTCTTCAATTGAATCACAAAGTGTTTAATTAACTCGAATGTCCACGAATTTTAAAACTTTTTGGTGGAATCGATTTCCCTAAGAGCTCAAATTGTGTCTCCTCTAAGTTTATCCACACTTTGAATGCTCATATAAGACTATACCTACACTAGTAGGTTAAATTCGACAATTTCTATCTAAGAAATTAGTGTATAAAGTTTTTGGAAGAAAAATAAAAACACTTTGTCAATAGGTATAGGCTTACATTCTTTTATTTTGTTTAATAGGAAAAAATAAAAGAGCACATAAATCACCTAAAAGGGCTAAGGCAAAGGGGGTGGTTTTGGGCTGGTTTGAAGGCTAAAAAATAGAAATTTATCATTGAAAAATCCTCCCAAAATCTATTCCTTCGACTCGACCTCTTCAATTCAATAGTAATAGGGAATAGGTGGTTTAGCTACTGTTCTTGAGAAATGACCTCTTTTGGCTTATTTCTAGAAAGTAGTTTTCATGGGATCCTTAGATTTTTGGATCCAAGAAATAAATAATAATTGAGTCCTTCTCTTTTAGGACACACATACAATGAGTATCCATAATGGGGCTTTTAAAGCCCTCATATTCCCATCTCAATGGGACTTTCAATGCATGTAGGATTCCACCTCTTTAAGGTGGTTTCTTTTTGTATCAAGGACTCGTACGGTAGTGTCTTATTCTTATCCAACTACTTTAAATCCTTTTTTCCTCTAATATTAGATTTTTCATCATTTAATTTCTATTAGACGTTGACCTCATCAAACCCATACCCGCTAGACCTAGGCAAAAAATAAATTAAGCCCATTTACTTGATCCAATTAATTAAATTAACTAATCCACATATGAATTAATTAAGATTAATTAATTAATTACTCCAATTGGGCTTCCCTCAATCACAT
The DNA here is from genome assembly GCA_019321725.1 of Paulownia fortunei. Classification (NCBI taxonomy): domain Eukaryota; kingdom Viridiplantae; phylum Streptophyta; class Magnoliopsida; order Lamiales; family Paulowniaceae; genus Paulownia; species Paulownia fortunei. The sequence continues at coordinate 18,156,698 of CM033106.1, forward strand.
TATATCCTATTAATTGATCTCATTAATTAGTTAATTTAATTTAGTACTTTAATTAATTAAAACTTGATAAATAATCAATCACATTAGTTAATGTACTAAATCCTGTTAGGTTCATGCGTCTCTGGAAAAGTAATGCAATATAAAATTAATATTTTAATAATTAATAACAAATTACATCACATGTAATAATAAAGAATCCTTGAACCATCGCGATTGGATCGGCTGTGAGTTATAATACCTAGTCTGACAAAAGTTTTGCAAACTTTTACATAAAGAAATGACTCAAGTCTTTACCACAATCGTATCGTAGATGATTTTTCATACCCCTTGAATGGAATTAAAGTCCCATGCTACTCCTCTTAGTTTATCCACATCATAGATGTCTACACGCGATTAATTCTATACTAGTAGAACTTAGCCCTTCAGTTTGATCCTAGAACTTGATATGTGGAATAAAATACAGCTTAAGAATATTATTCATGTGTGATTTGATTCTTAGTTCAACTAGTGAAAGAAGAACCAAATTGCGATAACAATGTTGAAACTAGTTAAAGTTTTTTGGAAGGGGAAGGAGGTGCCTTTTGGAGGCTTCAAGAAAACCTTTTTCTTGAGGACTTTTGTTCTATTTTGGCCGACAACAATTTTTGTTCATGAGGGGCTTAAATAACCCCCCTCAAGCCCCAACCTTAGCAGGACTCCAATCCTTTTCCTTTTTATCTCCAACTCTTTATGTTCACTCGACAATCCTATCATCTTTAGGAAACTTGAATTTCTAACCCAATTTTATAATTGGGCTTCCTACAAGCCACACAAATAGACTTGGACCTAATTAATAAACTAGCTCCAATCTAATTGATCCGATCAAATAAATTAATCATCATATTAATTAATTAGGCACTTCATAATTAATTGATACAATCAATTAATTAATTAGTTCCAATTGGACTCACCAATCCAATTAGGTCCAATTAATATTTAAATTAATTCAATACTTGAAATTTATTTAAACTCCATTAATTGATCCCATTAATTAATTTAATTTACTCTGACACTTAAATATATTTTAGGAAAGAAATGAGTTTCTCCAAATTAGTGTGTGCCCCCTTAGGTTCACCAATAAGCGAGTAGTGAGCTCACAACTTTTGTGACTTAATTGAATAATTAATTAGCAATTTAATTGAATAATTAATTATTATAATTAATTAATTCAATTAATTATCTTTTGGAATTAGCACTTTAATTCCAAGAGCCCACAAATTATAGGTAATGTCTAGTAATTACCGCGAAAACCTAGACATATGTGAAGCAGCAAAAAAAGAACCTTTTTGATTCCACAAGTACAATCTTTCCGTCAAAAACCAATCCTTACATTGAACTTAGGATATGAATTATTAGTTCATATCCTAACATCAGTCACTTAACTAGTAAAATATCTCTCTAAAGTAGATTTCTCTCCTCTCCCAAATCACAACCCCCATGCACCATCCCCTAAGCTGTCGAACCCGCCTGACTTTCGACCAGATGTGCTGGCTAAACGTTCGTTCATTGCAATGTTATATCCTATTGCGTGACATCCCCACCATCAATCGAACCATACTGACAAAACATCTGTTTACAAGGGAAAAAAATTATTCAGTTCAGCCTTGATGAGACTGCGAATATGGCTGCAACGTTCAATTTTTTTTGGTAGGAAAATCCTCATGCTGCTGCCCTTCGAATCAAGTTATTCATTCGAAGTTGGCTGCAATGGGTCTTATGGGGGTTTTTCATGTTGGCGTTATTAATTTCAAACATGTTTTGACAAAACTTTCAAATGAAGAATTTCATAGGCTGTCGATGCGATAATTTTTATATTTTGATGGCTTTCACATGCGACTTTTTAAGTGGACTCCAACCTTCCATACATGTATTGAATCGTCTGTTGTTCCCATTAGATAGGTTTTCCCAAACTTCTGGTGCACTTATTTCATAAGAAAGGGCTTTACGGGATTGTATCGATGCAAGGGAAGCCATTGAAATAAACAAACCGACTTTTCATCGTACAAGGCCAAGCGTAGCTCGAATCTGTGGAGATTTATTTACTTCAGTCTCACGAGGAAGAAATATTGATTGGTATTGGCGATTTAATAATCTCGTAGAAGTTAGTGTACGAGAAATGCCTTTCCTATTATATTAAGTGTCGGCATCTTAGACAAAAAAAATTGATTGTCGTGCAGAGAATTATAGGCCTCCTATGCAACAGCCTAGAAAATGGATAGAAATTGGTAAAGGGAAACAAGTTGTGGGTGTTGAAACTATGAAAAATGTTAAATGGGTGGAAAAATCGAGTGACAAGAATGAGGCTGGAATTTCTGGTATGAAGAGTGGTGATCAAAATCGTAAGGCTCCAAATCAAGTAAATAATTCTCAACGTTCATACAACCATAGTAAATTCCAGGCCTTGATCCGATTGTGGATGAAATTATCGATAGATGCTTTTAATGTGTATTAAATGCTGGTGAAGTTGATGTTGTGATGGATTGTGATAATTTGAATAAATCCGGGAGACCTAATTTAGCTACTAGAATTAGGGTTTCTCCTGATTTGGGGACAAGGGTTTTAACAGAATTGGTAATACCTAATGCTGGAGAAAATAATGATGCCATAAATACAGTCGAATTGTGCTTAATTAATGCTGAAGTGGGTGCAGTTAATGAGTCTGGGTTAGTTCATAACCCTAACATGTCTAGGGTTTCAAATGATTTAGGCATCTCTTGTGATGTTAATACGGATGCTACTCTTAATTGTGATGGGATAGAACCGATTCAGCATGAGGAAAGTTCTAAGGAGGTGGACGTCTTTTATGGATTTTCGTGAGCAAGCTGAATACCATCGAAGTTGTTCTGTAAGGAAACAATTCATGTTGAGGGTTCTAATCAACCTCTAGCTAGTAAGGAAAAGATGGAAATAAACAATCGGTTCCTCGTGGGTCACGCGATCCACTTCAGATTTATCTTGACAGAATACTTCCTAATGAAGTACGTTCTTTGGAATATTTTTGGCATTGGGAATTAAAATGCTTGCTACAAAGAATTTGTTAAAAATATAAGCCTTTAGTGTTAGCTATTTTGGAGCCTAATTGAATACGAGGAGTATGCTGCGGAAATTTAGTTTTTCATAATGCTATTGCAAATGGTCAAGGCATATTCGCTTCTTTTGGAAGAATGATATTAATGTTTCTTTGAACTGTAATTAAATCACGAGCAGCTATTGGTTGTTAACATCTCTTCTTAGTTATTTTTTCGATCATTTTTCTGCACTGTGGCCTATGGCAAATGTACTCGGTCTAAACGGATGGACTTATGGGCTGCATTGAGATAGCTCAATCACATACATGAACCTTGGATGGTTTTTAGGGATTTTAATATCATCCTTCATGACAATGACCAAAAAGGAGGATGAGCTGTCAAATTACGATCCATGGAGGACCTTGGAAATATGATTTTAGATTGTTCTCTTGTTGATGCGGGTTATGAAGGAACACCTGTTACTTGGATGAATAATAATAATAGTTCATTGACCCAATTGGTATCCATATTTAGTTGGATGTCTTCACAATTTGAGTGAGATTAAGTTTTCTAATTGGACTATAATTCTTCCTTAAATAGGAATATATATATCTAATCCCATACAATAGAAGTGTGTGAGAGTGAACGTAATTCTCTCAACAACTCTCTCTATATTCTCTCAATTCTTTTTCTCTATCAGTCTTTCTTGGAGCATCACCATAAACTCTAAGGATTTGAAGTGTATGTGTAATTGAATGAATAACTCTACTAGTTATTCACCATCACGAAAAAGGTATGCTCGTAGTTCGATCAAAAAAAGATTGGTAAACGAGCTTGATTCGGAATACGTGAATTGATAATTCGTTGCGTATAGGTATACCCGATCCAATTATTATATATTATTGTTAATTTTCTTTAAGTGGTATCAGAGCCAATAGGGCTTGTTCTCGCCGTTTTGAATTATTGAATTCATGTATATATAATTTTATGCTTAAAAAAGTATTTTTTTAAAAAGCATAAAAATTTTACCATACGTAGATCTTAATGTGTAGATTACATGGTTAAAATTTGATGAAAATGGATGAATGGTTTGAAAGAAAATTTAATTTAAAGTTAGAGATTCGTTTATTTTACACTCAAAATCGAACCTTTTTTATATATTTGTTATGAAACTTTTATGCTATATTGTAGAGCTTGAAAAGAGGTTCAAAACGATATATATTTGTCAAAAATGAACTTAAAACGAATGAGATATGAATATTTAAAAATTTTAATAGAAATTTAATTTATCGCTGAAAAATCGATTTGGTCACTGGAATAGGACGACCGGTGCTGGAGAAGGCGTTGGTGTACTGGCATGGTGCTCCGGCTGATGTGGCATATGGCCACGTGGTGCACAATGCTTAGGTGGCGTGCTGATATGGTATACGGCCACATGGCGCACGATTGACGCTTAGCTGGCGCGCACTTAGCATCTATGTGGCTAGCATGTGTTGTTGAAAATAAAGTTTGAGGGCTTGCAACCAAAAAGATTTGGCGCCCTGACATGGCGCCTCAGGCTGATATGGTATACTAGACCAATGCACTCTTTTATGGCTTAGTTGGCTACGAAATCTATATAATAGTTCTTGTGCTATTTTTTAAAAGTTTTTTTAACGTAAATAAATATTATTTTTTACCCTTTAAAAAAAGTAGTATTTTATTGGATTCATTCTAATAGAAAGTGATTAAAATATTTTTGTGAATTAGAGTGCATGCAAAATATTTTTATTTTTATTTTTTGCCCATTATGATGCATGCAAATATATTTGTGGGTCAAAGTTTTTTTTAATGTTAAAATACTTTTTGCGCATTTTAGTGCATGCAAAATATTTTTTATATTTTGTTTTAGGTAATTATGATGCAATTTAAATTGATTTGATGCAATATGAATTTATATATGTTGTGACTGAATGGACACTAACATTTTGGTGTTCATGTAATTTGAGTGTTTATTACTTTATATTATTGCATATTTTATGGAGATAATTTATGGCGGTGGTGGTAATTCGATATCCCTATTTTTATTTTTTTTCTAGTTTAATATAGTAGGTTTTGAACCAATGTAATTTTATATTATTTTCAAGGCATGTATTTACTAGGCCATTTTTTGGGATGCCATGTATATCAATTTTAGGGGGATATTTTTTGTTTTATCATTTTTAGGTAATTATGATGCAATTTAAATTCATTTGATGTGATATAAATTTATATAGGTTGTGAATGAATGGACACTAACATTTGGGTGTTCATGTAATTTGAGTGTTTATTAGTTTATATTATTGCATATTTTTATAGAGATAATTTATGGCGATGGTGGTAATTCGATATCCCTATTTTTTTTCTAGATTAATGTAGTAGGTTTTGAACCAATATAATTTTATATTATTTTCAATGCATGTATTTAATGGGCCATTTTTTGGGAGGCCATATATATCAATTTTATGGAGATATTTTTTGTTTTACCACCATAGGCCAAAATTATCTCAACATGATGCATCAAATGTCTGTGTCGCTCATATGGGGCTAATGTTTTATTATTCATATTGCATATTTGCATTCATAATATATGTGTGGATAAATTTGTATTTTATTTATGATCAGTAAATGTTTATTATGCCTTTTACTCAGTGGGAGATGACTACTAGCCTAAGTTACGAAATTTTCAATTTCACTGAGTATAAAGGAATAATAAATAAGTCACTTGGATCTAAAATAAAATATTGGACTAGTATCTATGCTTTTTGCGCAATTAATTTAGAAGTTTTAGACCAACTCATCAATTTTATGTTTTAAGCCAATTAAGCATGAAAATGACAAGTTGTCCAATATTATCACGACTTAGATGCTGGCAATATGGTAGCGGACTTAGATTAAATTTTGCGCTTTAATTTGTTTAAGCAGCAAATATAAGATTTAAAGTTGTCAAATATTGTTGCGACTTAAATGCTGATAATATACTAATGGATTAAGTTTCACGTTTGCTCTTTAATTTATGCATGCTACAAATACAGGGTATTAATAAAAGAGTTTGAGCTCTATTTTGTTATATGAGCTTGCTCACAATTAAAAAGTTCTAATTATCCTAAAGTCGCTTTTTAAGCTGACTTATAAATATTACTAACATGTTTTTGATAATAATCGCCTAACTTGAGGTTGATTGTTGAGAGTCGAAAAATGTACAAGTAATTGTTCTTGCTGCTCATGTTGACCAATATAAACTAACTTGGGATAGTATTGGAAAAGACAAAAGTAGCTTAACAAGAGCAAAAGTTAAAACTAGAACCATAAATTTGATCTAATGAAGTGACAAGATGTGTTACCTTAGTGATAAAGACAACTAAGCATCAACAAATGTCAAGTGCAATGATGAGATTGGTCACTTTGCTTATAATTGTAATGATATGAAGTTTGACTAATTAAAGCTCTCTCATTTGCTGATATTCTCAATTCTCTCTTTGGATGAATAGTAGAAGTTGATAAAACATAGCATGAGATTGGAGATTGAGCAGACTATTATCGAGTGTTGTCAGCCATGTTTGTTTAAGTTGCGCACAAGATAAGGCATTATGAGTTCATAGTGCCACCTTAAGCTCAACAAAGGACATGAACTATTTTTCAAGTTCAACAATTGGTGTGAGCTACTCCTTGAAAATGTGTCAAATGCACTAGATTGAAAATTGTCTCTTGGGTACAACTCAACATTCACCAAAAACCTATAGGTATTCTTAATGTTAATGGTTTTTATGATGGTTTGCTATCTTTTGTAGATCATGCTGCCAAAAAAGGGTTTATTTCAACTTCTGCGAGAAGAATCATCATTTCTGCTCCAACACCTGACCAGCTGATTGATCAACTTCTAGCATATGTGCCAAAACCTGATCCAGTCTTAGCCAATGTGGATTGGTCCAATAGGAACAATGGTCGAAAACGCAAATGAAATTGACTCTCAGTCTGTGATACTTATTGTTAATGATTTTATCTAATAGTATGTGTGTTTTTTTTGTTGTTTTAGCTTTATTAGCCGCATTTCATGTGATATCTTTCAAACTTTACTTTCATATCTATTTTTGACATTGGGGACAATGTCTCGATTAGGTTGGGGGGAGGGATAATTGATATCATGACTTGTATATTCAATGTGTGTTTTTTTTTAGTATATAAAAAAATAAATAAATAAATAAATAAATAAATATAAATCAAGCGTGTTTTTTTTGTTGGGTCCGTTGAAAGCATGAAAAAAAGGTGGCTGAGTAAAGGGTAATTGTAACACTCTTGAGATGCATCCCTATTTTTTGCATAATATGGCAGGTTTGTAAAGTTTTTAACAAGTGTTTGTGAATTACTAATATTTTTTTTTGAGTCGTATAGGTTCTTCCAACTTCAATGATTAAAATTAAGCATGAATAATATGGTTTAATTGATGATGGGTGTTGTTTTGGACTTTGATGTTGTTATTTGGTTAATATATTTTTGCGATAATTATACTCAAATTTTATTTTGCACAAATAGTTATGTTATTTAGTGTGAAGACAATCATGTCAAAATATATAGTTCTTATGTCCTTACTCTAATCATCACTTGAATCTTCAACATGTAGGGGTTGAGTATTAGAACTTTTACTTTTGGTCTGTCGAGGCGAACGACTGATAGTGCACCACTAGAAAAATGATTAAGGCATTAGGCTTTCTAGCACCATTACCAAATCAGCTTGTTCCCTATATGATATTTAAAGAAAACATCCCCCTAGTAAACCACTTTGAGCCTTACAATAAATAAATATATATTTTTTTTTTTAACCATATCTTTTTACCTAGCCTCAATACACTATTATCCAACCCTTGTTCTAAAAATGATTGGAGTTTAAGAGACATTCAATTGAAAGCTTGGACTTATAAAAGAAATTTAGGTTGGATAAAAGATAAGTGTGGGGGAGTTTCTCTATAAAAAAAAAGAAAAAAGAAAAAAAAAAGAAAAAAAAAGAAAAAAGAAAAAACAATATAAAAAAAAAGTTGCAAAGTGCTACAAGTTGCAACTAAAAATGAGATGTTACAAGATGAATAAGAGGGGTCCAATTTAATAACAATAGACTCCAGTGTGAAATTTGTGGAGTTGGAGAATTCTTCATCGATAAATTTTATGTCTCTGATTCCATGAAGTTTTTAGAACCTTTGTTGCATCCTATCCTTTTATTTCTTAGCTACATCACCACCCTTTGGCCCCATTACAACCTTTGTTAAAGACCTTTTGATTTCGTGTGGTGCCTTCAGTGTAGTGGAGATTTGCACCAAAGGAAGAGCTTATGATGTTTAACTTTTCTATTAGAGATTGGGTGATGGTTTTGTAAGGTTTTATGAGAATTCACTTATTTGAAACATGCATAGTTTCATCACTATTGACATTAACTGTCCACACACACACTTGAGTATGATTATTGTGGAAATGTATTGATTTTTGAATGACTACGAGTTAAACTCAACACTTGTTTGATTTTATTTCCATATTACTTTGTTGCTTCATGAGAATAAAAGTTGGAAGATAGTTATTATAGGTGTTTGTAGGTATCACTGCTGGAAACCTTCACGAGACTATAACTCGTACTCTATGGGCCACCTAGGGGTTTAAAGGCTTGTTGCATATGCTAAATACAATCGTGTTTTCCTACGAAAGTGGATTAGTTTATGTTTGTTTTAAACTTGCTCGAGGACAAGCAAGGGTTAAGTGTGGGGGAATTTGATAAGTGCATATTTTGACATATTTTTATATCAAATCCTTTATACTTTTCTTACTTTATTCTTGTTAATATTCTTGTTTTATTAATGTTTTGTGTTAGGGAATAAATGGAAGCATGTTTTCAGACTTGTGCAGTTTTTGTAATTTGAGCATAACTTCATGATCAAAAGCTCTATGCACCTGAAGCTTGTTTCATTTGAAAGTCAAGAGATAGAGGTACAACTTTTATGTTGGAGGCTCAACCCAATTCAGTCTTGATGATAGCAGAAAATTCGTCCAAGTAATTACACAAAATGGATCACCAAAATTCAGATCAGAGTTCAGCCCAGTATTGACTTATTTTACCAATTAGGTTATATATCTTGAGCCCAAATTTATTTTGATCTAAAATTCGGATATGTTATACCCAAGAGGTAAATAAACAAGTTTGCTGAAGACAAGATGGTGTGAAAATATGTCAAAATGGTAAAACCATAGGCTGTAATTTGCTACTGATGTTATAGGGCGGCTCTTGGACATGACTCGGTAATTTAACCATATCTCCTTCATCCGATCGCCAAATTTGACAAAAGATATATGAAAATATATCAGCGTTGAAAGATCTACAATTTTTATTCTTTACGTATCTTCAAAATCTGGCTGTATCTGATCGAAAAATGTAATTCAATTCAGTGGTTGAGAAATTTGTGTAACAACTTACCAACTCTTGGCAACTAGCATACCACTTGATTAACCCCTCCATTATTTGTTTGGCCTCTAGCTTACTCCAAGTACTATAAATAGGCCATGTATTCAGCTTGTAAGAGGAGGGGGGTAGAGGGTTTCTTTAGGCTAAGTTATCTAGTTTGTATGTTTTCTAGTATTGTAAGTTTTTTAGTAGTAATAGAAATGCATTCTCTAGTTTCTCTTATATTTTTAGTCTTTGTTACTTTTATTATGTCTTTCTAAATTTCATTTTGCTGAGGAAAAAGGGTGAATCTCTTGATGGAGGAAGAGAAATGGTTATAAGGGTAGAAATTGTTTAAGTATGTTGTATTATTATTATTATTTTTGATCTAAACCCTACTTATATTTGTGGTGATTCTTGATTTATGTATCTCCAATGGCACAACAAATACTTGGCTTCATTTAGCTTATTGTACGATTTTACCCCACCGACTACTAATGTGAAACCTTAATTTATTGTTGACGAAGGAGTATATAAATGCTTGATCCCATAAATAAGTGTTGGCGTTAAGAGATAATTTGCAATAGTAAGACAATATCATGATTACCTTATTGCATGAGTTACTTGATAATATCTTCCCATTGGAACCTTCATTATGTATGGATTCCAATTGTGGCAATTAATAGAGGTAAAAAGAATAAATAACCATTTATCTATCCAAAACTCAAGAGTGGATCCCTAATCCTCAATACTTTTATTACTTCGGTTTTTTCTTTAGCTACATCATACATTAATTGTTCATATATTTTTGATTCACATAAACTCCATCTTTTTATAAATATAAACTTGAATTCTTCAAACAACTTCCCTGTGGATTGACCTCGGACTCACGAAAAATTTATTACTTACTACAACCTGCACTTGGGTTTGCAACCTTAAAGTTGTAGCAGTACACTCCAACTCTCACTAGTCAGAAGTGCAAAATTATTTTGGGCATTTCTTGACAGAGGTAGAGAACCACATAAAGTATGAACATTAAGGTTCAATGTACTAAAAGTAAGCGAAAATAACATGTCTAAATAATTTGGACACGTGTGGGAAAATAGAATTATAATTTGAAAGATGATTCTAAATATTTTGCAATTAAACGAGCTTGCGAAGAGTGATGAATCAAATACTTCAAAATGACTCAATTGATATGATGGCGCAAATTGATTTATATCTCAATTAGGATGACGCAATCTTGATTGCGGCCTACATAATAAAAATTGTACATTCAAGTGAATTATCCAACCTTCAATGAGCTGTGATGTGGCAACAAGCCCAAAATAGTGGGCTTATGGCTATTTAAGTTCAAGGAGCTATGTTCTCAAAAGTAATGAACACCTTGATGAAGAAATCAGAGCATAAAGATTGTTGATTGAGAAGCTCCATTTGTAACTTGAATTATCATCCAAATAACAGTGCTATTGATTTCATCGAGTTGTCACTCTGATAGGCTTAGATGGTCGAGTAAGATCACTGAATATATGTCAACATAAATAAGAGAATTTAATTATCACATATTTGGGCAATAATGTGATGGCTAAAAGGGACATGAAGGTGTCTCTACTAAATAGTGGTTGTCCTTTATATTTAAATGGACATAGGAAAAGTAGATGTATACTTAGTATTGTAATACCAAGTTTTTTTGTGCATCTCACTAATTCTATTGACACTTCATGATCAAAGATTATGTTCTTAGTTAGATTGAAATGCCTTAAGATAGAAGAAGAAAAGAAATATTAGCTAGTATTTTGCAAGCGCTGTGGAAGGTTTAATGTGTACTGGTGTGTACTGGACTAGTATTATGCTTGATAATTAGATTATCGGTGAGTGGATATTAAAGTGATTATTGGTGCAAATATTGTGATGTTGTCAAGTAGATATTTAGATATCTTAACAGAGTGGTTTGAGATTTATTGGAGGCAATCTGGTATTTTGAAATGATGCGCATTGTAAACTCACATTTGAGAGGCTATTGTTGTCTTTGTGATAGTAAAGCCACTTTGACGTATGCTTTGAGCGCCTAGTATTGTTGGAGGACTAAACATACTTATACCTACCATCCCGTCACTTAAGAAAGTATTATGCATAATTAAATTGTTCTCAGGCATATTTCTATAAGCAATTTGATCCTTATCCTTTGCCTTTGTATGGAGATATACTCCAAAGGCATGTGAGTAGTACGAGATTACGTAGAATTTAATTTCTGTGGCCGGTGAGAACATATTATGGTTAAGGAGTTATATTTGTATTCTTATTACGAGTTTGTTACTGGATTTGTTAGATGTTACCAAGCTTTGATTGACCCTCCCACATGGGTAATCACCCTGGCACTGTGATAGTGAGCATGATGAGATTTAAAGATCTTATTGCATAATTGAGGTTTTTGAATGATCACCTTTATGCTTTGAGTAGTGAGGAAGGTTAATATGTATAATTAAGAGTTGCCTTAACTTGGAGGCTAAGATGAGATCAGAGTTGATCGATTATAAAGAAGTATGTCCAAACTTCATAATAAGCATGTTCATTGCTAAACGTGTGAACTGCAAGAAGGAATTTTGGATAGTGACTTCTGATGGTGCGTAGGTCAGGCACTTTAAGAGCGACTGGACTTAGGTTCATATGACGTTTAGAGTATGACATGCCCAAATTGAGTGGGAGCTCCATCATAGCATGTATTCATACTATATATGCTTTGAGATGACCTCCTATGGAAAAGTGATTGAATGGGTCCTTACTTCGTCACTATGTGAGCCCATATTGTTTCTTATACCCTTTAGAACTCTAAACTTTATTATGAGGTGTAAGCTTGATGATGCTACTTAAGTATATTTCCAATGGCCATGCATGATTCGATCTGTCAGAGCATGTCTAGGAAAGTTGTCAAGACCAAGCTGATTGATATAAGAGGCCGAGGAAGAACTAAGTTGGTAACGCACTTATGTTCTATGGTTCATAGCCCGAGTGACTATGTCGAAATATGTTTGATTAGTCATGAACATAGATACATATTTGACTGGATCGAGCATGTTCTACTTATTTTCATTGAGAGATCTAGAGATGCTTGATTGGGTGTGACTACTTGGCTTGGGGTACACAGCGAGCTATTAAGTTGTAGAGTTATGTTAGTTTGGTGATGACTTAATATAACTCTCCTCACCCATAATTTCTTTTGGTCGCATACCTCATTTCCTATATGAAGAGAATGATGTGAGATTGAGAAATTATATGATGATGAGACTCGAGGAGATCAAGTCAAATATGTATGAGTGGGAGATATTGGAAATTAGATCGGGTTTATGATCCTTAACCCAATTAGCATCCATATTTAGTTTGATGTCTCCACAATTTGAGTGGGATTAAATTTCCTGGTTGGACTTGTGATTCTTCCTTGAGTAGGAATATATATCTCTAATCTCCATCCAACAGAAATATGTGAATGAATGTAATTCTCCCACCAACTCTCTCCGTATTCTCTTAATTTTTTCTCTCTTAGTCTTCCTTGGAGCATCACTATAAACTCTAAGGATTTTAGGTGTGTAATTGAGTGAATAACTCTAGTAGTTATTCACCACCAATAAAAAAGATATGTTCGTGGTTTGATCAAAAAGAGACTAGTAGATGAGCTTAATTTGAAATACGTGGATCGATAATCTACTAATATAGGTATACCCGATCCACTTATTATATATTATATTTTAATTTTCTTTAAGTTGGCAAAGACTTGATCGGTCTTTAATCACTCCACATTGGGCTAATGTATTCCTCACACATGAGTGAATCACTCCACATTGAGTTGATGTTTTCCTCACACATGAGTGAAACACCTTAATCGGAGGCATTCAGGTCATTATCCTCTCCTTATAGAATTAGATTGATTGCTTACCTGAGGGCCATCATCTTTCAGATTCCTCAATGCATGGGTTCGGCATCATAGATTTCTTAGTTTGATTCGGGAGGCTTGGAACTCCTCGTTATCCTCCAGGGGCATGGTTGGTCTCCAATAAAAATTATTTTGAGTCAAGGAACAACTTAAATGGTGGAATAAGGAAATTTTTAGCAATATTTTTAATCAAATGAAGGTTGCCGAATTGGACCTTAGTCCTAAGGAATAAGAATTTGATGTAAAACCAATAGAAGCAAATCTGATAGCTCTTAAATGGTCCCAAGCTATTCTTTCTAGGACGACTGCCATTGAGGAATCATATTGGAAGCAGAAATTGGCTTGTAAGTGGCTAAAAGCATAAATTGGCTTGTAAGTAGCTAAAAGAAGGTGAACGCAATTCTTCATATTTTCACTCTATTGTAAAAAAAGGGGTTGAAGTCCATTTTTGTTCCATTAATGTAGATGGTGTACAAGTTCTTAATCAACAAGAATGAGGGCAATCGACTACGACTTTTTTCCACAGTTTGCTCACTGTTGGAGAGTCTGAATTTGGGATGAAGATCTTTCGTGTATGAAATAGCTTCTTGATGATCAAGATGTTCTTATGTTATGTTCTTTGTCAACTTTTGATGAGTTAAAAAAAGTAGTTTTTGAAATTAACCTTGATCTTGTGGCTGGGCCTAATGGGTTCTTATCACTTTTTCTCCAACATTGTTGGGAAATCATTTGTGGTGATCTTTATGATGCTTGCATAGATTTTTTCAAAGGAGTTCCTATGCTGCATAATTTCACTGCAACTACTATTGTTTTGATTCCTAAGGTGGAAAGTCTATATAAGTGATCTGACTTTAGACCTATTAATTTGTTTAATGTTGTCAATAAATTTTTTTCTAAGCTCATTTCTAATATGCTTGCCAGTATTTTGCCAAAACTTTTTTCTCATTCCTAAAGTGATTTGTCGCAGGCCTCAGGAGCTCACTCATTATCTGGATAATAAGTGTATAGATTGTAATTTGATACTTAATCTGGACATGTCTAAGGCTTACGATTAGGTTTAGTGGAATTTTTTTAATTCAGTTTTAAAGAAGGTTTCTCTAGTCAATAGATCCAGCTTGTGCAAAATTATGTGAAAAACTATTGGTTTTCAGTTCTGGTTAATGGGAACGCACTAGGATTTTTCAAATCTACTAGGGGTTTTAGGCAGGGTGATCCTCTTTCATTATCTCTATTTATTCCAGTGGTAGAAGTCCTTGCACAGGGGTTACAAAATCTCTTCATTTATAATCCTAGCTTACAATTTAATCATGGAGATAGATTGCTTATATCGCATTTAGCTATGTCGATGATGTTATTATCTTCAAAAATGCTAATCCTGATGGCTTGCAGGTTTTGATGGAATTTTTAAAATCATATGAAGGGATGTCAGGGCAGCGAATTAATGTGGCAAAAACTCCATGGTTGCTGGTAAGAAAGTTTCGTCTATGAAAATAAGTCTTCTTAAAATAATTACTGGATTTCTATTAGAAAATTACCTATCACGTATTTGGGGAATCCACTTTATTGAGGCTAGAAGAAAGGTGTGTTGTTTGATGACATTATTGTGAAAATAGAGGGTCGTATGTATGGGAGAAGGCATACCTTGCTCATGGAGGTCGTCTTGAGCTAATTCAGTTTGTACTGTGTTCAATATCACTATACATATTTCAAGTACTTTTTACCCCATCATCTATCATTAACCAAATTAAGAGGCTGCTATCTAGATTTTTGGGGGGAAGCATTGATTGAAATTAGCGATTTCACTGGTGCTCATCGTCAAAATGTTCTTTACTATTTACGGATAGTGGATTAGGTATTCGAAATTTGATGGATGTGTAGCAAGCTTTCTCTTTCAAATTATGGTGGCAATTTTAAATATCAGATTCTTTTTGAGCTGGGTTTATATGGCTAAAGTATTGTCATTTAGTGGCACTTTATTTAGCTTCATATAAACCAAATCATCCGTTCATTTTGAAACGATTATGTTGTGTGCGCTTACAGGCAGAAGCTTAGATTTTTTGGCGATTAGGTAAGGGGAGTTGCTCTTTTGGGCTTGATCGATGGTTTGATAAGGGTCCTCTTTACCAATTTATACAATCTGATTACTATTTATAGCTTTTGGGAGCATGAAAAATGGAATGTATCTATGCTTCGTCAATTTTTGCCAGAATACTTGGTAAGGTATATTGTAGACAACCTGATGCTGTATGACATGACCGATATCCCTATATGGATGTTAACAACATACGATGGCTTCTCTACAAAATTTTCTTTGACTTTTGTCAGGGATGCTAGACCATCTAATAACTAATTGCTGCAATTTGTAACAAGCTTCTAACACCTACAATGTCTATTTTCATTTGGCGTTTGCTAAAGAAATGGCTACCTGTATATAAGAAGATGCAATTGCTTGGATTTGAATTGGCATTGATTTGTCATTCTTGTTCTAATAGCCCTAAAAAATTCTCACATGTGTTCATTTCTTGTCCTAAGGCAGATGTTGTTTGGAAATACTTTGGTTCCATTTTACATTATACTTTGGATTATTGAAAATAATAGACTCTTCATTCAACATTGGCGATTCTTTTCTTTGATGGGTGGACAACTTCATGTTCGGGAGGTCTTACCTATGTTGATATGCTGGCTACTTTGGCATCAGGTAATAATCGCTAAAGTCATGGATCACCTCCATAGCACGCAACATGCATGATTCAATACTAGAAATAAGACGAACTTATTGCATTTAAAGGGTTAAACAGATTTTCCACATACAGGATTTCAATTCTGGAAAGGAGACGAATTTATTGCATCTAAATTGATTTTGTTGTGAGCTCATTTGAAAACAAAGAATATTCTTGTCAAATGGAAATTACGAAGTCCAAACTTGCTAAACTTAAACGTGGATGGAGCGAGTAAGGGAAATCTTGGTAATGTTGGCTCGGGTGGTATTGTGTGTGATTTAGAGTGTAACATAAAGGTTTCGTTCTTCAACTTTCTTGGTGTTCTCTCAAATAATACAGTAGAACTGCATGTTAAAAATAAACTTGTTTTAAGCCAAATTTTAATCATGCCCATATTAGCCCAAGTTTTAGAAATTTCTAATTTTAGGTAAGGTACATAAGGTTGGTGAGATTATTAAAAATTATGTAATAATTTAGTTAACAAATATATGGTTGTGATTTTAAGTTGTTTGTTTATTTAGTGGTAAAGATTTGCTGGAAACTAGTATAAATAGAACTTACATTTGGAGTGTTTAATCATCAAACAAAAGAGAGAAAAATAAGAGTGATTAGAAACAAAGCTTCTAAAGAGAGATTAGAGAAATATTTAGAAAGTTTGTTAATAGTGAAGTTGTATTGAGTGTTCACTCTTATGATAATATTTGAATGATCTATTTTGAGTGATAAATTTCCAGCTGAGTGCCATTAGAGCCACACACACAAAAAATAAAATAAAAGAGTTCGTTGAGACGAGCACATTGTCGAAGAAATTTTTTTTTGCCAAATCAAAGTTTTGAAGCACCGCTACGCTGCACCAGAAGTTTCTAAGTCAACTCACCGAGTTCAATCGAGTCAAGCTGAGTCAAACTGAGTCATCTAACCCATTGACCGAATCAAGAAGCTATTGACCAAGCATTGACCAAGTCAAATGGTTAACTTTGACCATTGACCACTGTTGACCAAGCATTGGCCAAGCCCAAATTTTGACCGAAGTTTATCCAAAGGTTTTTCGATGCTCTGAATCCGTATAGTCAAAATTTTAAATTTCACACTCTATTGAAAGTTAATGGCAAATAACAGCTTGGCAGCATTCCAAGTTTCACAACTCAAGAAATGCAACTTTGACAATTGGAATATCAAAATGAAGTCACTCCTTGGAGCACATGATGTATGGAAAGTCATGGAGAAAGGCTATGATGAACCCAAAAATGAGTTAACACTATCCGCCACACAAAATGATAGTTTGAAAGACTTAAGAAAGAGAGACAAAAAGGCTCTCTTCCTGATCTACCAAGCTTGAGATGATGATGGCTTTGAGAGAATCTCAAGTACTGCCTCCGCTAAGCAAGTGTGGGACAAGCTCCAAGTCTCCTACAAGGAAGAAGAAAAGGTTAAGAAGGTACGGCTTCAAACTTTAAGAAGAGGGTTTGATTCGTTGCATATGAAAGAAGGTGATTTTATTTCTGATTGCTTTTCTAGAATTTTAGCCATTTCCAATCAACTAAAGAGAAATGGTGAAAAATTAGAAGATGTAGTTATCATGGAGAAAATTCTTCAATCTTTAGATGCAAAGTTTGATAGTATCATAACTATTATCGAGGAAACTAAAGATCTAGAAACAATAATGATTGAGCAACTCTTAGGTTCGCTGCAAGCTCGCGGAGAAAAGAAAAAGAAGAAAGATATCGTTGATCAACTGCTTAAAAGAGAAGTCCAACCAACCAATAATGAAAAAAGATTCAACAATAATAGAATTCAACATTGAAGAGGTCATGGACAAGGACAAGTTTGCGGTCCTGGTCATGGACGAGGTTGGAATTTCAATAATAACTCCAACAACTATGAGAAATGCAAAAGCTCAATGAGGGATCGTGGGAGAGGTAATTCAAACTCGAGGTATGATAAATCTCAAGTTTGATGTTATAATTGTCATAAGTTTGGGCATTATGCTAGAGATTACAGAAACCTCAATATTAAAGTAAATGAGATAGCCAATTTTGTGGAAGAAAATAAAGAAGATGGAGGCAATATTTTGTTACTAGCACGTAGTGACAATAATGAAGGGCAAGAAAATGCATAGTACCTCGATACTGGTATTAGAAATCATATGTGTGGAAAATGATCAATGTTCGTGGAACTTGATGAATCAGTAAGCGGGAGTGTTTCTTTTTGGTGATGATTCTAAGGTAGCAGTAAAAGGAAGAGGTAAAATTCTTATTCTCTTAAAAGATGGGAGACATCAATTTATTTCAAATGTTTATTACGTACCCAACATGAAAACAAATATTTTGAGTTTGGGACAATACTTAGAGAAAGGTTATGATATTCACTTAAAAGACAACAAGCTTTCTATAAAAAAGAATATGAATAACTTGATTGTGATGGTACCAATGTCAAGCAATAGAATGTTCATACTTAAGATTCAAACAAATGTGGCTAAATATCTCAAGGAGTGCTATAAAGATTTATCGTGGCTAAGGCATCTGAGGTTTGGATATCTCAACTTTAGAGGACTATAGTAATTATCCAAGAAGAAGATGATGAGAGGTTTGCCTTGCATCAACCACCTCGACCAACTTTGTGAAGGATGTCTGCATGGAAAGTAATTCATGAGAAGTTTTTCGAAAGAGTCAAACTCTAGAACCCAGAAGCTACTTGAGCTCATACATGCGGATGTTTACGGTCCTATCAAACCAAGTTCATTCAGTAAAAGTAATTACTTTCTACTATTTATTGGTGATTTTTCAAGAAAAATGTGGATTTATTTCTTGAAGCATAAATCAGAAGTTTTTGAAGCATTCAAGAAATTTAAGGCTGCAGTAGAGAAAGAAAGTGGTCTTCGGATTAAAGTCATGAGATTTGACTGAGAAGAAGAATTTACTTCGAAAGAATTCCAATAATTTTGTGAAACAAATGGAATATGGCGACCACTAACTATTCCAAGATCCCCCCAATAAAATGGAGTTGTAGAAAGAAAGAACAGAACCATTCTCAACATGGCACGAAGCATGCTCAAAAGCAAGAGATTGTTAAAGGAGTTCTAAACAGAAGCTATGGCATGTGCGGTGTATTTATTAAATCGCTCACCCACAATAAGTGTATGAGGCAAGACACCATAAGAAGCATGGAATAGAAGAAAACCTGGCATTTCCCATTTGAGAGTTTTTGGAAGCATAGCCCATGTACATATACCAGATGAGCAAAGAAGCAAGTTAGATGATAAAAGCGAGAAGTTCATCTTCATTGGTTACAACAATAACTCCAAAGGCTACAAGCTATATAATCTTAATAATGCAAAGATAATCATCAGTCGTGATGTTAATTCTCATGAAAAAGGCAAATGGGATTGGGGACTATAATATAGAGATTACAACTTCGTTCCTGAATTTAAAGATGATGAACAAACAACTGTCGAGCAATCGAGAGAGGTGCCTACTACACCACCTACTTCATCATTGTTAAATGATGATAGAAATTCACCACCATCTTTTTTAGGTGAGAGGAATGAAGAATGTACAAGAAGTCTTCAAGAACTCTACGAGGTAACTGATAGGCTTGAAAATCTTACCTTATTTTGCCTCTTTGCAGATTATGAGCCTGTAAACTTTCTAGAAGCTGCATAAAATACAAAATGGAGAAATGCAATGGATGAAGAAATTAGAGTGATCAAGAAAAATGATACTTGGGAACTTATTCAACTTCCCCAAGGTCATAAAGCTATTGGTATAAAGTGGGTATACAAGGTGAAAAAGAATGCTATTGGAGAGATTGAACAATACAAAGCAAGACTAGTTGCAAAAGACTATAGTTAAAAAGTTAGCATTGGCTATGATGAGGTATTTACTCCAATTGCTCGATTAGAAACAATAAGATTAATTATTTCTTTAGCAGCTCAAAATAAGTGGAAAATACATTAGATGGATACAAAGTCAGTCTTCCTTAATGGAGTACTGGAGGAAGAAGTTTACATTGAACAACCAATGGGCTATGTGATAAAAGGACAAGAAGGCAAAGTCTTAAAGTTAAAAAAAACTCTCTATGGGTTAAAACAAGCACCAAGAGCAGGGAATAGCTGAATTGACAAATCTTTGCAAAAGAAAGGCTTAACCAAATATCCTTACGAGCATGCACTCTACATCATAAATAACAATGATGATGTTTTGATTATTTTCTTGTACGTTGATGATTTGATCTTTCCATGGAGCAAACCTAATCATATTCAAAGAATTTAAGAAATTAATGAAAAAGGAGTTTGAAATGACCAACATTAGGTTGATGGCGCACTACCTCAACATCGAAGTTAAGCAAAAAGAAGATGGGGTTTTTATCTCATAAGAAGGCTATACAAAAGAGATTCTCAAGAAATTTAAGATGGATGATTGCAATCCAATAAGCACACTAGTGGAGTGCAGAGTAAAATTATTCAAGGATGACAAAGCAGATACAGTGGATCCAACATTATTCAAGAGCCTAATTGGATGTTTGAGGTATTTGACATGTACAAAGCCTGACATTCTCTATGCAACTGGACTCGTGAGTCGCTACATGGAAACTCCAACAACCACATACTTCAAAGCTACAAAAAGAATTCTTTGCTACCTAAAAGGTACAATCAACTTTAGCTTATTCTATTCAGTTTCTAATCATTATAAACTTATTGAATATAGTGATAGTGATTGGACTGGAGATACCGATGATTGTAAAAACATAACTAGCTTTGCATTTTTCATGGGAGGCACATCATTTACTTGACTATCGAAAAAGCAATCAATTGTCACCCTTTCAACATGTGAAGCTGAGTATGAGGCTGTTGCATCATGTGTGAGTCATGTAATTTAGCTAAGAAATTTGTTGAAAGAATTAAACATGTCACAAGAAGAGCCAATAGAGATTCATGTCCACAACAAATCAGCAATAGCTTTGGCCAAAAATCTAATTTTTCATAATCGAAGCAAGCATATTGATATTCAATACCACTACATCAGGGAATGCATTGCAAGAAAAGAAGTTCAAGTAAAGTATATGAAATCGTAAGACTAAGTTGCTAACATATTTACCAAGCCACTGAAGTATGAAGACTTTGCGAGATTGAAAAACTCACTTGGCATCATAAAATAAGTTTAAATGGGATTGTTGAGAATAAACTTATTTTAAGCCCAAAATTTAATCAAGCCCATATTAGCCCAAGTTTTAGAAGTTTCTAATTTTAGGTAAGATAGGTAAGGTTGGTAAGATTATTAAAAATTATGTGATTATTTAGTTAAAAAATATATGGTTGTAATTTTAAATTATTTGTTTATTTAGTGGTAGAGATTTGCTATAAACTAGTATAAATAGATCTTGCATTTGAAGTGTTAAATAATCAAACAAAAGAGAGAAAAACAAAAGTGATTAGAAGAAAAGCTTCTAAAGAGAGTTTAGAGAAATATTTAGAAAGTTCGTTAAGAGTGAAGTTGTATTGAGTGTTCTCTCTTGTAATAATATTTGAGAGATCAATATTTTGAGTGATAAATTTTCAACATTACATGCTATTGTTTGAGGATTATCTTAGTGCTATGAAGCTAGATTTAGACGTGTTTGGGTTGAAATAGATACTCAAACTATACTCTATCTCATACTTAATTGGAGTAGGGGACATTGGTCACTTCAACTATTGTTTGCAAAGGTTTTTCTACTACATGAATTTGATAAAACTTAGGTTCTCATGGATCTTTTGTGAAGGTAATAAAGCAGTAGATTACCATGCAAATCATGGCTGCTCTTGTGGAGCTTCTAGTTGTTAGTTCTCATCCGAAATACCTTAGGAACTATATGGTATTCTTCAGATGGATAGGCTACAAATGCTATGTTTCTGAATTTGATAAGCACTTGAGGATGTTGTGGAATGTATTGAGGTTCTTTAGATAACTTTTTTATTTCTTCTTTAGAATTTCTTCAAATGTAATGGAAATAGTACTTCCAAATTTATTTTTATGAGGCCAAATTTAATGTAAGGGAGTAAGTCCTTATTTCAGGCATTTAATTTGTAAAACATTTCTATGGATTTTATTAATAAATGGGTAGAGGTTCACACCAAACCCCCGACTAGGCACAGGCAATATTTAATAAAAAAATTCCTAGTTACATAGATACAACGAGATAAGGTAGCTTGTTGATGAGCATATTACACCTAAAACCTAGTTGGTTATAGGTTTGATACACCTATAGGGGAGTTAGGGAACCAGCCATTATCCTTCTTTTGCAAAAGAAAATTAAAAAAAAATCTAGTTACATGGATACTCTAGTAGCTCAATAACTATGTATCCATTCCTAGTTACGTGAAAAACAACTTAAAAAATAAGGGTGGGAGGTAAAGAAAAGAACCACAAAAGCAATGGCAGCCAACAAAAACTCTCTCTTATCTAAGTAGCTTCCAAACCCTACCATAAAGCCTCTGGATCTGCGATCCCCAAACCCATCAGAGACACCTTCTCTCCATCTATTCATGGTTGTTGTACGTGGTACATTAGCCACGGAACATACCTCTATCCAAGAAACTCGAGCTTCGAGAAAATAATTTTGTGCACTTTGTGGCGAAGCTTACGAGAACATTCAATATACCTTGGCAAACCTTTCATTCAATTTTTGCAAGAGCAAGTCATGGTTGCATTGTTTAACTTTACTTTAGTTTAAAAAAATTCACAAGGATGCCCAAGCATGCAAATTATCTAATCTAGGTTTTCTGGCTTCGATATTAAAGGTGCATTTAGTATTAGATTGATTAATGTTAAGCATATCCTTATCAATCTGATGAGTGTGGAGGACTTCATGTGATTGTGGACACAGTAAGTCATTTTTATTAATGGTTTTGCAATGAGGATTTTTAAATGGACATCGGAGTTTGATACCAAAATAGAATCCTCATTAGTTCTAGTTTGGATCAGCTTCCCAGAGTTGCTGATTCATTTATTTCACAAAAAGGGGTTGTATAGAATCGCTTCTATGATTGAAACACCGTTATAGGTTGATGAACCCACTGTTGATTATACTTGACCATGTGTAGCATGGGTGTGTGTCGAACTTGATTTGTTCAAGCCTCGTTAAGATGAGGGTTTTATTGGAATAGGGGAACATGTGTTTACACAAGAAGTAATTTATGAGAAATATCCCTCCTAATATTTGAAATGTAAACACTTGGGCCATAGAATTGAAGCTTGTTTCAAAGAGTATCGGCGTAAATTGGCTATGGTGGATACAATGTCTTTGAAAAAGGAACCAATGTCTTTGAAAAATCGGATTGATAATTCAAAAGGTAAAAAGGTTACAAGTGAAGAGAATCATGTGGCGGGGTCATCTAATTGACGTCTATTTGGGTGGAGAAACAATCGCCTACAGCTCCTGTAGGGTTTGGATCAGAAAACAATAATAACCATTCTCCTCCTTCATCTTTAGCTGTGACAGAAAATTATGTTCAGCCAGTTCCTTCAGACATGGTACATTCTGGAGCTGAAGGGAATTTATTGCGGCCGCAAAATCAAACTACCGATTATCCTAAGTTTTTAGTTAATGAGGTTAGTAAGGAATCTTGCCCTAATAGAATTTAATGCTGGCATTAATGCTAGTACACTTGGCAAATCAAAATTTGATTTGGGCATTAGTGTTTAAGATGAGACTGGTGAAATTGGGAATGTTGTGGTGAACCCTAATAATGCTGTGTGTGTATTAATGTGCAATTGGAGGCTGATTTGGTTCAATTAAACAAAGATGTTCAAGGAGAAAATGATAAAATTATGGAAAATCTTAATGATGCTCAACAATGGGTGGATCAATTCTCTAGCTTCTCTTTCGATGAAGCACACATTGGTAACATTGAGCATAGTACGAAAAACAAAAGTATGGTGTGGTTGCTAATTTGGCTCCGTCATGAAGGATCACCAGATCCTTCAGCTTTAATTCCATGTGATGTTTAAATGAAGATTTTAATTTGGAATATTAGGGGGTTGGAAATAAAAATGCTTAGAGAAGTTTAAATCAACTTTCTAAGAGACATAATAAGCCTAGTATTTTAGCAATTTTGGAGCCCAAAATTCAGTTAGATAGTAGGCGTATAACTAGAAAATTTGGATTTGCTAATGTCATTGCTAATTTTTTGGGTCAGATTTGGGTATTTTGGCTGGAGGCAGTAGAGGTTTAGGTGAAGTTTGATCATGACCAGTTTGTTGATATTAAGGTTTCATCTCCCTAGTCAATCAACCGCTTTTTTGTTCATTCATTTATTCTAAATGCACGAGGGCAGAAAGGATGGTTTTGTGGGATGCATTGCAACAGGTTAATCTTAAGGTTGAAATACAAAAACTACCTCGAAATTTAATTTAATTATAAAAAAATTCAACTAACTTTTAAAATTATCAAAATCATCCTTCAGGTTTGCCTCCTTCTTACATTTTGCACCTTTTGATAATTGACCTAATGAAAAATGCTTACATCAACCAAAAAATATATGAAAATCCATTTTTGCTCTTGTGATACCATTCATAAAATTCTTTCAAACAAAAATGTCATTGGGGTTATTTGTAATGTTTCATAATATTTAGGAATGTAATTGTTATTTTTTTTATTTTTATGCTATAAATAGTTAAATATAATTTAATTATAAATATACTATTTTTATATATTATGTTTACACTTTTTTTAATTTTAAACAAAATATAAAAGATTTCAAATAAAACTTTATTTTCTTAACTTTGTAAAATTTCAAAAACTTCAATGAAATTGAAAATACAATATATTTTTAAAAAAGATTGCACAAGAAATACAAAATAATGATTTAGCATAAAACTAAATAAATATGTAACTATTAACTTCCATAATTAAAAAATATTTACAATCAAATTTTAAATAAATAACAATATTTTAAATATAAAATTAACAAAAATAGAAATATTATGAAAATACCAATCTATTATATTTTAAGTAACAACAATTTAAGTATATTTAAATTCAAAATATAAATAAAAAATATTTAAATATATATATATATATATATATATATATATATATATATATATATATATTATTTTTTATTATTAGTATTGGAAAGCAAATTAGAGAATTTTAAAAAGGGAAAATTACAAAAAATAAATTTGGTAATAAAATAAAAAAATAATTTAGATAAAAATATAAATTATTTTTTCATTTGGCATAATGTACAAAAACCTAAAAAATATTTAAAATATTAAAAAAAAGGGGGAAAAAATGATTGTTCGTCGTCTGTCCCAAGCTCCCTCCCCCGATTCCCTTCCCTATCCAACCCAGCCCCATCCTCTCCCCTTCCTCCCTCCCCCTGGGCGACCCCCCCCCCCCCCCAACTCGCGCACTCCCCCGCCCACGCAGTTCTTCCCCTCCACTTCTTCCCTACGCAGTCCCTCTCCCATCCCATTCCCCTTTCCATGTATATATATATATATATGCACATATGTGTATATATATGTATATAATTAGTATGTATATGTATGTATTTTTTTTAATTTTAAACTAGAAAATTATGAATGGTTGGATCATGTAATGTAACATCATGGTAGATGAGATGAAAGGTTGAGATTTATTTGACTTAGGGGCAAAATGGTATCTTTATTCTTTCTTTTTTTAAATTTATTCGTTAAAATTTAACACTCCCTTGCAAACTTTAGGGATAATTTTTATAATTTTTAAAGTTAATTGAATTTCTTGTAATTAGGTTAAACTTAAGAATAATTTTTGTAATTCACCTTAATTATAATGAAATTTGTGGCTTGTTTCGAGTAACTTTAATATTGTGTTACGTGCTTATGAATTAAGTCTATGGTGGACTTTGGTAGCATGATTCTTGATTGTTTCTTAGTAGATGCTGGTTTTGAAGGATCCACATTCGCTTGGATGAATAAGAGGAATATTTTGCAGAGGCTTCATCGTTCACTCATAACTCCAGCTTGGGCTGAGATTTTCCAACAGTCGAGGGTGCTACATTTGAATAAACGGCATTCTGATTTTCCTAGATTCAGTTCGAGCAACTTGGGATTCTTCATCTACAGCTCATGGTCTAGTTAGTTTTCATCAAGGACTTTGCAAGATGAAGGAACACTTAAAGTGGTGGAACAAAAATGTGTTTGGGAACATTTTTGATAGCCTAAGAGAGGTTGAATCTGCGTTAGCTGTCCGGGAGAATGAATTTGATAGGAACCCTTCCGATGCAAATTTGATTCCTCTCAAACATAGCCAAGACTTCTCTATCGGCCCCTTGCTATTTAAGAGGATTTTTGGCGACAAAAGGCAACCTGTAAATGGCCAAATGAGGGAGAACGGGGTACGTCATACTTTCATGCCATGGTTAAAAAACGAAAACAAAAGGCAGCTATTCATGCTATCAAAATTAATGGATTTAAACTTACTCAATCGGCTATCATTCGAGCATCTGCTGCAGATTTTTTTGAAAACCACTTAACAGGCGGTATGTCTGCAGGAGTATCTCAGAAACTATGGACCATTTATTTATTCATGGAAGCCAAGCAGTTTAGCTATGACATTATTTAAGGTTTAATTTTTCGTAAGTTACATCCTCAAATGGATTCAATTTAACTCTTGATCCAAAGCTAGCGATTCTCATTTCCTAAGGGGTCTTTTTTACTTGCTCGCGAGATCATCCCTACACTAATATTATGGTTCCTTTGGAAATCTCGGGATGATGGAAAGTATAGGAGTTCCATATTTAATTTTTGACGAATCATTATTAAAATCTGGAACCATCTTGGGATGGCTCAAAAGGCTGGATTTATTGATTCTAAGTTCTAGAAAGGTGGCGCTGCAATGGCCTCACAATTTGGCTTTCAACTTAGGCCAACTAATAGGAAGCTCCCGAAACAAGTTTGGTGGAAGAAACCTCCAGATGGTTGGGTTAAGTTAAACTGTGATGGAACAGCAAAGGAACCCATGTGGGGGCGGGAGGTATTTTTTGAAACAACACTGGTACAACCCTCTTTGTGTTTTTGTCATTTTTAGGAAAAGCAAATAATACATTTGCAGAAGTGAAGGCAATTGCAAATGGACTCCAACCGTGTTTTGAAGCGGGCTACACGCAAGTTATAGATATACAAGCAGTCATTTTTGTCATTAATTGACCACATCTCGATAATTAGAAGCTTCAGCATTCTTGGGCTCAAATTCTTCATCTTTCACATAAAGTGTCACGGCACTTTGTTCAGAATATTAGACAAGGGAATCAAGCTGTGAATTTTCTCGCCAATTATGCATGTTCATCACGGAGCTTAGGTTCTTGGACAATAAATGATTTCCTGAAACAGCTTTAAGCTTTGGTTAAGATTAACAATTCATTTTCTTACTTTAGGTTTTGATAGAATTTTTTGTAAGTGTACTCATTTTTTATGCTTCCACATGTATTTTGCATGATCCAATTAAATATAAAGGACTAAGTACTCCTTATTTTCAATTTTTATATTGTAAAAAATCTCTTTAGATTTTTTTGATTAATATACTTGTAGGGATTTATGCCAAACTCCCCACTTAGATAGTTGAATTTAAGTAAAAAATAATTTCTAGTTATATGAAAAAAAATTCCTAGTTACATGAACCAACTGTGAAAGGCTGGCTAAAAATTCTCTCCCTAACTCTCTCTCAAACTTCACTCTTATTCTATCCCCACCCCCTCCTAAACCTCCGGACCCCCAACCTTCACCGCCGACTGACTAAATACAATCAAAAAATTCTCCTGCTCATTCTTTTGTAGCTACTCATAAATCATCCATGGTTGAGCCCCCACCCCTCACGCCTCCCGAATGCTAAAAAATCTTTTTAAAATGCTAATAGCTTTTTTGGAACAGTATCATCTTACAAAGGTGTTACTACTGTTCACTTCAACAAAAGAGGAAAATGAGATTCTTCCTATTGTTAGAGTAGTGCCCGACGCGCAAATTAGATTGACCATTATTTACTCTTGTAATAAATTTTCTTAGTTATAGTACATTTATTAAAGGCATTTTTTATCTTATAGCTCGCATTTATTTATTGCATATTAGATAAAGTTCCTAAATCAATTATAACTATGGGGCATGGTCGCGCATATGATGGCGATCATGTAACATATCTCTATGGCTTTAATCTTAAACTGTGTTCCAAGTCTAGGGCTTTTGAGAAGGGATATCGAATAACCCAATAAGACTCACGCATACGATGCATGCTCGTAAGATGAGGATGTCTCATTCCGGACATCAACTGTAATGCCCAATTCTCAATTCTCTCCTATATAGCCAATAATAAGCATTTTGCATGAATTTGCATCTAATCAATGTGCATTATTGAATTATGGCTTACAAATAGCATGATTGCACGAACATGAATAATTGTTATTATATGCTTCAGTTATGATTTAACATGCATTAGTACATGAAATATGAGATCAAACTTTCATTTCTTAATTTAACATATTCCTTAAGTGCCCTTTTTACAGTGAAAAGCTCGGTATCTCGGTTAAGGAAGATTGATGTGTTGAATGGCTATGAAATGAATTATTTGTATTGCTCCATACTAGTTATATGCTAAAGTGATTAATTGTCTAAATATTTACTTGAAATATGTTACATTGGCTAAGAACTAAAAGTATGCACAATGGTGCAATTTGATTGGTTGGTTGACTAGGTTGCATAAAATCATTCTAAACCGCATTGCACTTGATTATAACACCAAAGCATCAATTTTTGTCATCTCCTTAGCCCATGAACGTGGCTTTTGGCATGAGAAGACACCAAGCATGATGCAACCAATCATCACCCTCCACTTACCTCTCTTTGAAAGGAAAGAAATCATTTTCATCCATATTTCTTGTGGAAGCACCTCAAAAACGACCAGCCCTTATTCTCCTAAGTTTCTCCAAATTTCTACACTCTCATACTCACAAAAGTTGAATTCAATCCATAGGAATCCATAGAACACAAGCTAGAACAAGTTTCCATCCTTTTAAGCTTGAAAACCGTTGATTTTGAAGCTTAAATCCAACTTAATCAAGGTATATTCTTTTTCAATGTTTCTTATGATGAATTTGTAGTATCTTGGATGGTTACATGTTTTAGTATGCTTTTGTAGGATTGAAAACTTAAGTAAGTTACACTTGAAGCCAAAACCAAGCTAGTTAAGCTAATTTTTAGCAAAATTGATAGTCTTGTGAAATTGTTTAATTTACTTGTTTCTATTGATTTTGTAATGCTTATATGGTGTTTGGAAGTTTCTTTGAATGATTGAAAACAATATCAATTAGTTTGCTTAATTGAAGGTTAGAATCAATTTAAGTTAGAATCAAGTTTACGTCATTTTAATTCGGATTGTGTTCATGTTTTAGGGGCTGCCCTAATAATCATATTTGAATTATTAGTTATTTAATGGCTGCCCTAATGTTTAATATTTTGAATTAGTAGTAAAATATGGAGTATGCATTGTTTTTAAGGTTATGTAATTGATATGTAATTCTTTACAAAAGATTGAAAAGTGTATATAAACTTCAACTAGAATAGACTAAATGATTTATAAAAAGGATATTCAATGGTACATGATTTGATTTTGTTAGGCCTTTAACACATCCTATCTTCCAAAGAGATTGGCCTTTTCACCTAGCACAAAGTGGACTTGAGGTAAGTTGAAGCTTTCATTTGGTGTATCACAAGAATCATATAATGTTTGTTCATGTTTTAATGTGATTGTTTTTTTTTTCAAATGATGTAATGTTTGATGCATTTATGGTTTATGAAGCGTGATACTATTAAGAATATAATGAGGTTTTTGAAAAGGAAGTATGGTACTTGATTGATGGTCGGGTAGACGAGGACGCGGAGGGACCGGCGGACCCAACAAATGGTGGCAAATACTTGAGGTTGAAAAACCGGTATAGGAAAGCCACAATGAATGAGATAGAATACGGCTAATACCTGAGGTTGAAAGACCAAGTATGGAAACCCCGTATTAGTTCTCTTATTGGCCAATCATTATGAACAGGTTCCGAAAACTATGGTCTATCACTATTAGTTAGGTACCACACTTCAAGGGCCCTAAAAAATGATTTATGAATGAAAATTATTAAATAGAATATTGCATTTAATGATTTATGAGATGTGCATATATGTTATTTGTTATTGCATCAGTTTCACCTTACTGAGCCTTTAGCTCATTAGATTTATGTGATGCAGGTGGAAATGTACAGGTTTAGAGGTTGACTAAGTCTCTAGAGCGGCCGGACAGAGATTTGTTCATATGCCATGCTTCGACATGTTTTGTAGTTTATTTTGAAAACTCTGTTTTGTTTTTAAATAAGTCGCTCTGTTATGGTTTTGTAAACAGATGTACTCAGTTTTGATATATGTATATGGTGTGTTAAAAATGATTCAAGTTCTTTCTCTTATAGCTAAGAATGGGAACTTTTATTAAAAACCATAACTCTAGTAAGGATGAAAAATTAACATTTCTTGACTTAACTGTATCAGTTTGTTTAGGCTCTGCAGTTAGGTTAAGGGGTGTTACAGTTTGTGGTATCAGAGCGGAGGTTTAGTCGTTCCTGTAGACAGAAGAAGGCATATGAACACATCCTGGCTGGGAAACTTGGTCAACTACATGTTTATTTGATTTTATGTTTATTTGATTATATTTCATTCCATGTTATTGTCATGATTATGCATTTATTATTGGCTAATGAATGGAATGAGACTGGGCAATGCATATCAGGTCATGACACCAAAAAGGAAGACGATGGATGATCATGAGGGTAATCATAGTGTGGTGGATAATTTGACTGATCTCATTCAACAACAAACTAGAATGCATGGTGAACAGATATAACAATTGCTAGATATGCAACAAAGAACCCAAGAACAGAATCAGCGCCTTCCTCCACCACAAGCTCGACAGGATCCTTCACAAGCTGTATATGAGAAGTTTAGAAAGATGGAACTGGTTGATTTTAATGGTGGGTCTGATCCCATGGTTACAGAGGAATGGGTGAAATCTTTGGACACTATCTTTGACTACATGCAAATTGATGATGCTGAGAAGGTACTCTGTGCAATTTTCTTGTTGAAGAAGGATGCTAGAACTTGGTGGGAAGAGCTAAACTTGCAGTGAATATGGAAGAACTAACTTGGGAGAGGTTTAAAACAATCTTTTATGATAAGTATTTCACCAGGGATGCTAGGTCACTCAGAGTAAAGGAATTCTTGGAGTTAAAACAAGGAGCGATGTCTGTATGTGATTATGTGAGAAAATTTGAACAGGGTTGCAAGTATGTGCCATACATTGCCAGAGACAACAATGAGAAGATGGATCATTTCTTGAGGGGCCTTAATCCTGAAATTAGAAGAGATGTGAGAATGTCTTCAGTAACAGAGTTTAGAGAACTGGTGGACAAGTCTTTGATGGCTGATTTAGATGAGAAAGAGATTGAGAAATTCCAACACAAAAGAAAAAGCAAGTATTCACTCCAAGAAATCTAAACCAGTGGAAGAAATGAGAGCAAAAATTAAGCCAAGGGAATGAAAAGCGTCCTAGAGTTGGACAGACTTCTTCTACAATTGAAAGGCCTAAATGTACTAAGTGTGGGGAGAATCATTTTGGAGAATGCTATAGTGGTACTAATCGTTGCTTTAAGTGTAAAAAGCCTGGACATATAGCAAAGGATTGCCCAACAGTACAGGGGAAAGTTCAGGGGAGAGTGTATGCAATGACACAAGAACAAGCTGATGCAGATGCTTCCGTAGTCACAGGTACTATTTTATTTTTTTGGGATACCTGCAATTGCATTGATAGATTCTGGATCTACGCATTCATTTGCATCATGTGCATTTGTGAGAAAATTGGGCATTACACCAGATTTATTAAAAGTAAGGTACAGTGTGACTGTTCCATCTGGGGAAGAGATGGATTCCAACCAAATGTTAAGGGCTTGTTCTATTCAGATTAGTGATAGGACTCTCTATGCAGATCTTGTTGTTTTACCGATGCCAAATTTTGAGGTTATTCTAGGTATAGATTGGCTTACCAAATATCATGCAACAATTGATTGTAATAAGAAGATTGTGATTTTTCAGCCACCTGGGGAAGAACAGTTTATGTTTAATGGTATCTTATTCTCACGGTCCTTACCAATTATATCTGCATTGAAAGCTCAAAAGATGTTGAATAAATGTTGTGTTGGGTATTTGGCAAGTGTTCTGGACACCTCAGTTGAAGCACAATTAAAGCCAGAAAATGTAGATGTGGTTCAAGAATTTGTTGAGGTATTTCCAGATGATTTACCGGGACTACCACCGAATCGAGAGATCGAATTTGTGTTTGATGTTATACCAGGAACTACTTCTATTTCTAAAGCACCATATCGAATGACACCAACAGAATTGAAAGAGTTAAAAGTTCAATTGCAAGAATTGCTTGATAAGGGTTTTATTCGCCCTAGTTATTCTCCTTGGGGAGCACCTGTGTTGTTCGTGAAAAAGAAGGATGGTACATTGCGGTTGTGCATTGATTATAGAGAGCTGAATAAGATAACAGTCAAGAATAAGTATCCACTCCAAGAATAGATGATTTGTTTGATCAATTGCAGGGAGCATCTGTATTTTCTAAGATTGATTTGCGTTCTGGGTATCATCAATTGAAGATCAAGGAAGAAGACATACCAAAAACTGCATTCCGAACAAGGTATGGACATTATGAATTTCTAGTGATGCCTTTCGGTTTAACCAATGCCCCTGCAGCTTTTATGGATCTAATGAATAGGGTGTTCAAGCAATATCTCGATAAATTTGTGATTGTGTTTATTGATGACATCCTAATTTATTCACGTGATAAAGAAGAGCACAAGGAACATTTGAAGATTGTGCTGCAAGTTCTTAAAGAAAAACAGTTGTATGCTAAATTCAAGAAGTGTGAGTTTTGGCTTGAACAAGTGGTATTCCTAGGTCATGTAGTATCAAAGGATGGTATTTCTGTTGATCCGAGCAAGGTAGAAGCTGTCATTAAGTGGCCAACACCAACAAATGTATCAGAAGTAAGGAGTTTCTTGGGATTAGCAGGGTACTATCGACGATTTATTCAGGGGTTTTCAAAGATAGCAACTCCAATGACAATGTTGACAAGAAAGAATGTGAAGTTCTTGTGGACCAATGCTTGTGAAAGAAGTTTTGAAGAACTGCTGTTCTTACTATTCCAACTGGAATTGGTGGATTCGTGGTGTATAGCGACGCTTCAAAAAATGGTTTGGGTGTTGTTTTGATGCAAAATGGGAAGGTTATTGCCTATGCTTCAAGGAAATTGAAGGAATATGAAAAGAATTATCCAACCCATGATTTGGAACTTGCTGCTGTGGTTTTTGCCTTGAAAATTTGGAGACATTATTTGTATGGTGAGAAGTGTGAGATATACACAGATCATAAGAGTTTGAAGTACTTCTTTACCCAAAAAGAGTTGAATATGAGACAAAGAAGATGGTTAGAACTTGTGAAGGATTATGATTGTGTGATCAACTATCATCCTGGTAAAGCGAATGTGGTTGCAGATGCATTGAGCAGAAAATCCACGTCTTCTCTTTTTGTTATACAAAAGTCAATATTACTGGATTTGCAGAGATTAGAGCTTGAAATTGTACCTAAAGGGAAAAAGTGTTTGTTGTCAGCCTTAGTGTTGAGACCTGTACTTCAAGATAGAATTAGAGAAGGTCAAAAGGTGGACACACATTTGTGTAGATTGAAAAGAATGATTGAGGTTGGAAAGAGGCCAGACTTCTCTATTACTGATGATGGGATTATTCGATATAAAGGGAGACTGTGTGTGCCGTTTGACAAGGCCATGAAAGGAGATATTTTAGAAGAAGTTCATACTACTCCTTACTCAGTACACCCAGGTAGCACAAAAATGTATAAGGACTTACAACAACATTATTGGTGGCCTAAAATGAAGAGAGATGTAGCAAAATTTATGGCTGAATGTCTAACTTGTCAACAAGTTAAGATTGAACATCAAAGACCATCAGGGTTGTTGAAGCCTTTATTGATTCCAGAGTGGAAATGGGAGCACATTACAATGGACTTTGTGCTTGGATTACCTAGAACACAAAAGGGGTATAATTCCATATGGGTGATTGTTGATAGATTAACTAAATCAGCCCATTTTCTTCCAGTGAAATCCACATACAATATGGACCAGTATGCTCAACATTATATTAAAGAGATAGTCAGGTTACATGGGGTGCCAGTTTCAATAGTGTCTGACAGAGATCCTAAGTTTACATCTACATTTTGGAAGAGCTTACACAGTGCCATGGGAACAAAACTTGCATTCAGTACAGCATTTCATCCACAAAGTGACGGGCAATCAGAAAGGTGTTATGAGATTTGGAAAGAAAGGAAAACTCAGTCCAAGGTATGTCGGCCCATTCGAGATTCTCGAAAGAGTTGGTGATAAAGCTTATAGAGTGGCCTTACCTCCATCATTATCTACTGTTCACAATGTTTTCCATGTGTCTATGTTGAGAAAGTACATTTCAAACCCTTCTCATGTGTTGAGTTATGAACCATTGGAATTGACTCATGATTTAGCCTATGAAGAGGTTCCAGTGCAAATTCTAGATCAGAAGGAAAAACAGTTGAGAACGAAAAAGATTCGACTTGTTAAAGTATTATGGAGGAATCATTCTGTAGAAGAGGCCACATGGGAAAGAGAAGAAGAAATGCAGAGCAAGTATTCGGAATTATTTGGTACGTCAAATTTCGAGGACGAAATTTTTATAAGGAAGGAAGGATTGTAATACCCAATTCTCAATTCTCTCCTATATAGCCAATAATAAGCATTTTGCATGAATTTGCATCTAATCAATGTGCATTATTGAATTATGGCTTACAAATAGCATGATTGCACGAACATGAATAATTGTTATTATATGCTTCAGTTATGATTTAACATGCATTAGTACATGAAATATGAGATCAAACTTTCATTTCTTAATTTAACATATTCCTTAAGTGCCCTTTTTACAGTGAAAAGCTCGGTATCTCGGTTAAGGAAGATTGATGTGTTGAATGGCTATGAAATGAATTATTTGTATTGCTCCATACTAGTTATATGCTAAAGTGATTAATTGTCTAAATATTTACTTGAAATATGTTACATTGGCTAAGAACTAAAAGTATGCACAATGGTGCAATTTGATTGGTTGGTTGACTAGGTTGCATAAAATCATTCTAAACCGCATTGCACTTGATTATAACACCAAAGCATCAATTTTTGTCATCTCCTTAGCCCATGAACGTGGCTTTTGGCATGAGAAGACACCAAGCATGATGCAACCAATCATCACCCTCCACTTACCTCTCTTTGAAAGGTGAAAGAAATCATTTTCATCCATATTTCTTGTGGAAGCACCTCAAAAATGACCAGCCCTTATTCTCCTAAGTTTCTCCCAAATTTCTACACTCTCATACTCACAAAAGTTGAATTCAATCCATAGGAATCCATAGAACACAAGCTAGAACAAGTTTCCATCCTTTTAAGCTTGAAAACCGTTGATTTTGAAGCTTAAATCCAACTTAATCAAGGTATATTCTTTTTCAATGTTTCTTATGATGAATTTGTAGTATCTTGGATGGTTACATGTTTTAGTATGCTTTTGTAGGATTGAAAACTTAAGTAAGTTACACTTGAAGCCAAAACCAAGCTAGTTAAGCTAATTTTTAGCAAAATTGATAGTCTTGTGAAATTGTTTAATTTACTTGTTTCTATTGATTTTGTAATGCTTATATGGTGTTTGGAAGTTTCTTTGAATGATTGAAAACAATAGCAATTAGTTTGCTTAATTGAAGGTTAGAATCAATTTAAGTTAGAATCAAGTTTACGTCATTTTAATTCGGATTGT
Source organism: Paulownia fortunei (assembly GCA_019321725.1). Classification (NCBI taxonomy): domain Eukaryota; kingdom Viridiplantae; phylum Streptophyta; class Magnoliopsida; order Lamiales; family Paulowniaceae; genus Paulownia; species Paulownia fortunei. The sequence continues at coordinate 18,192,780 of CM033106.1, forward strand.
GTTCATGTTTTAGGGGCTGCCCTAATAATCATATTTGAATTATTAGTTATTTAATGACTGCCCTAATGTTTAATATTTTGAATTAGTAGTAAAATATGGAGTATGCATTGTTTTTAAGGTTATGTAATTGATATGTAATTCTTTACAAAAGATTGAAAAGTGTATATAAACTTCAACTAGAATAGACTAAATGATTTATAAAAAGGATATTCAATGGTACATGATTTGATTTTGTTAGGCCTTTAACACATCCTATCTTCCAAAGAGATTGGCCTTTTCACCTAGCACAAAGTGGACTTGAGGTAAGTTGAAGCTTTCATTTGGTGTATCACAAGAATCATATAATGTTTGTTCATGTTTTAATGTGATTGTTGTTTTTTTTCAAATGATGTAATGTTTGATGCATTTATGGTTTATGAAGCGTGACACTATTAAGAATATAATGAGGTTTTTGAAAAGGAAGTATGGTACTTGATTGATGGTCCGGTAGACGAGGGACGCGGGAGGGACCGGCGGACCCAACAAATGGTGGCAAATACTTGAGGTTGAAAAACCGGTATAGGAAAGCCACAATGAATGAGATAGAATACGGCTAATACCTGAGGTTGAAAGACCAAGTATGGAAACCCCGTATTAGTTCTCTTATTGGCCAATCATTATGAACAGGTTCCGAAAACTATGGTCTATCACTATTAGTTAGGTACCACACTTCAAGGGCCCTAAAAAATGATTTATGAATGAAAATTATTAAATAGAATATTGCATTTAATGATTTATGAGATGTGCATATATGTTATTTGTTATTGCATCAGTTTCACCTTACTGAGCCTTTAGCTCATTAGATTTATGTGATGCAGGTGGAAATGTACAGGTTTAGAGGTTGACTAAGTCTCTAGAGCGGCCGGACAGAGATTTGTTCATATGCCATGCTTCGACATGTTTTGTAGTTTATTTTGAAAACTCTGTTTTGTTTTTAAATAAGTCGCTCTGTTATGGTTTTGTAAACAGATATACTCAGTTTTGATATATGTATATGGTGTGTTAAAAATGATTCAAGTTCTTTCTCTTATAGCTAAGAATGGGAACTTTTATTAAAAACCATAACTCTAGTAAGGATGAAAAATTAACATTTCTTGACTTAACTGTATCAGTTTGTTTAGGCTCTGCAGTTAGGTTAAGGGGTGTTACATCAACGTAGAGACGCAAGTGCATATATGCGGGTGCTTATTAGAGAACAAGTAGATTGAACTAGCCTTCTTGAAATTCTTAATTGGAAATCCCAAAATGTCGAATTAAGAATTTCTACGTTACGATAGTGCACGACTAGTTCTTTGACTTGAGGCACCATGGTAACCTTATACGTGTAATGCCTTATTTAGATGTATCCTCTGATTGCCTGAAAATCATAAAGGGGTTATGTTCGGTATTGTATTTATATGTATGAAGGTTAATGAGTGGCTAACAAAGGATCTGTCACTTATCGGGTAGAACAAGTGAATCTTCTATGTTTTCATAGTTCGTGACTCGTAAGACCTTGGTCAAGGTAAATTGAATATCAAAAAAGGGTTTATGATGATTCATTAAGAGTTACTACAACTTGAAATTAAATCATAGATATTGAGTCGATTAGAATTTCGACTATTATCCATGCCCTAGACTAAATCGGGAGATTAGTTGAAGGAAGGACCTTATGTACATAGTACTCGTAACTCAAATAGGATCACTTGCTATTTCACCTAAGATTAGTTTGTCATGATTATTCGCTAGGTATTTTCACGGATAGTGAGGTTCTAAGAATTAAGGAGTTAATTTCTGGTGGATTAATTAATTGGATTAATTAATTGGATTAATTATTATTCATAAGTTGCAAATTTTGAAAGCCTACTACTAGCTTAAAAGTGAACCTAAAGAGTCACACACAATTTGGAATAGAACATCTCTAGTCTATAAATCATCCAAGGGGTTGGACATAATTAATTAATTGGATTAATTAATTCCAAGAGTTGAATTAATTATTCAATTAAATAGTATGACTATTTAATTGGACCTTATGAGATTAGAAATCCAATTTGAGTGAATAAATTAATTGATTGGATTAATTAATTTAAACTTTAACAAAGTAAAAGAAAAATAGATAACCAAAATTCCCTTACACTTTGGCATACTAAACTAGGTCATATTTCTGAAAAGAGAATTAACAAGTTGGAACGATTGCTTGTCCTTAGGGGAGAGCAAGGACTGCCAACATGTGAATCATGTGAACGTGCAAAGAATGTGTTGGATTTGATCCACACAGATGTTTGTGGGCCACTAAGTGTTATTGCCCGAGGGATTTTCACTACTTCATAACCTTTACCGATAACTTCTCTAGGTACGGTTATGTGTACCTTTTGAGGTACAATGTTGAAGCCTTTGAAAGGTTCAAGGAGTTCAGACATGAAGTAGAGAAGCAAACTGGACTAAGTATCAAGGCTCTTCGATCAGATCGAGGAGGTGAGTACTTGCGTGCCGAGTTTTTGAGTTATCTAAAAGACAATGGGATTCTCTCATAGTGGACTCCACCTGCTACTCCCCGGCTCACTGGAGTTGCTGAGTGTAGGAATCAAACTCTATTAGACATGGTTCGGTCTATGATGAGCTTCACTGTATTACCTTTTTCATTATGGGGTTATGCCGTAGAAACGGCGACATATCTTTTGAATAGAGTGCCATGAAAAGCCGTGTTCAAAACACCATATGAGATGTAGTGCGGCAAGTCACCCTCCTACAAATACCTTAGGGTATGGGGGTGTGCTACTTACGTGAAGCAGTAAGTGGGAGATAAGTTGGATATGAGATCCAATTTATGCAAGTCCGTGGGGTATCCAAAGGAGTCAATTGGATACTACTTCTATGACACCTCGAAACAAAAGGTGTTTGTTTTGAGGAACGCCACCTTCTTAGAGGAGGAGTTTCTATTGGATAGAAATGGCCAAGTTGTGGAACTTGAAAAAATTCAAGAGCCACAAAACACCACTAATACCGGAATGAAAGTCCTACCGGCTGAGGCTGGACCTTTTGATACATAATCTCCTAGGAGATCTGAGAGGATCTCAAAGCTACCTGAGAGGTATGGCTTTCTGTTAGAGAACAGCGAGGAGAGTCTCCCCTTGGATAGTGATCTGAGGGCACGAAGCCATGCAGTCCCAGATGAACTCTATATACTTCAACAAGGTATGGACCTTGGTGGACCCCCCACAGGGAATTATTCTCATTGGCTGCAAATTGGTCTACAATCAAAAGCTTGGAGTAAATAGAGAGGTAGTGACCTATAAAGCTCAATTGGTCGCAAAAGGTTATACTCAGAAGCAAGGAATTGACTATGAGAAAACTTTTTTGCCAGTTGTGATGCTTAAATCCATTCAGATTCTGCTTGCTATATCTATATATTATGACTATGAAATATGGTAGATAGATGTGAAGACCGCATTCCTAAATGGAAATATTAAGGAAGAGATCTACATGAGGCAACTTGAGGGCTCATATCCAGTAGGAGTGAGCAAAAGGTTTGCAAACTCTAGAGATCCATTTATGGACTTAAACAAGCTTCCCAAAGCTGGAACATCCGATTTTATGAGATAATCAAAATGTTTGATTTTCATAAGAACCCGAATGAACCTTGTGTGTACAAGAAGGTTAGTGGGAGTGCAGTGACATTTGTTGTGCTATATGTTGATGACATCCTACTCATTGGAAATGATGTATGAATACTACAGTCAACTAAGACGTGGTTATCTAACCAATTCTTCATGAAGGATTTGGGAGATGAATCATTCATCCTTGGTATAAAGATTTATAGGGATAGATCTAGAAGAATAATTGGATTATCCCAATCCACGTACATAGATAAGATGCTAAAAAGGTTTAGCATGGAGGAATCCAAGAGGGGATTCCTGTCGATGAGTCATGGCATTTTTCTCTCGAAGTCTATGTCACCTAAGACTCTTGAGGAAAGAGAAAGGATAACTCGCATACCTTATGCATCCGCCATTAGAAGCATAATATATGGTATGCTATGTATGAGTTCTGATGTCGTACATGCTCTTAGTGTCACGAGCAGATATCAGTCCAATTCAGGAGAAGAGCACTAGAAGGCCGTGAAGATGATCCTTAAGTACTTGAGAAGGACTAAGGATATCTTCTTAGTATACGACGATAGGAAATTGAAGCTAGAAGGTTATACCGATTCTAGTTTCCAGTTGGATATAGATGACTTGAAGTCAATGTCTAGATTCATATTCACCTTGAACAGTGGTGCGGTTAGCTAGAAGAGTTCTAAGCAAGTGACGACCACAGACTCCACCACTGAGGCTAAGTATATTGTTGCATGTAATATAGCAAAGGAGGTTGTTTGGATAAGGACCTTCATCTAAGAGTTGGGTGTAATTCCATCCATTGTTGATCCAGTATTGATATACAGTGATAACAATGGGGCTATTGTGCAAGCGAGGGAGCCAATATCTCATCAATGGTACAAGCATATAATGAGACGATACCACCTGATCAGAGAGATCATTTGTAGGGGCGATGTCATAGTGGATAGAGTCGCCTCGGTAGAAAATGTAGCAGACCCACTACTAAACCTTTAGCAAAAGTATTTGATAGACATCTTGAAAAGATGGGCCTGAAATACATGGACAATTAGTGCTAGGACAAGTAGGAGATTGTTAGAGTAGTGCCCGACGCGCCAATTAGATTGGCCGTTATTTACTCTTGTAATAGACTTTCTCAGTTGTAATACATTTATTAAAGGCATTTTCTTTATCTTATGGCTCGTATTTATTTATTCCACATTAGATAAAGTCCTTAGATCAATTAGAGCTATTGGGCGTGGTCGCGCATATGATGGCGATCATGGAACATACCTCTTTGACTTTGATCTTAAACTATGTTTCGAGTCGAGGGTTTTTTGATAAGGGACATCGAATAGCCCAATAAGACTCGTGCATACGATGCATGCTCATAAGACGAGGATGTCCAATTCCATAGACATCAGCGTAGAGATGCAAGTGCATGTATACGAGTGCTTGTTAGAGAACAAGTATACTGAACTCACCTACTTGAAAATCTTAGTTGGAAATCCTAAATGTCGAATTAACAATTTCTATGTTATGATAGTGCACGACTAGTTCTTTGACTTGAGGTACCATGGTAACCTTATACGTGTAATGCCTTACATAGATGTATCCTCTGATTGTCTGACAATCATAAAGAGGTTATGTTGGGTATTGTATTTATGCGTATGAAGGTTAATGAGTGGCCAACAAAGGAACCGTCACATGTCGGGTAGAACAAGTGAATCTTCTATGTTTTCATAGTTCGTGACTTGGAAGACCTTGGTCAAGTGAATAAGATTTACTTATTTAAATAATATATGATATTATACATATGAATTTATGGAATAATTCATAGCTTGGAAGACAAGATAAAAGGAGAAAATGTTGCCCTAATTTTGCAAGCAAAATTCGGCCATAAAAAAAAGGAAAAATTTTATTTTGTGCATGTGTTTTTAGTTTGTTAAGGAAAGTGAGACTTTTCCATACAAACTAATTACCTTGTGAGGATAAAGTTAGGGGTTACCTTAATTTTTGTAGCCTCCTGATATATTAAAAAAAATATTTATCTATCCAACACTCTTGTAATTTTCGGCCATAGCAAGAATTAGAAGAAAAATTGTTTTCTTCATTTTGTCTTCCTTTTCTCTTCTCTTGTATTGTTCAAGTGCATATTTTAATTGTTCTTCTTTTACAAGTTAAATTAAGAACAATTGAATAAACTTTAATCTTTAATTCACAAGTTGGATTGAAAGGTTATAAGTTCACTCCACACTAGGCTAGAAAAGAAAATAGTAGAAACTAGCAATTTTATTATTTTCGGTGTTTTTGTCCAAGTTGTGGACTTTTTTTGGAGGGAGGACGCGTGGAGTCCTTTGAAGCATATTTGCAATCATCCAGTAATTGATTGCCCTATTCCTTATATTATTAACAAAGGAGTCAAAAATGTATCAATATTAACACTATTTAATTAAATATTATTTATATATTACCGATTGTTAAATCACTTTTGGTTACCCGAGGTACTCCATTAATTGTTAGTACATATTTTTATTAACTTTTTAATTTTCGCTGCGCTTACCTCATGGTCATAACGAACCCAACAGCTGCCCCATTCAAATACTCTATCAGCATAAAGTTCTCCCAATTCCTTTTTGAGTATTAAGAATTTGAGAAGTAAGTTTCCTTCTTTAGGCTTAATGGGCTTCTATAACATTTGTTGGAAATTGTATCGGGTTTAGTAACCTTGACCAATTGACATCCATATTTGAGTTGGATGTTGACTCCACAATTTAGGTGGGATTGAGTTTTTTAATTGGATTGGGATTCTTCCTTTTGTAGGAATATAAATCAAATCCCCATCAAACAGAAATATGTGAGTGAATGTATTCTCTCATAATATACTCTTTCCATAATTCCTTCTATTATATTTCTCTCTCAGTCTTTCCTTGGAGCATCACCATAGATATCTAAGAATTTGAGGTGTGTAATTAAGTAAATAATTCTAGTAGTTATTCATCACCAACGAGAAAGGTATGTTCGTAGTTCGATCAAAATAAGATTGGTAGACGAGCTTGATCCAGAATACGTGGATTGAAAAACCGTTGTGATATAAGTATACCCAATCTACTTATATATATATATATATGAATATGTGATTCATATTATTGCATATTTTCTATCAACATCAAACATGTTTTCATTACATTGACGAATAAAGAAGATTTTCAAAGAATTTGGATGCATCAAACTAGTTATGGATGGGTTTTTTATGCGATTTTAAGTGGTCGCCAGATTTTAACCCAAAGATTGAGACCCCAGTTGCACCACTCTGGATAAAATTTATGAAACTACCTATTCATTTGTTTGATAAGAGAGCTCTATTTACATTAGCTTCTGTTATGGCAAACCTGTAAAAATAGATGTACCAACTGTTGACGAAATAAGGCCTAGTGTTGCTAGGATTTATGTTGAAGTTAACTTGTTACATTCCAGAAAGGATGAGATTGTTATTGGCTTTAAAGATTATTAGATTCAATGGAAGATTATTTATGAACAGTGTCCTAAGTATTACATAGCTTGTAAACATCCTAGCCATGATGATAAAGATTATTTTGAGAATGTTACTCGCAAATATCCAGTAAAGGAACCTCAACCACAAAAAACATGAGGCTAGGAAATATATGGAAGTTCAGCATAGAAAAATTGTGATAAATCTAACGGCTGGAAATAAGACTTTCGGAACGGAGGTCATCGATCCATCAAAGTTCCCCAGTAGCATTGAATTTGACCTGATTATGGAAAAAATAATCACTAGATCATTATCCAAACAACGAGTACAAAATCAGGTAAATGGTAGCCTATTAAATCTGGTGGAGCCTCACATTTTCCTTAGTCCTGCCGATTTAGGGCATGTTAAAGCTCCAAGAAAGGTTAATTTCTTAACACATGCTGCTAATTTATATTAGTTTGCAATACTAGTTGGCATTGATAAGGAGAATCCAAATTTGAATGATACTAATAATTTGGAAAGTGAGACATTAGTGGGGAAGAAAAATTTTCAACAACACAATTTCTCCAATCATGCGAACATGGATCTTATTTTGGAAGGTCATAATAATTTTGTGCAGCCTAATGCAAATTTAGAACATGTTATTTTTGGAAAAGATTTACATGGATTTTTGAATGAGGAGTCAGCGTGTATTTAAAATACAAATCCCACTCAAGTGGAACTAAAATTAGTTAATGATGGTGTAAGCAAATACACAACGATAATATGAATCAATATTCATATATAAAAGCGGATCATGTATATATATACACAGCGGATTGTCGATCCACGTACCCAGAATCAAGCTTGTCTACTGGTCTCCTTTTGGATTGAACCATACACCAACTACGAATATATCTTTCTCATTGGTGGTGAATAACTACTAGATCCTTTTGGATTAAACCATACGCCAACTACGAATATATCTTTCTTATTGGTGGTGAATAACTACTAGAGTTATTTATATGTTTACACACCTCAAAAGAGAGGAGAATATGGAGAGAGTTTTGAGAGAATGCGTTCATTGACTCACATATTCTGTTAGATGCGGATAAGAGATATATATTCCTACTTAATGAAGAATCTCAATCTAACTAGGAAACTCAACCCCACCCAAATTATGGAGATAACATCCAACTCAAATATGGATGTCAATTAGGTCAAGAGTCCTAAACCCAATCTAATTTCCAATATCTCCCACTCATATATATTTGACTCAATCTCCTTGAATCTTATCATCATACAATTTCTCAATCTTACATCATTCGCTTCATACAGAAAATAAGGTGTGCAACCAAGTGAGAAAGCATAGTGAAGAGAGTTATATTAAGTCATCACCAAACTAATATAACTCTACAACTCGATAGCTTGTTGTGTACCCCAAACCAAGTGGTTCGTACCTAATCAAGCATCTATAGATCCCTCAATAAAATAAGTAGGGCATGTTGCTCAAATATGTATCTATGTTCATGACTAGTCAAACACATTTTGACATAGTTTCCCAAGCTATGAACCATAGAACATAAGTGCGTTACCAAATTAGCTCTTCCTCGACCTCTCATGCTAGTTAGCTTGGTCTTGACAGCTTTCCTAGACATGTTCTGATAGACCGAATTATGCATGGCCATTGGATACATGCTAAAGTAGCATTATCAAGTTTACACCTCATGATAAAGTCCAGAGTATCAGAAGGTACAAGAAACAATATGAGCTCACACAATGACGAAGCAAGGACCTATTCAGTTACTTTTCCATATGAGATCATCTCAAAATACATGTAGTTTGAATACATGCTATGATGGAGCTCTCACTCAATTTGGGCATGTCACGCTCTAAACATCATATAAACTTAAGTTCAGTCGCTCTCTAAGCGCCTGACCTGTGCACCACCAAAAGTCACTCTCCAAAATGCCTTTTAGCAGTTCGCATGTTTAGCTACAAATAAACTTATCATGAAGTTTGGACATACTTCATAATCAATCAACTATGATCTCATCTTAGCCTCCAAGCTAACGCTACTATTAGTTATGCATATTAACCTTCCTCGTTGCTCCAAGTGTGAAGGCGATCATTCGCAAACCTCAGTTATGCAATAGATCTTTAAGTCTAATCTTACTCATTATCACAGTGCCAGGGCGATTACCTGTGTGAGAGGGTCAATCAAAGCCTGGTGATAACTCATAAATCCAGTACCAACCATATAATGAAAACCCTAATATATCTCATTAATCACAACATGTCCTCACTGGCCATAAAAATCAAGTTGTGCATAATCCTATACTACTCACATGCCTTTGTTGCATTTCTCCATACAAAGGCAAGGGATAAGCGATTAAACTGCTCATAGAAATATGCCTGAAAATAATTTAATTATGCGCTATACTCTCTTAAGTGAAGCAATAATACTTAGTCCTCCAACAATACTTGGCGTCCAAAGCATACATCAAAATGGCTTTATCATCTCAAAGATAACAATAGCCTCACAAATGTGTGCACAATGCGCATCCTTTCAAGATACTAGATTGTCTCCAACAAATATCAGACCATTCTATTAAGATACCTAAGTATCCACTTGATAGCATCACATTATTTGCATCATGGATGACTTTGATATCCACTCACTAATAATCTAATTATCAAGCACAGTACTAGTCGAGTACACACCAGTGCACATCAAACATTCTACAGCGTTTGCATAATACTAGCTAGCATTTCATTTTTTCTTCCATCTTAAGACATTTCAATCTAACTAAGAACATAATCTTTGACCACTAAGTGTTAATAGGATTAGTGTGATATGCACACAAAAACTTGGTATCACAATACCAAGTATACATCTACTTTTTCTATGTCCATTCAAATGTAAATGACAACCACTATAAGTAGAGATAGCATATGCAGTGAGAAATGAATTCTCTTATTTATCTTGACATATATTCAATGTCTTACTCAACCATTGTAAGCCTACCAGAGTGATAGCTCAATAAAATCGATAGCACTACTATTTGGACAATAATTCAAGTTATAAATGGAGCTTCTCAATCAGTAATGTTTGCACTCTTGCCCTACTTCTTGAATTCATTAGGTGATCCACATAGATCTCCTCATCCACTCCTCATTTATATATGTCAACCTCAATCGCTTAGGACAAATCTAAACGAAAGTGGTAATATCCAATAACATCTTGGCAAATTGAGGCAATCTTACCTTATGGAGAACATCTCAAAAATTTATGCTCCTCAATTAGGCGTAAATATTTCGCCCTTAGTTGAGCGATAAACATGTCAATCAACCTATCTACTTTGCACTTGACCTATAGAAACCACATTTTTATGATGTTCTTGCACCTAGACGAAAGATCAACCAGCTCTTAAACTTTGATCTTAGTCATTAGACTCATCTTTTCCTTCATGGCAGCTATTTTCTTAAAGCATCAAGTGAAGTCAAAAGTCCAAGGTGACTCATCAACATCCACAAGAGTAGTTTGATGGATACCAACTCAATCTCACATAGACGATGGGGAACAACTCATGTTCACTCTTTATTACTTGTGAAATATGAGAGTCATTTTCAAGTGAGACACTATCAATGACATAGGGTCGTTCACACTATCCCAATGATTGATAGATGAGTTTAAAATACATCATCCTCGCTAGAAAAATGAGCATCTCCTAAAGAATCTTGCAACTTGTATAGTTTAAGACTATATTTAACTTCTCATATGCTCGTAAATCCTCCTTGAGGAAGAGTACATAGCGCGATATAATTTCTAATATTTCTCCATCAAGGTGTTCATCACTTTTGTGAGTACAACTTCTTGAACTTAAATAGGCATAAACCTACTAATTTGGGCTTGCTGCCATATCACAGCTCATTGAAGGTTGGAGAATTTACTTAGACGCACAATTTTCATTATGTAGGCCATAATCAAGATTGCATCATCCTAATTGAGATACAAATTAATTTTCACCATCATATAAATCGAGTCATTTTGAAGTGTTTGATTCATCACTCTTCCAGGCTTGTTTAGTTGCGAAATATTTAGAATCATCCTTCAAATTGCAATTCCATTTCCTCACACATGTGTCCAACTAATTAGACATGTTATTCTCTCTTCCTATTAGTACATTGAACCTTAATGTTCATACTCTATATGGTTCTCAACCTCTGCCAAGAATCGCTCAAAATAATTCGGTGCTTCTGATTGATGAGAGTGGGAGTGTACTAACTTATAGAGCATATAGCCAAAAAAAGGAAATAGAATGCACCATTCAGTGCCTCACACTCATAAGTCTGCACGCATCTCAGTGGACTAGCTCTAGAGGATAAGTAGCCCTATTTCATTCTTCTAGCAGGCTTTTCTTGCTAGAAAATTTGTGCAGATGGAGGTTGACTTTAGCGAGTTAGCCAATAAAGCCTCCTCCAGCTAATACAATTATCCTCCTACCTCGCATGCTATGATAAAATTAAAAAAAAAAGTATCCATGAAAGAAGTACTAGAAATACTATCTTAAGCCAATCGTATCTAAAAAAAATGACCTATTACATAAAGGTCTCTAACATGAAAGATGGACAAATCTACTCACTCAACCAATGACTTAGTAAGTGCATCATAGTTCAAATTAAACTATATCAAATCTAGTATTTTTTGCACATCTCCAAGGAGTAGCTCACACCAATTGTTGAGCTTGAAAAATAGCTCATGCCCTTTGTTGAGCTTGAGGTGGCACTGTGAACTCATAATGCCTCCTCTTGTGCACCAATTAAACAAACATAGTTGCACAACACTCGAAAATAGTCTGCTCAATCTCTAATCTCATGTTATGTTTCACTAACTTCTATAATCCATCAAAGGAGAGAATTGAGAATATTAGAAAATAAATGAGTTTTAAGTAGTCAAACTTCATCTCAATACCATCACGAGAGAAGTGACCAATATCTTCGTTGCACTTGACATTTGTTGGCGCTTGGTTGCCTCACTAAGGTAACACGTCTTATCACTTTAATAAATTAATTTATTATTCTAGTTTTAACTTTTTGCTCTCATCAAGCTACACTTTGCTTGTTCTAACATTTACATTAGTTACTTATGTTGGTAACATGAGCGACAAGTGCAACTACCTGTGTATTTCTTGGCTCTCAACAAACGGACTCAAGTTAGGCGATTTTTGTAAAAAATATGTTACGAAGATTTATAAATCAGCTCAAAAAGCGAAAGACAACTAAAAATTTTTAATAATGAGCTAGCTCATATGACTTTTGTTTTACAACCACGGGACAAAATCATCTCAACATGATGCACCAAATATCAATGTAGCCTATATGGGGCTAATCTCTCTTATTCATATTACATAGTTACATGGATGATAAATGTGGACAAATTTATATTTTATTCATGATCAGTAAATTTTTATTATACCTTTTACTCAGTAGGAGATGATTAGTAGCCTAAGTTATGAAATTTTTTATTTCACTAAGTATAAAGGAATATTAAAGTATTTACTTGGATCAGGAATAAAATATTAGACTAGTACCTATATCTTTGCACAATTAGTTTAGAAGTCTTAGACCAACTCACCAAATTTATATTTTTAAGCTAATTAAGCATGAAAATAGACAAGTTGTGCATTACTGTCGCGACTTAGATGCTGACAATATGATAGTGGACTAAGGGTAAAGTTTGCGCTTTAATTTATTTAAGCCGCAAACATAAGATTTTAAGTTTGTAAATATTATCGTGACTTAGGTGCTGACAATATACTAGTGGATCAAGAATCAAGTTTGTGCTATAATTTGTTTAAGCCGCAAACACAAGATTTAAGTTGCCAAATATTATCGCGACTTAGGTTCAGACAATATACTAGTGGATCAAGAATTAAGTTTGTGCTTTAATTTGTTTAAGTTGCAAACATAAGGTTTAATAATATAGTTTGATGGGGTGTTATGTTGTTGGAAGTGCAGGAAGCAAAGACAAGGTTAGCATCCTCTGTCTAATAAAGTCAAAACCTTGCAGTTAAAAGGTTTTTTTAAGAATAAACAGAGTTCACTAGCTAATACCTTTGTTGAGTTTAGCAATGATATTAGACCTGTCGAAATCAATGTAGCCTTGGTCAACAGAAATTTGAGTTTCAAATCTATGTTATATACCTACAGAAGGCATCTAAATGAGCTTGAGGTTGCTCTTCATTGATGATTTATTTTCCATTGGTTACATAGAAAGATGGAGGTGATTCTCAAGGAAATGCCATGTTTCTAGATCACTGCATGTTTTTGTGGACCTTTACAATGCAGCATAATGTTGTTTATGACTTATCACTATTTGTGCCGCCATCTGGAAAGAAAATGAAGAAAAATTTCTCAATGTAACTTAATGGCTAGAAAAACCTTATAATTATACCATGTAGTAAGACTAATCACATTGCAACCACCTTATCCTTACTTGGTGATATCACCACCTTCTAAACTACTGAGGTGACAACAAGGATTTTTAGCTGATTCTGTGCAGATTGATCATTACTTTTTTCTCCAGTTTCTTAATAACTCCAGAGGTGGGTTTTTGGAATATTGAATGCATCCTTCTGAATCATTTGGTTTCAAGTGTTCATGTACTATCTATTTGAACGTCTAGTTTCTACAAGATATTATCTTGTTCTAGTCTCATTCTAATTTCTTTTGGCTATGTTGTGAACTGATTATGTATTGATATTTAATAGTATTGATATCAGATATAGGCCACGAAGGCTGTTGTTACAATGGTTTATTAACTTATCTTTTCATTGATGAAGGTTGAACTCTTGAAGAACAAATTCGGGTTCGATGATGCATTTAATTATAAAGAAGAGCAGGATCTAAATGCAGCTTTAAAGAGGTGAGTTTTCACCTTCACTTTTGTGCTTTCAAAGATAAATTATGGTAACTCCACCCGAGATTTCAATGTGAATAGATCTCGAATGATCTTGAACTAGGTATATGTAGTCATTGCGTAATTGGATACCCCCCACCACTAAATATGGATATTGATATAACAATAATTTTGACAAGGTAGCACATGTGTGTACATGTGTATATATATAAAAAAATTTTGTCAATTGTAGCACTTTAAAAAAAAGTAAAAGTGTTTTCTTACATATAACTTTGTATATAGAAAATCACCATTTATATAAAAAAATATAACACCCATCACAGTCACGCTATTCTCAAACTTATTTACTATAAAATTTCAAGAGTTATATAAGACACAACATCCTAAAGTTAAAATACGATAAACTCAAAAATCAAGATAATAACTTATACTTTCAGAAGAAGTAAGGACATTTTGCATCTTGTAACCCTTTATACATTAATTTACACAATAATAATGATTGTAAAAATTAGAATATGCCCACAACACAACCCAACAGATCGTCATCCATGTACAGTGATCCTCAAAAGCCTGTAGGAGCTCAAATAACCAGCCTAGTAAGCCTTAGAGTCTCAAATATCACCATGCTTATCTATAATGCATGAACTACATGAACTAATGCGCAGTAAGTGAAAATCATACATGCTGAAGAGATAATCTAACATATATGCGATGCATCTCTATGAAATGATGCAAGGAATGCAAGCTTCTGAACCAAAACATTTCATTTAAAATCATTTTCCATCACTGAGCCCTTGGCCTACCTACTATGCACTGGATAGAGCTCTAAATAGTATCAATAATCACATGGTCATAAACAAATTGACACAACCCGAGGGCCATCTCCTGGGATCACCAGAGGTCCGCCCCATATCTTCCCCTATGATCTTTCAGAAATCTTCCCACCAGCGGCATCAATAAGGTCACAGTCAAGTGGTCCACCCTCTTGTGACTACCAGAGGCACACCCCCTGTCAACCCCTATGATCATATGAGAAGTAACCCTCGCGGCACCCCAAAATATCACATAAGCATACCTCGCATGCCTCGGTACACTAGTAGTGGCCAACTAAAATATTTTTTTTCTAAAAATCATGTC
The DNA here is from genome assembly GCA_019321725.1 of Paulownia fortunei. NCBI lineage: Eukaryota > Viridiplantae > Streptophyta > Magnoliopsida > Lamiales > Paulowniaceae > Paulownia > Paulownia fortunei. Next base: position 18,207,922 of record CM033106.1, read on the forward strand.
TCAAATCATATCATACGTGCAAGAACCTCAACTATATTCATATGTCGTGCATGCACATGTAAATGCTCATAAATGGTATGTTCAATATGAAATGTAAGTCATCTTGCTCTCAAAATGTTTCAAGAATCATAAAACTCTTAAGATATACAGTATACTTGTCATCCAATCAATTTAAATATCATCAACACATTAGGTATAAATACTTCAAGACATGTTATGTTCATGCATTGTAGTTGCAAATAGATTTTCACTAACCTTTGATCGGTTGTGTGTTACTTCTAGGTTTCTTAAGTATTACTCCCCAACCCTAGATATGAAACAATCTATAAAAATACAAGATATCAATCACCATCCTCAATTAACAAGTTCATTATACCTAATGTAGTATAAAGATCTTGAATCTCAATTTAATTAAACAACCTTACCACTTAGAAACTATAACCAAATACAACCTTCTACGCACCTTTGTTCCATATATTAAATGCATACTAACCACACTTAATTGATGTATTTTAACTCTTATTACATCCCCCTAAAATTTAGGAATCAAATTAACCACATCTATATTGGAAAATGTTAATGAACCAAATGGGACAGATTCACAACTTCACATTTTCTTATTGTCATATTAATTTGCATGATGATTTTGATACCCTTAAACATATTCATTCACTCTCCAATTTTTATCACACTTAGATAACATCAAAAAAAATGTAACCATGTCATATGATGGCTAAAACTCACGGATATAGCATCCCAAGATCAGCTCCCTTCACAGCATACTGAAACAGATTTTTCCTACTGTGATAGTTTTGCGCACTTCTTGACATTAATGGTTTTGGCACCCTTAAGTATATTCAACCACTCCCAAATTTTCACCACACTTAGATAACATATAAAAATAGACAACAAGGTCATATTCTTTCCAAAACTAATGGATTTAGTGTTGTAAAACTAGTCCCCTTCACATAGGACAGAGTCTGAAATTCAATGGAGACAGTTCTGAGCATCTCTTTAATTGTCATGTCATATTTTATTTCCTAAGCTATCCAAACCTAAATACATAATCCTAACTCCTATATAAACATATTAATGATGATAAATATAGAATTTACCCTAGGTTTCTTGCAGATTTCAAGCTTAATAAACTAGAAATCAACATATACACAGATTCTGCCCTTTAGTAGTTCTACTATGTGTTTGCAACCACAAATCATTCTTTTATACATAATAACCCTATGAATAACCTATAACATCATCATGAACAAGATAAGAATCTTAAGAAATCCTAAAACCCTCAAATAATATAAAAGTTGATGTCAAAACTGTATATGAATCTCACCTATGTCAGTTCAGCTTCTACTTGTGATTACCACTTCCTTTTGCTTCCTTTGCCCTTTTCTATCACTTGGAATCAACTAAAACCAACTTAGAGAGATTTTTACATGAGTTTGGACCTTGAAAATGACTGAAAATGGTTGAGAGTCGTGGGTAAATGGCTAAGAGTGAAAGAAAGCTTGAGGTGTCACTTGAGGTGCTTGCTTAAGCTTGGTAGCAAGCATGAGGTGGTAAGTTGTGGTATATCTCTGACCTTTCACCCATCTTTCAAGCCTAGATCAGATATGTCTTACTATACATTAATTTTATTACATCCTATTTTAATTACCACAAGATACCATAGATAATTCATAAGCTAATTTCCTAATCGTTCATTTAATTTGTTACCCGATTGTCACCCGATTCTTGAATAACTATCCATGTCCATGTTAAAATTATATAATCTTTTACATAAATGAATATTGTAATATCACCTTTCAATTATAGTATCTTATGTCCAATGTCCCAAACATGCAATTTACCGATATATACTTTTAAAATATCTAGATAAAATTTAATCAAATCGTATAAGCTTACTAGTAACACCTTTAACACTTCCAAAATTATAACTTATATATCCCATCGATATCCAATATTGATCAACCTCATTTTCTTCTTATTTCAATTTAATGTTGATTACTTATATTATGATGATCGACAACTAACACCATATGAGATTTTTTAAAAATTTAATGATCAAATGTGATTATAAGGTAAAACGGATCATGCCATGCTAGTTTCATTGCAAGCACTTATGAATAACATGTAATGCATGAATCATATTGGTCAAATGAGTAGTGTCAAACTCGTTTATTACACATGGCCTCCCAAAAATGGCCTAACAAATACATGCCTTGAAAATAAAAAACAAATTACATTGATTCAAGGTGTACTATATCAATCTACTCAAAAATTAAAAATGGGGATACCGAATTATCACCATCGCCATGAATTATCTCCCATAAAAAATATGAAATAATATATAGCAATAAACACTTAATTTACATAAGCACCCAAATATCAATGTCCATTCATCCACAATATATAATAATTCATATCGTATCAACTCAATTTAAATTGCATCACAAGATAGTCACATTAAAAAAATGCAATCAACAAAGCATGTAACTCATATAGGACATATTAATCACATAAAAATATTTTTGTAGGCATCCTAATGTGCATAAATATTTTTGCATGCACCTTATGCGCAAAAATATTTTTTTCATGCACTTGAATGTGCAAAAAGTATTTTGGCATTAAAAATTTTGACCCATAAAAAAATATTTTTGCATTCATCGTAATGTGCAAAAAAAAAAATTGCATGCACCATAATGCACAAAAAAATATTCTAGTCAATTTCTATTAAAATTCTTCCACGAAAATTCTTAATTATATTTTCTAAAGGGTCAAAAATAAGTTAAATCACAAAACAATAGTACCAAAATCAGCCACTTATTGGTGATGTTGGACATCATATGCTAAGAAATATGCACGAACAAAATCGACTAAAAAAAATTGCTATACATTTTAATAACAAGGTTCACTAGTGGCTTGGTGGCTTAGTGGCAGAGTAGTATTAAACCATATCATGGACTTGGGTTCGAAACTTGATAGGTGCAAACTTCCTTTCTATTTATTTTTAATATAAAGTAGTCAAGCCACACGGGCACCAGCTCCGCATCACATGGCCCTGCGCCACATCAGTTAGAGGTGCTATGTGCGTGCCACCTAAGTGCCAGATGTGCGTCAAATCACAATATGGCATGTCAGTGCTCTGGCGCTTTGGCATCTTCTTCGGTGCCGACCAATCAAATTCCGGCCATTATTTTTTTGGTGAGAGAAATTAATTTTCGATCAAAAATTTTAAAACTAATCTCTCACTCATTTTAAGTCCATTTTTGATAAATTTTATGTCATTTCGAACCTATTTTCATGCTCTACAACATAGCATAAATTTTTTTCACAAAAAAACAAAAAAAAAAGTTTAATTTTATGAGCCAAACAAAATGGGTCTCAAATTTTAAATCAAAATTTCTCTCAAACCACTCATCCATTTTTTACCAAATTTTAACCATGTGATCCTCACACATTAAGATGTACGTATAATGAAATTTTATGCTTTTCTAAAATAGTAATTTTTTAAGCATAAAATCATAATCATGAATTTAATTATTTAAAACGGCAAGAACAAGACGTATTAGCTCTGATACCACTATAAGCAAATAGAAACAATAATATGAATCAATATTCATATTTAAAAGTGAATTAGGTATACCTATACGAAGCAGATTGTCGATCTATGTATCCCAGATCAAGCTCGTCTACTAGCCTTCTTTTGGATTGAACCACGAACCAACTATGAACATATCTTTCTCGTTGGTGGTGAATAACTACTAGAATTATTCACATGTTGACATACCTCAAGTCCTTGGAGTCTATGGTGATGCTATAAAGAAGAACGTAGAGAGAAAAAGATAGAGAAGAGAATATGGAGAGAGTTTTAGGAGAATACATTCATTCACTCACATGTTCTATTAGATGGGAATAAGAGATATATATTTCTACTCAAGAAAGAATCACAGTCCAACTAGAAAACTCAATCACACCCAAATTGTGGAGATAACATCCAACATAAATATGGATGTCAATTGGGTCAAGAGACTTAAACTCGATCCAATTTCCAACATGTTAATGGACTTTTTTTGCCTGAGGAAATAGATAGAGTGAATAAACTTGTGGCAGAATTAGTGGAACCAGATTTGGGAGAGCAATCTCTTGATAATTCCAGGAACTTGATTTGCAACATCAATCACTCTAATCATGATTTTGGATTTTTAGCAAACTTTTAAAACTAACAATAGATCATAGACACTTATTAGGAGGACAGAATGGATGATGTTGCTTCTTTTGGAAAACATAGATGGGGATTCTCTTTAGATAATGTATCCCATTGCACTCTTCATAAAGATTTCATCATAAGTCATAATATTTAGATAGAATTTGATCCTTTGGAGGATAATTTTCTGAAGGAACTTTCCTTTTGAGAATGAGGATAATTTTCCAAATGCGAACAAGTCTAGTGATGATTCCAACATCCCAGATGATGATTTTATGTCGGTTACTAATAGAAAAAAGAAAAAGTAGTCTAAAAAATTCCAAGTTACGGTTGCACCAAGGAGGATCACTCATTCCATTTCAACCTTAAGATGAAGGGCAATTCTGTGCTTAGATTAGTTTTAGAAAGTTGTATTTCATTTTTACATATACTTTGTAAATGGAGTAAGTACTCTTTATTTCCCATATTCACATTGCATAAGCTCGCCTTCATTTTTATTGAGTAATAAATGGGTAGGGGTCCTTGCCTAACCCTCGCCTATTTATAGGCAATTTTATTAAAAAAATATTCCTAGTTACATAACTATCCATTCCTAGTACTCAAAAATGGCAGTATCCAAAAAAACGCTCTCCCATCTTCCCCCCGCTCTTAACACTACCCTCAACCCTAAACTGCTGGATAGAACCTCTGCCCTCAGTAAACCCTATTCGGATACTATCCTTTGCGGTGATAATCCTTTGAACCAAGCTACTCGAACATTGAAAAAGAATTTTGATCATTCAAATGTTGCTCACTTTTCTGCAATTTCATGTTTAAAGGTAAAAATAGGGATTTATTTCATAAAAAAGAGAGTGTTGCATTATCATCTGCACTTTGATACACCCTGGTTGGTAAGTTCTCTCATGGCAACCCAAGTTTACATGTGATTCCTTCAAAAATAGCTTCTTTGGGCTTAACGAGTGCTTATGAATTTGGTTTCATTAATTTTAAGCATATATTAATCAAGTTACCAAAGAAGAGGATTATTCTCACATTTGGACTAAATAGATATATTACATCAGAAAGTGTCCTATAAGAGTAAAGTGCACTCCAAACTTTTATCCATGATTCTAATCTTCCATAGTTCTAATTTGGATAGGTTTACCTAAATTACCAATTCATGTTTTCACTAAGATGATACTTTTGGAATTATTTCTATCATTGGCATGCTTTTAAGGGTTGATGAACATACGACTGACCAAACCCGGCCAAGTGTGGCTAGGGCTGGTTGAAGTTGATTTACTTGAGCCTTTTATAGAATAAATTCAACTTGGTATTGATGATATGGTTATTGTTTAGAAAGTGAAGTATGAAAATGTTCTTAAATACTGCTCTGCTTGTCATTATTTGGGGCACTTTGTTTCTTGCTGTATAGAGATTGGTAATAAAAAGAGTCCTAAAAATTGATCGTATGCCCTCTATTGTTGAACGTCCTTTGAAGGACAATAAAATTCAAAAGAGATAGGAAAACAAGAAAAGAAAAGTTGTGGTTGATGGAGTCCCAATTCTAGAATTTTGAAAAAGAGACACAATTTTAACTATTGATGAGCATGATCCAGTTTTATCTGAACTGGTTCATAAGGCAGTTGCTAGGGTTTCTACTATGCATGAATTTGTTTTTGTATTTAATGGAGAGGTTAATGAGGAAACCCTAAGCTACGGGTTCTGTTTTGGATCTGGACCAAATCTTGGTACTTTGAGAATTAATGACACTTCAATTATTGTTGATGATCAAGATCCTATATCTGGCCCCCTGCCGACTTATCAACCATCATAAAAATAATTGATGATAAGGTTCAAGAAGTTTTAAATCCTATTGAGATATATGGCAATAATTCAGATGCGAATAGATTTTCAGCTCTTTTGGAGGATTAAATTAAGGAACTACTGAACGGGGTTAAATTCATGATTTTCCACAACAAGATATGGTTGTTCCATATTCCTTAATAGTTATTGGAGTTGATTCTTTTTCAAAAGCCCAAGTTCATGTTCTTCATTGTCATTTAGCCTTTTTGGAGGGTAATATGAACCAGACTATGGAGGATGGTTCGAATCATTTCCTGCAGATCATAAGCAATCCTAACAATTAGATACTTCCAAAAATCATCCATGAAAAGAAGGTTCAGGTTGTTACTCGAACTCAAGTTTGGGAAATGCGAGATCTACCCAAGCTATTTCTTATCATTAATTTTGACTCCACTTAATATTCTTTTATGGAATATTCATGGTATTGGTAATAAGTTTTCCAAAAAGATTTCTAAAGAGGATTTGTGATTAGCAAAAACCTAAGTTGCTGACTATATCTAGACCTATGATTTCTTTAGATGTTGCTTACATGTCACATTAATTTGGGTTTGCTAATGTTGTGGTAAATTGTTCTAATAAATTATGGTGTTTTTTGGGAATAATGATTAGGATGTTGAATTGTTAGTTGATCATGAACAAGCATGTTCGAGTTTTTTCTTTAGCTTCTAAGGTTTTTTATGGCACCTTTGTTTACGCTAAGACCATGGTTAAAAGAAGATTAGATTATGGGGTGTATTAAAAAACATTGTTAAGGTTGACCTATAGATTGTAGGTGGTGATTTTAACATCATTGCTTCTTCGAATGAATGTCGGGGTGGTGTGAGCCAAATTTGAGAGCCATGGATGACTTCACTGAGTTTATTATGGATTGTGAACTAAATGATAGTGGATTTGAAGGGGCTAATTTCACAAGGACAAATAATCACATTTGGGAATGGCTAGACCGTCTTCAGATTAAATGTATATGTTTAATAGTTCTCGAGTTACTATTCTTCTTAGTCTTGCTCTGATCACTGTGCATTATCTTTGCATTTGGAAGAGAATATCTTGTGATATCCTATTTCTTTCAGATTTTTAACATGTGGATATAGCATCCTAATTTTATGGAGATGGTTTAGAGGGTTTGAAATTTTCCTTGCTCTAGTAGTAGACTCCAAAAATTTCAACAAAAGCTCATTATGTTTAAGAAACATATTAGATGCTGGAATCGCCACATTTTTTGGAAATGTCCATGATTATGTTAAAGATGCACAACAAGAGGTTGCTATCGCCGAGTCTCATTTTGATCAAGATCCATCTCCATCTAATATTGCTGATTTGAAGTGGTGTCAAGCTTTATTAGCTTTATCTTTATCCATAGAGGAGGTTTTTCTTCATCAAGAATCTGCTTGTAAGTGGCTACAGGAAAGAGAGCATAATTCTAAATATTTTCATGCTTTGATGAAAAGAAAAAATAACATCTTTTAGTACAGGAAATTTTGGATGGTGGATAAATTTTAACAAATCAGTCACGCATTAGACATTCAACTGTAGTTTTCTTTCAAAATTTACTTTTAGGGGCTAACCATTTTTGATCGTCCCTTTATTGGTTTCCGAGATAGATAACTTTAATTTGATATGTGCGCCACCTTTAGAAAAACTTTGGGAGGTAGTATTTAGCATATATCTTGATACTATTGGATAGTTTTCTTCTTTCTTTTTCCAAAAATGTTGATCTAGTACTAACTTATTGGAAGCTTGTACGAAATTTTTCAATGGGTCTCCGGGAATCTTTACAGTTACCATTACTGTGCTCATTCCAAAATTTGATTCTCCACTTGGAGTGACTTCCATCCTATCAGTCTTTATATTGTAACTATTAAGATCATTAAAATAATACTTTCTACTAGGATCACTAAGTTGCTACCTTCACTTGTCTTTCCAGCTCAAAGTGGATTTGTATCTGGTAGACTGATTATAGATGACACCTTCCTTACATATTAGTTGGTGCACTCTTAGATAATCACTGTAAGATGGAGAATATCATTTTCAAACTAGATATGACCAAGGCATATGACTGAGTTCAGTATTCCTTTCTTTATGTTGTTTTGAGACATTTTGGTTTCTCATCTCAGTTGATTTCCTTGATTAAACATTGTATCCAAACAGTCTGGTTTTTGGTTTTGGTTAATAGAGTAGCAACAAGTTTTTTTAAGGCCACTTGAGGTTTGTGTCAAGGAGACCATTTTTCTCCTGCCTTGTTTATCCTTGTGGCTGAATTTTCTTCGAAAGGCATTCGAAAATTTTTCTCTCAAAATCAAGCTTTATTATATCACTCTGTTGGAGGGATTTTGGCATCCCATTTAGCATATGTAGATGATGTACTTATTTTTTTCAAAAGCTTTAGAGAAAGCCCTTCGTATCTTGATCAATTTCTTGCAGCATTATGAGAAAGTATTTGATCAGCTTTTTAATGCTTCCAGGTGTGCTTTTTATGCTAATAAAAGTATTTCTCATGCAAAGGTTATGTCAATTAAGCGAGTGACATTTTATTTTTAAGAAGTTACCATTTGTGTACCTTGGTGCCCCTATCTATATTGGATGAATTCATTGTTTGAGAACCTTGTGTCAAAGGTTCGGATGAAGCTACAAGGTTGCAAAAATAACACATTATCTCATGGAGGTAGGTTATTGTTAATTAAGAGTGTTCTTTGTTCTATGCCTATTCACATACTCTAAGTCATTCACCCCCCCCCCAAAATCTGTTATAGCTCATCATGAATAATTATTTACCTGTTTCTTTTGGGGTTTTAGTGATGGACATAGAAAGATTCATTGGACTTCTTAGAAAAATACATATTTTCCATATGATGAAGAGGATTGGGAGTTAGATAATTATCTAATGTTGCTTTGGGTTTTGATTATAAGATTGGTGGCATTTTCATACTAGCAATTCATCACCTTTTATGGACAAAAACATTGTTGTGGTGCTGCCCTAATTTGTGCAATGATGACACCAAATCACTTGGTAATTAGGAAGAGGCTTTGTAAAATACAATAAGAGGCTCATGAACATCTCTTCTGGAGTATTGGTAAGGGTAATGTTTCTTTTTGGTTCGATCATTGGCTTGATGATGAGCCTCTATGTAAATTACTGTGGTTAATAGTCCCAACTTTACTGGTTAAATATTTTCTTAGAGATGGGTGACTGGGATGTTGTTAAGTTGCAAAGTTTCTTTTCTTTAGATTTAGCTTTGAAGATTGCATCCGTCCCCTTTGATGCTAATGAGAATGATTCAGTTTTGGTGGAAATTACATCGGATGGTATCTTTTTGATTAAATCTTGTTGGATGAGTGCGAGCACACCAACAATCCCAATAGATTTTTAAGAGCATTTGATCCAACATCCTTACGCTAACCATGTTCGTCTTTATTTGGTGTCTTATAAATGACTTGATTTCCGTTGATTATACAATGGCTCAACATGAGTTTGAATTAGCTTCATGTTGTCGTTGTTGCAAAAATATTGAAACTATTTCACATTTTTTCTTACGGTGTGCAAAGGCAGCTTTTATTTGGAGTTTCTTTGGTGACTTTTTCTATCTATGTTGAGCAACCATACATGGTTAGTGTTGAGAATTTTATTCAGTCATGTATATTCATGATGTTGGTGCACTTCATATGCAACATGTAATCCATTTTATCATCTTATAGTTCACTTGATGTGAGAGAAATGATTCCAAATATAGAGCTTTGGGAAGGGGACAATGATGTGGCAGCTAAATTGGATTTTTGAATTCTTTCTTCTTATAAATCTCATATATTTAAGGTACTATGGACAAAACCTTCACTTGGATTTTACAAACTCAACACTGATAGGGTGTCTAAATGTAATCTTGGGACATCAGGCATCAACGAAGTACTAAGGGATTCTGATGGCCAAGTTGTTTTTGCATTTGTATCCTTTATTGGTGTCGGCATAAATACTCAAGCATATCTTTAGGCAATTCATGGTCTTTAGATTTGTATCACTAAAGGTTTTTTTGAAAACTCATAACGAAATTGATTCATTGATTATTCTTCACCTCCTTTAGGGTGCTTGGCATGGCTTTTGGAAATTAAAAATTTGATTTCTCAAGCTAAGATCCTTCTCAAGCAGATGAATTATAAGTGCTCATATATTTTCTGGGAAGGAAATTCAGCAGTCCATTTTTTTAGCTATGATGCTTGCATTATACAATCTTCTAAATTTTTTAACCCTAGTAATATCCTTTCAGGGCTTCAAGGATTTATTCATTTAGATAGCCTAGCTTTCATTGAATTTTTTGAGTTTACATGTTATCTCCTTCCTATTAAGGGAGTAAGCACTCCTTATTTATATTCCATAAACTGACATGTACTCTTTTTTGGTGATTTTAATAAACTGGTAAGGATCAACGCCAAACCCTCGCCTAGGCATAAGCAGTGTTATCTTAAAAAAATTCCTAGTTACATGACTATCCATTGGGAGTATCTTAGAGTGATTGACTGATTGACTAGATGGACATGCTCAAACCCTCTACAACTCTCTCCAACCTTAACCCCTCTCTTGTGCTAAAGCATCGAATCCACCTGTCGGCAACACTATCGGTAGTTAGCCTTTTGCTGTCGTGCTTAAAAATTTAACTATTAAACAACCCACTTAAGAAATCTTTCATTGAAGAAGATGGTTCCTTTGGCTAGCTTACCTTTTTCAAGGGCATGACTACCGTGCTCTTCAATAAGGAAGAAAATAATCATCTTGCTTTATCTTTCATGTACACACTCATAGGGAAGTTCTTACACGGGTGCTCTAATATTAACAACCCCTGTTTGAAATTTGTTGCCTTAGATTTGGTTAGATTTTAAGATACTAGAGTTATAAACATCAATCATGTTATGATTACATTGACAAACAAGGATGATTTTCCCCATATGTAGGCACGCTAAACATGGTAATTATAAGGATTTTTTATAAGGGTTTTCAAATGGACTCCAGACTTTAATCCAAAAATTGAATCACCTATTGTGCCAAATAGAGCTGCCTTTATACTTGTTTCATAAGAAAGCCCTATATATTGTTGCTTCTACTATTTGAAAATTGCTAAAAATTGATGAGCCTACGGCGTATGGCTCACGGCCAAGTGTGGTGAGAATTTGTGTGGAATTGTATTTGGTTAGCCTAGAAAATAGGAGATTATGATCGGTCTTGATGAAACATTCTTGACACAACATATTATGTATAAAAGTTGCCCAAAGTATTATGTGTCATGCAAGCATCTCGGCCATGATAATAGGAATTACTATGAGAACATTAGTAAAAAAATGACCAAAAAAAGCGGCAGTGAAACATGTTGTGTAAGAGAAGTTTAGGATATGGCAGGAATTTAAAACAGGCAAGCAAGTCTTTAAGGAATGTGTTAGGGTTTTGAAGAAGGGGGAAACCTCAAAAGTAAGTGTGGACCCTATGTTAGATTCTTTGATTTCGATAGATGATCATGTAGAGGAAAGCGAAAATCAATTTATTCTTCTGTAATTTTTCTCATCTTGAGGGAAAGTTCAAATTCCGTCTACTGATATTAATTAATTTTAGGTTTTAGAGGATTTGGAGAGGATTGTGGAAGAGAAAACCTACGAGATACAAGGAAAAATTAATGTTGGAGATTCAGTTCAGGAATTTTCACCTATTAATTTAGGAGAAGAGAGATAAATTTTAGATGTGGAGAAAGCTTCTAGACAAATCCTGCAATCTCCTGGAACTCGGGATGAGGGTTATAATTCTAGAATTAAACATGCTTTAGCTTGTTGTAACTTGCAATGTGAATACTTTGATGGGGTCTTCTAGTTTTCGAAGGATTATGGCTTGAATATGGTGGATGGAAATTTTGATCACAAGGAGTTAGATCTCGTTGTCGATAAACAGCTAGTTGAGGTCTCAAAGTGCTCTTCATAATTAGAACAGCTCGGTAGATGAAGAAGATTGTGAAAGACATCGAAAAATAATTGGGGGTAAGAGAGTTCTTCCATCTCTAATTGTTACTCGAAGCATGGTAAGAAATACTTCAAACTCTTTGATCATGTCTCTCCATGAATATTGTTATTTGGAATGTGAGAGATGGGAAATTCGAATACTTAAAATATTATTTGGAGATTGAAGCAACAACATAGGTTGAATATTACGGTTTTGTTGGAACCAAAGGTACATCTTGATAGAGCATGTTTTCTTCAATGTTCTAGATTTCATGAAGTCACAACAAAATTGTTCAAATATAATATAAAGTTTTTATGATCATAACTTTAAATCGAAAGTTTTGGTTGATACTGAATAATTTCTTTTCTTGAATATGAAATATCGATGTATAATTTGCTTGTACCAGACAGGAGCAGTGCATTCTTTGGGACAACTTGAAAATTTGTTTAGCGTAATCTCCATGGTTGCTGGAGAGGGTGAATTCAATATTGCGCTTGGAGCTTCTGAAGAGAAATCTGGTGAACCTCCTAACTTTAAGGTCATTAAGAAGTTTAATGATGCTATTATGGAATGTGGTTTGGCAGATATGGGTTATGATAGTTCGTCTTTCACTTAGACAAACTACCATGTTTGGGAGATGTTGGATCGAATTATGTACTCGTCTGAGTGGACTAATTTCCCTTCAACTAAGGTGAAAACACCTTAGTAGAGAATCCTCGAACCACTGTTCTTTATTGATATCTTCACTACTGCAAATTCACAAGCGGCTTGCTATTTTTAGATTTCAAACTATGTGGTTTTATCATCATGGTTTCAAGGATGATGTTTGAAAGAATTTGGAGTTATCGGTGCATCGTGTAGGGATGGGAATGCTCCATGACAAGCTTAATCGACATAAGGTACATTTAAAATAGTGGAAAAGAAAAAAATTCAGAATATTCTTGATTGGGTTAAAGAGGTGGAGGAATATGCTACTCTAATGGAGCAAATTTTTCATGTGCGACCATCTGAACAAAATTTGATTTCCCTCAAGATGAGCAATGTAATTTTTTTTCAAAGATTGACAATGGAATAAAACTTTTGGAAGCAACAAGCTTCAATTAAGTAGACTCTTGAGGGTTAAAGAAACATAAGATACTTTCATAATTTGATGAAGAAGAAGCATTCTAATAGCTTCATTGATGGTGTTATAATTGAGGACCCTGAGAAGATTAAGAGCTAAGCTAGTGTTTGTTTTCAAAATATTATAGCCAATAGTTATGGAGCAGATCTAGTGGAAGAGATGCAAGTTATTCCACGCTTATTATCGAGGAGGAGGGTGATGGTTTAATTAACACTTTGTCATTTAATGAGGTCAAACAAGCAGTCTTTAGAATCATTGTGGAGAGTGCTGCGGGGCCAGATGAATTTCACTAAAGCTTTTTTCCAAAAATTCTGGGACATAGTACAAAATAATGTAGTAGAAGCTCACGTGGAATTCTTTTAGGGTCATGCCAGGTCCTAGAGTTTTAAGGCTACTACTATTATTTGGGTTTTGAAAATTAAGAGTCCTTTATGATGGCATGATTTTCACCTTTATGTAATGTCACTAGGAAAATTATGTTAAAGATTTTAGTTGCTCGGCTTGCTAAAATCCTGTCGTCAATTATCTCTCCATATCAAATAGGTTTTGTTTTGGGAAGGTGTATTTAGGAATATATTCTGCTGGCTTAAGAGATTATTCACAGCAAAGTTAAAGAGGGCAATGTTGTGTTTAAACTTGATACGGTGAAAGCATAATCAGTTATAATGGTGCTTCTTGTATTCAGTTTTAAGGAGGATGGGTTTCCTGGCACATTTCATCCATCACTCATATCGTAGAAGGCTACTATTTCTAGGTGTTAGTAAATAAGGTAGTCTCTGGTTTCTTTGAATCTAAAAATGGACTAGGTCAAGGCCATTCTATATCCCTTTTTCAGTTTTGTATAGAAACTCTCCTATATCCCTTATCTAGAAGCTTAGATGAGCTTTTTCATGTGCCTCCACGCTTTGCATATAGGGGTATGGGCATCTTTTTATTGCATCAAGCTTATGCGGACGATCTCATGATTTTTGCAAGTACAATGATATGGGGATTCCTAAGTTGCTAGCTTTATTTTAGAAATATGAGAAACTATCTCAATAGTAATTAATTGTGCCAAGAGTTTTTCTATCATTGGCAAACACACATCCCTTGCTAAAATTCATTTCCTTAGATGTGTTATGGGATTCTTAAAGAAACTTCTTCCAATTACATATTTAGGGGCACTGATGTACAAGGGTCGTAGAAAAGAGGCATTATTAGATGATAATATAATCAACAAAATCTCTAGAAGAATCAAAGGGTGGGAGTTGGTCTTGTTGTCGCATGGGGTAGGCTTAAATTAAATCTATACTTATGGCAATGCCTATGTATTTGTTAAAGGTTTTCTAGCCGACTAAAAGGGTGATTGATAGATTGGAGCAACTCTTGTCTTGTTTTTCTGGGGTTTATATGGTTTGAAATGCAAGATTCACTGGACTAAATAGCACACCATTTGCCAACCACATGATGAAGGTGGTCCAAGCATTCGTAAATTTTGTGATATACTTTAAGCATTTTCCTACAAGGTATGGTGGAAATTTAGGGATTAAAAATCCCATTGGGTAAAGTTTTTACATGTGAAGTATTGTTATGAGACGCATCTAATGCAAGCTAGAGTTATGCCAAATGACTCGTTAATTTGAAAAAGCTTAGTTCGGATTCGGGATAAAGTGGAGCTGCCCATCTTTTTGCAGGTTGGGGTGGGTAGGTCTTTTTTCTTGAAAGATAATTAGCATGAAGATTCTACCTTGTCACTTATACAACAGCATAGTCAATCTCAAGAGGAGTTTATTCGAGCGTATATTATGAACGGACAGTGAAATTCTACAAAGCTTCAGGTTAGTCTACCGGTTTGGTTATTGAATTTGTTCCTATTACAAAAGATGCACTAGTTACAATCCTTTAGTAGACCCGACCACGGGCCAAGTCCGAACCGGACCCAGCCCGTGATCGGACCGTGGTCAATGGGTTAGAACCCGTTGACCACGGTTCACGGGTCGAACTCGTGAACCGTGAACCGTGGGTCCACGGGCTGGTTATGGTTTTATCTAACCAGAAACCGCCGGGTTGGACCCAGCGGTTCCACGGGCCTGAACCGCCGGGCCCTACCCGACAGTTTTTTTATTTTTTATTTTTTATTTTTTTTAACAAAAATAGTATAAAATGTGTTATAAAGGTTTTGAACCCATGACCTCCAAGTTATTAACATAACTCTCTAACCAACTGAGCTAATGAATCATATGTTTATAATTTTGAATAAGTGCATAAATAAGTCTCATGATTTATTTTTTTCGTTTTTTTTCTCTTAAATTGTTTGTTTTGTTTCTGAAAATCAATATAATTAGTATTATGCCCCTCTCTTTAAATTTTATTAATTAGTTGCAACAAGTTATAAATCAAGTCCTATACTTAAACATTGTATATTTCATCTTAATAATAAGTAAAGTTTTAAAAATTATTTAATGATGCTACTTTACAATTATCTTAATAATAAGTAAATGATGCTACTTTATAATATCTAGTGTTTATTCCTCAACTTCTCATTTTGTATTATTAAAATATTGTAATGTTGCATCGATTTAATATGATAACATTAACTCCAAAAACCAAAATTTAGTAAATTATGCTTTATCAATACAGTGTAAATGAAAAAATTATTTTTTAAAAATTCCATAAATTAATTTAGTCACTTTTGTTTTTGACCATATGCTTAAATTTTAGCTATTTTTTTCAAATTTAAGTTAAATTTTTTCATTAAATTTTAAAATTAACAATATTTTTTTGCAAATTTAAGTTCAAAAAATTTTTAAAAAAATAAAATAAAATATAAGGGTCAGAACCGAAACCGGAATCGGCTGTTCACCGAAACCGAAATCGTAACCAGCCCGGCGATTTCAGAACCCGGATCGTAACCGGCCTTGACAGTTAAGGTTAAGGGTCAGGATTTTCTTGAATTTTAACTATTTTTTTCAAATTTAAGTTAAATTTTTTCATTAAATTTAAAAATTAACAATATTTTTTTGCAAATTTAAGTTCAAAAATTTTTTTAAAAAAATAAAATAAAATATAAGGGTCAGAACCGAAATCGGAATCGGCTGTTCACCGAAACTGGAATCGTAACCGGCCCGGCGATTTTAGAACCCGAATCGTAATCGGCCCGGCGATTTCAGAACCTGGATCGTAACCGGCCCGGCGATTTCAGAACCCAGATCGTAACCGGCCTTGACAGTTAAGGTTAAGGGTCAGGATTTTCTTGAACTGTGGAATCGGCGATTTCGAACTGTAACCGACGGTTCTTGAACCGTGGTCAAGTCTATCCTTTAGATTGAGATGTCGCATGGCAAGTTCACTCCTACATCAACTTGGAATTTAAGTGAAGATGGCCACACTAGATGAAGATTTTTTTATCATTATTGGGTGTCAGCAATCAATCTAACTATTTCTATTTTCCTTTGGTGATTAGTACATGGATAGCTGCCAATTGATGAGAAAGTAGGGTCTCGATGTCAATGTTGTAAGGCTGAAGAAACTTTCCAACATGTCTTTTTGATGAGGTAAGTGGAAATAATTATCTTGTAGAATTTTGCAATGCTCTTTGGTATTCAACTACTGAACATATCCGATGTCATTTTCATGCTACGATATTGGTACAACTCTTCTTCTCATATTTGTGGGGGACATATTTGTACTATGACACCTTTATTTATTATCTGGTTTCTAAGAAGTCACACAATGACTTCAAGCACTAAAATAGGCATGTTAATCCTTTAGTTGTTATTTTGAGAATTGGAGCACGGATCCAAGCATTATATCAATGCAGTCTGCTGATACAAAATCATTGGAAATGAGATATTTCATTAGCAATACATCTAGGTTACTATTTTCCTTTTATCAAAGAAGTTTGTTATTTGAGTGCCTCTCATGTATGGGGCATGAACGATTAACCATTAATGCTTTTACAAAAGAGAAGTGCCTTCCTTGAGTCCTAGCTCTTCTCTCCGTAGCCCACAAAATCATGGGAAGAGAGAGCATATTCAGAGGAAGGTGCTTATCTCCCAATACAGAGTTTCCTGATTAAGTGATTAGCCTCTTAGTCGGGGTTAGTTTTGCTTCTCCTATCATTCAAAGGATTGGTAACTACTATCGATGCTAGACGAGATGACTATGATTGGTACATAAGGAGCTGTGAACTAAAAGCATGAAGCTCCTAAGTGCTAGTCTTAGCAAGACCGAAGCTAAGAGAGTATGTCGGATGTTTGCTATTCGCTAAATCTCAGTTTGGGAAAAAAAGTGCCATCATTGATTCCTCCTTCTATAGCCTACAAAAGCATAGGGGAAGAGGGTATAACTGAGATGATGATACTTCTCTCCCTATAGAAAGTAACTAAAGCAAGTGACTGATGTCTCAGTCAGAGGGCAGGAATGTTAATTAGTGAAGTCAGGGAGGTGCCACAAGAGGGTAAAGCTTCTGACGCCCCATACCATTATGACACGTGGGGGCTTGTTCATCAGTCCATTTTGACAAGAGATGGCAGGAGTGCAACAACTTAGCCAAAACCTACTTAAACAACCTAAAAGCTTGGCCGACCTGAAAGTAGACCTTGTAGAAAAGTGGATAGGAGAGGTAGCCTATACACTCAAACCAGCTCAGTGAAAACTTACCCCTATTCTATATGAGTCAGTTGACTTTGATTAGACCAGACTCACCCAGAGAGGAACGTTCCCACAAGGGCACCACTAGATGTCGAAGATAAACCTACTAAAGAAGAATAGGTAGGTCAGGTAACTACTAGCTACAATCGGTCACCCTCTATTCCTTCATGATCTCAGGAATGGTTGGGGTGTTAGCAGCAGGATCGGTACCATCCTTACACTATTCCATACTTGAATAGTCGAGCGGGGAGCTTAGTAGCTCAATAGTTGCAATAGGTTAGCTATATATCATTCGTACCCTTCACCCGAGAGGCACTCACTGACTTTACTAAGATGTAGTCAGTATTTTATGATATATAGATCAGTTATTCTCAATTACCGAAGGCTGGAGATGGATGGTTGAAGCTCAATACAGATGATTCATTAAGAGGTAACTGGGGTATAGCTAGGGCAGGTGTAGTGTTATGGGACTATGCAGGTGGATTACCTTTTACTTTTTATAAGTACCTTAGAGTTGCATGAAATGTGTTTGCTAAAAATTATTTGCGATAGCCAAAGGTTTGGAATATTGCAAGGAACATGGATATTTGAATGTGGTGATAAAGGCAGATGCCTACGTTGCAATATAGATTTTGAGTTCCCAGGATACTTGCAATTAGCAAAATTTATAGAGTGACGTAGAAACTTGTCTGATCTATACGTACAGAGAATGGACAATAGACTAGTATGTGAACTTTGCATATGATGCCAAAGAATCATGATTTATTTTACCTCTTGATTTACACGATAGAGTAATTAGATATTTAAAATTAGATAGACTATGATTTTTATCTTTCAGATTTTAATTTATTGTTATTGGTTTTGATTTGTAAGAGAGTAGTACTCGTCATTTATTTTGTGTTCCTTCATTTTCTATGTAAGAACACTTCGGTTTTTTTTTATATTAGTAAATGAATAGGGGTTTGTCAACCCCCCCACCAAGGTATATTTGCTTTAACTAACAAAAAATCTAGTTACATGACTTAGACGAGCCAAGATATCTTGTTGAAAAGTACCTTGTATTTATGGCCTTGTTGATCAGGTTTGAGTCATGACTTTTTGATGAAATTAGAAAATTATTTTTAGATTTTCATCCAGCCTTGGCCAGAAACTTTCGAGTCAAGAGCCTTGGACAATGTAGAAATTTCAACTATTCATCTAGATAGGTGACAAATCCTTTGTTGGTCACTCATAAACTTCATACACAAAGATATTGCATCTAAAATATTCTCTTTGTGATTATTATGCAATCAAAAAATAAATAAAAGTGAAATAATGTACAATGTTGCAATGGTGCCTTAAGTTTAAGGACTAATTCCTACACTATCATAATGAAAAAATTCTCATTTGACTATTATAATGTCCAACTCGAAATTTTTGTGCGGAACTGTTCAGTGTAACAAGTACTCGTTATACATACATTAGTACCACAATACCGATGCCCATGGAATGAGACAATAAGATCATGTCCCTTAGCTAATTATGGTCTAGAGAGTTTATCTAAATTTAATAATGAATAAAGATGAAAAATTATCATTTTATTGATAATAATTTGAATAAGATCATTTTTACAAGAGCTTAGAAATGATCAATTTAATTTATTTGTCGAGCACTACTCTAGCAAATTCAACAATTGGATTATTTTTCTTACCAAGAAATGGACTTATCCAAATTAGTGTACGGCCCCTTAAGTTCACCAATAGGCTAGTAGTGAGATTTCCTTAATCATCTATATAGATGACGGATTATTTGTGACTCATTAACCTCCACACATAATTAAATTGTACGCAAAATACTTTCTCTATAATTATCTTATAATCTAAAAATAAATAAAACCATAACAAACTATGCAAAAGATTACCATGGTTCCTCAAGTCTAAAACTATTTTATATAACCTTAACATAAAAATTCCGTATTAGACAACATTGCATTTTCAATTAGAAATTCTACCGTGAGGTTGTTCAAAGTAGTTGTTCACTAACAAACACCACATACGTGCACTAATGTATTTATCAGATATCCATGAGTGAGACATCATTCTCACGAGCATGAATAGTATGTGCCAATCTTCTGTATCCTCGATCTCGTTTCAATGATTCTCGATTTGGAATAATTTAAACTATTCTGACACATTACATTTATAGTTTGAGCCAGACTCACTTTTACATTCTTAACCACTTTGGTAACAGAGTTTTGAAGCTTTGACTCAATTACAAAATATTAAAGAACGTATATTTATTATAATATCAACTTGATTTCAGATTTTTTTAATTTTGATAGTTTTAATTTTAAAATTTTATTATTGATATTTTATAAATTTTATGATTTTATTTTATCCAAATATTTAAATAACTTATTTTTAAAATATTAACAATTTTTTTTAATTTTGATAATTTTAATTACAAAATTATCATTACTAATATTTCAACAGCTCTATGATATTTTTTTAGCCAAACATTTCAACGACTTTTTTTCTAAAACAAAATCTAACAATTTATAAGTTATAAAAGCATCTTATAAGATATAAAAATTTATAAGATTTTTTAAATTAATTTAGCTGATCACCCTCTTAAGACGTCTTACAACTTTTTGCTCTTAAAAATCATAAATTTATTCAAGAATCTTTTCCCTCTTGGATAAGACCTTATCATAACCGTGAAAATCAATTATTAACAGTGGAATTTATTATATTGATTTAGCGTGAACTTCATCACAATTTAATATTTTTTCAGACTTGATGCATATAATAATATTCGCCACAAAGTTAAAGTCACTTGTTGACTGAATAACTGAACGTGATTAAATTACAGTTTCTAAACACTTTTGTTAACGTAATCTCTCTCTTCACATTTTGTCCGCTTCTGTATCACTTGTAAAATTGTCGCTATTTGGTACTATATTATTCTCTCTCTACAATGTGTGTGTTGTTGGGAGCAGAAAAGAAGTAGACAGAGGTGGTGGACTCTAAATCTGTAATGGAGGAGCAGCAAGGGGAACAGCTTCTTCCTGCTCATCTACTACCACCATTGCAACGCTGTCGTTTTGCTGCCCCCTGCTACTACTCAACTACCTTCCTTGCATTGCTCTTCCTCTCTACTCCAACTAGCACCAGCCCGTGATCCGCAGAACTACGCATTTCAGGTGAGTATTCTCGTTTGCTTCTCCTTTTTATCTTTCCTTAGTTTTTTTCTATTTTGCTTTTTTTAGCTTCTTTATGTGAAGTCTATGAATGAATCCGTTGAAATTGACCGTGAAATGCCAACCAAATCTATCTTTCTTGCTTCTTCTGTTTTATGTTCAGTTTCAGCCTCATTTTTCAGCTGTTTTTGCTATTTTACTGCAGTTTTTGCTTACTGAGCTTAAATGTAATTTTACTGAGTTTGGTGTGGTTTAATTTGCTGAAAGCAGGGCATATATTATGGTGCATTTTGTTCTCTGAGCCCGAATCTTTATTGTGTGTTTGTAGTTTGAATCTTGAAAATCAATGTCTTAAATTTATGCTTTGTAACCGCTTATTTACTTACTCTTGGTTGAATATTCAAATTTTCAACAATTTTTCTCCTTCAGAATTAATTTATCATATCTCTTAAATTTCAAATTAATTTAATGTGATGATTGAGCTTCAACACATTGATACTGCAGCTGTGGCATATTTTAGGATAATTTGCTGAGTAATGTGTGATTATTTGGTGCCATTGTCATGATATCTTCTCAGTACAGAAGTAGTTTGAAGTGTTTCTCATCACTTTTTCTTTTGGTTTATGTTTTATGTTCTAGTACGAAAAAATAAACTGGTTTTTGATTTTTATTATGCGCATTGTGGCAGGACTAAAGATTTTATCTTGGTGGTCTGGTAGAAAGAAGTTGTTTAGCAATCGATGGAGAAGTATGATATACTGGAACAGATTGGGAAGGGGGCCTTTGGTTCTGCCCTTCTTGTGAGGCATAAGCATGAAAAGAAGAAGTGAGCACTAAACAAACAATGTCTCTGTCTTAGTTAGTTATCCCATCATTATGTTTTTTCATGTATGCATTATGACAGCAAACTAATTTCTGTGCATTGGTTAATTAATGATTGGTTTTCACCGGATTAATTTTTTTGTTTAACATTAAGGTATGTGTTAAAAAAGATTCGTCTTGCCCGCCAAACCAATAGGACACGTAGATCTGCGCATCAGGAGGTCAGTTATTTCTCCCTTTAATATTTTTTTCTTATTCTTTTCTCTTTTATTTTTATAATTTAATTGTTGTCTGTCTGTCCTTTTTATCATCATATCTTTTACACGTCTTATATTTTTGTGGCATTTTGAATCATTGAAATTGACAGTTAAAGAAAGAAAATTTGACAATACTGCACCTAGAATTAAATAATTTTGGTTAAGTTAGCAGTCATGAATACGCAAAGGGAACTTGCAAAATTTCCTTCATGAGTTATGTTATTGACTCATTTGCAGAAGCCCACATTGTTTGCTTGCTATTCGTTTGATGACAGAAAACTGTCAATCTCTGTCAGCCCGTCTGTCTTTCTGTCTCTCTTTCTCTCCATGAGCATGAAAAGGAAACATGTAAAAGATCATGAGTTCTGTTCTGGACTGGTTTTGCAGAAGTCCATATTGTCTGCTTGCTATTCATTTTGATGGATCACTTTCTCTTTCTCTCTCTCTCTCTCTCTCTCACACACACACACACAATATTCTCACTTTATTGAGTTAATGGAGGTTTTTGTTACTGTGTAGATGGATCTTATATCAAAAATGCAAAATCCATTCATAGTGGAGTACAAAGATTCATGGGTGGAGAAGGTAAATAAGTGATGCCTGTTTACTGAGATTGATCTCTCGGTCCTCTCTGATGTCACTTTATTTCCTGGCTGGACAAATAGAAAGATGTATAATGGGATTATCTATGGCTAGGTCACCATTGATAAATAGCCAAAGTTGCGTTGTTATTGGTCTTTCTGTTCAAAACATATTCCAATTTGAAGTACCTTTAGAATCCTAGTGTTTTATCCCATCAATTCCTATAGAAAAATGCTGGAAGTCCATGGATATGGTGGTTGACTATCAAACTAGAGATGGATAGAATCAGTGGAATTTCAGTTGCTAATTAGACTCTATGATATGGTTTGAAGCAAACTTGTATGGTTTTTACGACTCCCAACAACTGGAAGTAGTCCTAGAATTATGATACTTGATGGATAGAGAACAAATTCGCAAACCTGTACTTAGCATAAAAGAACCTCTACTATATGTATTCTGGGCATAATTGATAGGAATTTCCTGTGACTGATTTCTAACTTTTGATCTGTTTCTTCCATGACTGCTGATTACTGTTATAAAACTGAACTGTGCTACTCACCAGGGAAAAAAAAAAAGAAAAAGAAAATCAATGTGAGAAGCGATATTGCTGTTATAAATGTCACCTCTAGTAAGCATTTTCTTTTTCTCTCTGCGTGTCTGAACTCAGTTTTTAACTGAAAACTTCTGTTGAATTGTCTCAGGGTTGCTATGTATGCATTATCATAGGTTACTGTGAAGGTGGAGACATGTAAGCAGTTCTTTATTCAAACCTAAGGTTTTATTAGAGATCTGTGCTTTCACTGACAACCCTCTCCTAGCGAGGCCAATCAGACACATAGACACACAATTAGAGGAACACATTCTTCCAAGAATATTAAGGAGACATAAATAGATTTTTAAACTCTTCCACCATTTCTACATTTGTAGGGCAGAAGCCATAAAAAAGGCAAATGGTGTCCATTTTCCTGAAGAGGTAGTTTCTTTTGTAAATTAATAATTTTGCTCTTGCTCTTTCTTTTGTAGTTCTTTATGTGTGTGGACTGTATAGCTTCTAATTTTAAGACTGAGTTTTTGCAGAAGCTCTGTAGATGGCTTGTTCAACTACTTATAGCACTGGACTACTTACACATGAGTCATATTCTTCATCGTGATGTCAAGGTTGGTTGCATCTCACTGTCCCCTTGGTAGACGTATTTCATGTAGTTATGAAGTCTTCAAATGTTTCAGTGATTATTTTACAAAATTTTTGCAGTGCTCTAATATATTTTTAACAAAAGATCAAGACATTCGTCTTGGTAAGAGATTATCTTTTTTTGTGATCTTTCATCTTGGGAATTTGGAACTGTTGCTCAAGTACATGGTTGTTGCAGGTGATTTTGGACTTGCCAAAATGTTGACTTCAGATGAGCTTGCTTCCTCAGTAAGCATTATGGTTGACATAAATGCCTTTTTACCTTTTTTCACCTTTATCTTATTGTCATATTGGTTGTTTGTGTTGTTCTGTTTCTCAGATAGTTGGTACTCCTAGTTACATGTGCCCTGAGCTACTTGCAGATATCCCATATGGTTCAAAATCAGATATATGGTCCCTTGGTAAATAAATAATTCTGTTCTCCTGCATTTTTCGTTCAAAAACAAACACAAATAAAGACCCAAATGAGCTAATCCTCTTTTGTTTTAAAGTAGGTCTAAATCCATATAGATGTACCTATATATTTTTATGCAAATGTGCTAATGTCTACAATCTAATATCATCCAGGATGCTGCATATATGAGATGACAGCCCTTAAACCTGCATTCAAGGCATTTGTAAGTTGCTGCAGACCTAATTATAATCATAATTATATGGTATATTTGTTTGTATACCGCAATGCTAATGGGATCTGGTCATGACCGTATGGCCAACTTGTTTGTCAACCATCTGTATGCTAATAGATCCTAATTTTTTTGACAAACAAAATCTCAACTGCGTGCTAGAAGGGCCGATTATTTGGTCTTAGTATTTATCACATTCTCGAATACCATCTCTATATCATGGCTAGAGAATCAGTTTTGGGTTTTGACTAGGCTCATTGATGGTCATATTATAATGGCCAATCCTTTCTGCATGACAATCCATGATACGCCATGAATGTTATGCTCACCATTGTGGGGTTGACCATGAACTTTGGATTGGCTTAGGAAGAACATTTGTTAGTAAATAATGTATGAGGCACACTTCCTTTTAACAGCCTGAAATCGAATTTCCTACACAGGAAATTTTGGTTATCTGATAAATCGTGATATCTTGTATCTTGCTTTATAATTCTAAGAACATTAGCCATGTATTAGACCATAATCAATTGATGAGTCAATTAGTTGCTGGATTATTTAATTCGTGTATTGCTACAAATAAGTGTTGAGGCTCAACTTAACATTGTTTTGCTAATTGTTGTTTATTTTTTGAGATATTTTATTGCTGAATAGACACGTTTAACTGTGTTGGTTTCTGGTGGGTAATGGTCCTTGAGATTGTTATGGTTTTCTGCACATTTTTGGACAGGATATGCAGGCTCTCATCAACAAAATAAACAAGTCTATTGTTGCTCCGCTACCCACCAAATACTCTGGTGCATTGTAAGTTCCTCCACGTTCTTGTTTTTCTGTTACATGTGAACCTTGTTCTTCTCTCTCTCTCTCTCTCTCTCTCTTGCTTGTCCTTTATGTTTGGATACTGGATAATCTATTTAAATCAATTTTCTCTCATATTAATCAGCTTAGAATAACTGATAAAATAGTCGATTTCACATTGTTGCAACACAGTTGTTTCTTAATTTTTTAGTTTCTCTTGGAAGAAATTTCTGGTGTATTTGATCTCCCTTGACTAGCTGCACGATCCTATTATCATGCTTCTTGTGTTACAGCCGAGGTCTGGTCAAAAGCATGCTGAGGAAAAATCCAGAAGTTCGGCCTAGCGTAAGCCCTGTTCTCTGATTTGGATTTCACACAACTTTCACTACAGATTTCTTTACTACATAAATCGCTATTTTCTTTGGTTGAAATCCTATGTTTTGTTTCCTGTCCTGCAAGTTCAAAATTCCAAATTAGTGGTCAATACGTGCATTCTAACTACTTCCAACTATAATCTGCTATCTTGAAGGATACAAGGTGTTGACACTTGTGCCCTCATTGAGAGGGAGAATAAACTTGCTGACCTTATAAATCTTATATTTTACCTCCATTTTGTTTCTGTCTAGATATTGTGTTCATATAGATCTGCTGCCAGATGAATAATTTTTACACTTGCAAATGCCTAAATTGGACTTTTGCAGCTATTTAAATCCATTCTTGGTTTTTACTACACTCATTATATTATGCTTCTAGGTTATCACCTTCCACATTCCAGCAACTTTTTCCCGGAAGAAACAGTTGATATTCGTGCTGTAGTTCTATTTAAGTATAACAGGCTTCCCTGCCACCACTACTCAGAGTAAATACCATGTTCTTGCTAACTATTTGTTCCTGGAGTATAAATGTGAAAGAAAAGAAGGTTTTCGACAAGTGTAGAAGCAAGAAAAGCATCTTTTATGGTGGCTTCTCTAATATATTGTAGAAAGAATAAACTAAGAACTAAGCACCTAACATATATGACGAATATTCTATTGATTTATTCAATTTACTGTACTATTGTATTATATCAATTGCGGCAGGCTGCAGAACTTCTCAAGCACCCACACCTTCAATCCTATGTGCTCAATGTTCATCTCAAACTCAATTCCCCCATGCGTAACAGTCTTCCATGTCAATGGGCTGAAACAGAAACAAAGAACGCTAGGAAAATTAGATTTTCAGAGCCCGTCCATGTCCCACTTCCAGTATATCGAGAGAGACGATTATCATGTGCAAATGACAGGACTTTGAATCCCAGTGTATCTGGAGCTGAGCAAAGTTGTGGTTCTTCAACTAGGATAACTGGAGGTACCCATTTCAATCTGCATCACGGAATGAAAGAATTATTTGGTGGAAGCACACATGAAGGAACTGTCATTATGAAAAATCTTCCTTCAAAAATCTCAAAGAACCAGAAAGCTACACAACCAAAAGCTACAACTGCTTCAAAGAGAAAACCACAGTTTTCAAAGAATCATGAACTGGTAAGATCATGAGAAAACTACTTGCACGTATTACTGATGTTTTTTTTTATATTTCCTTACCATATGCATTTTCCTCTCAGAAGGAAGTTTCTTTTTATGCATATAAAATTAATGACCCATTCAGTGTCTTTATTTTGGAAGGCTTCCCTGCACTTACCATAGGATTACTGCATATATGTAGTTATGTCTTAAGAAATGATAATTGTGAATGGATAGCATATCTATTTTTCCTTTACTTAGTGAGAAGGAAACCGAATAAGTCCTTTCTTCCCTTTTTCCTTCTCAGGGGGTGATGGATTTGGTTGGCGGAATAAAGGAAGGTCGAAGAACTGGTGCAAAAAAATTGTTTAATAAGTCTGTGTGTGTGATAGAATAATGTAAACATGTCCGCAACACAGGCTGAAATAGTCTATAATGCTATTGATTATTCTAATGTTAAAATTTCACTTTTTGACAAAAGAGCAAGTATCTGACGGTAAATTATAGAAAAACAAATTAAAACAGCATATTATTTTGTGTGAACATAATCAGTTAAAGTAGCTGGTGAAAATTAATTAGTGGGTGGTAGTGTCAATGATTTACAATAAGAAAAGAATCTGCAAAATGTTAATTTCCGACATTCAGTTTTATCTCAACTTATGATGAATCTCCTATAATATTCAATGTTACTGATATTTGCTTAGTTATTTTTGACTGAATTTCCAGGATAAAAGCGCAGTCATGTCCTAGTGATAGCAGCACTAACCAGCAGACGTCTTACCTTTATGTATGGAGTCCATAAATCTTACCACCTTCAATAAACAGAAATAATGCCTTAGAACTAGTACTCTACTCCTTTTCTGAGACCAACACTAATCTTAAGCAAAAACCTTTCTGTGCTACTTGAGTAGTGCCTCATATTTAATCTGAGCCCCTAGATCTCCAAATGATGACCCAACCATTGCTTGAGAAAGTGCACTTATGTCATCATTTGGACATCTGATGACTCACCTTGAGCACTACTCTATTGAGTAGCATGATAACACTTGATCAGATATAATTAGTATTTGAAATCGATGTGAAGGAAGTTGAAGATAAGAAGAATCTATTATCACCTTGGATAATGCAACTGAGATTTGCTTAATATTTAAAAATATTCAACCTTAGTAAAAGGTGTGAGAAAGTATTGTCTGAGGTGGAAGCTAGGAAATCTGCAGCCATATTGCATTCGTATTTATTTTTTAAGCTCTTGTTTATCATGTAAGACTATAAGTAGGCATCACTATATTACTGGATCTCTCTCTCAATGATTGATGTCGCATTTCACTGTAGAAGTCTGAGGCTTTTACATTGGCTATGCCTAATATTACTTGAGTAACAAATCATTGTTTTTGTTTCCTAGTTTAGCCAAACATGACTTGAGTTTATTCTCTTGCTAAATAGTAGAGATAATATCTGGATTTTTTCTCTTGGTTGGCATTGTCACTTAAAAAATGCTATATGCAGCTTACAACATCAAAAAGCTTGGTTAAGAAACCTGTTTCTACTACTCGTAGAGCTTCACTTCCATTGCCAGCCAAAGATGCAGTTCACAAATTTTGTCGCAGTCCCAGTCTTGGTCCTCTTCAAAACATCAACATTATCAAGTCTCCAGATGTTTCTGTCAATGCCCCTCGAATCGACAAGATGGTTGAATTTCCCTTAGCATCATATGAGGAGTCCTTTCCTATCCACAGAAGATCATTAGCTTCTGCACAAGGTTCCTCTAGTTCACCACAAGGTGACTGTTCTATTATGAAAGATAGATGTACCGTTGAGTTTCCAGATAAATCTGGCAGACTGAGCTTCAACAATTGGCGAGGATTTCAAAGCCCTACACATAACAAGGATAAAGAGGATGGAAGTCAGTATTCAGATCAAAATGCCACAGCAGGTGCATCAAGCCGAACATCATCAGACCAAAGGCGCCGCCGTTTTGACATGTCTTCTTACCGACAGCGAGCTGAAGCATTGGAAGGTTTGCTTGAATTCAGTGCAAGATTGCTGCAAGAAGAGAGAATTGAGGAACTTGGGGTTTTACTAAAACCATTTGGACTGGGCAAAGTATCTCCCAGGGAAACTGCAATCTGGTTGACCAAGAGCTTCAAAGAAAATACGCTCCAACCAGAAGATTTTTACCATTGAAGCAGGCTGCATGTGTAGAATGTCTTTATGAAACAATTTTCTAATGTTCCTGGCTTGTTGGCATCCAATGGTATAGGCAGAGGAGGCTGGTAAATTATAGTTTGGCAATTCATGTAGGCCAAATTCAAGTTATTAGTTAAGTACTTAATCGGAATTTGAGTAGTTGCTGGATGAGATAGGAAATGCATTATCTGAACTTTGTGCAGATTTGGTGCTCTACGTTAATATCAAACCACATTAATGATCAACTATAATCCTCCAATCATCTGTTTTTCGCTCTTGTTTACATTTTGTTTTTCAGTTCTTATGGTGCTCGTCATGTCTGCTGGGGATTCTAACCTGAACATTGGACCACTTTATTATGGTTTCATGCCCCAACCTAAACTGCAATCTGGTTGACCAAGAGCTTCAAAGAAAATACGCTCCTACCAGAAGATTTTTACCATTGAAGCAGCCTGCATGTGTAGAATGTCTTTATGAAACAATTTTCTAATGTTCCCGGCTTGTTGGCATCCAATGGTATAGGCAGAGGAGGCTGGTAAATTATAGTTTGGCAATTCATGTAGGACAAATTCAAGTTATTAGTTAAGTACTTAATCGGAGTTTGAGTAGTTGCTGAGTGAAATAGGAAATGCATTATCTGAACTTTGTGCAGATTTGGTGCTCTCCGTTGATATCAAACCACATTAATGATCAACTATAATCCTCCAATCATTTCTGTTTTTCGCTCTTGTTTACATTTTGTTTTTCAGTTCATATGGTGCTCGTCATGTCTGCTGTGAAGTTCTAACCTGAACATTGGACCACTTTATTATGGTTTCATGCCCCAACATTGGACGCAACAACGAGGTATGCAGTTTTTACTCTGTGAAATAGCTTTCTGTAAAGTTAGAAGCATCTCTGTTCTCTTTTTCTTAAGGAGAGATTACAAAATTGTACCAAGTCTTCCTGATATAGTCAAAGCTATATATACTTATGATGATAATATCGCCTAAAGTTCAGGTTGCCTCCAATTACAAATCCAGATAATCTCTTTAGCCAGTAATATATTGAAGGAATCATGTAATAGATAAATGTTCCACACACTTCTTGGTGCCTTTAGCCAGTATTGTACTGAAGGAATCATGTAATAGAAAAATTGTTCCACACAGTTCTTGGTTTCTGGTATGGTCTTCCTTTAACCACCAAAAGGGAAAAGAAAAGAACTTCCAAAACATAGGAACAACAAAATCTCAGTTTGTTATTTAGGCAGTGGCCAGAGAATAGAAACTGCTCGTGGAAACTTTTATCCTCCTCGGCTTTGTCTTCACATTACAGAGATATATGTATGCCTCAACCAGGGTGAGGTTCTGCTAATGCTCTCAATTTTTTCTTTAAACTCCACTCTTGGCCAGGGGGCTGAAGAATCAATACAAATTCATGGGAGGCTGCAGTTGAATGTATGAAACCAGAGGCAGCTAAATTGCGTGAAACTCATGCAAGTAAACAGTGCAAAATGAAAAACAAGAGAAAGTCTGAGAACTTACATCAAATGGGATGGATGACTTTCTATGTTTGGAAATACTAACCATACCACTGATATTGGAATCACAGTATCCATCATTAGTGGACTTATCAGAGTGATACAGCTTGATTAGCCAATGGAACTGATTTTCTTTGTCATTTTTCCCATCCATTGATGATGATCGCCTGCTTTTCTGTTTGGTGCCCAATTTAGGACGCTGTCTTGGTTCGCTATGTGATCTGGCTTTTGCTTTTGATGATTTCGTATTGGTCATATAATTTGGTATAAAATGGGAGTTGTAGGGTAAGTTATCTGGGCACTGTGATGGTGGAAGAATAAATGAATGCTTGTTTTCTGGGCAAGCAGAGTATTGCCTGGAATTTCTTCTTGCCATTTTTAATGAAAATTCCTCCAGTTGCCCATCATAGGTTGTAGAGCTCGAATCTGTGAAGGACAAGGTTGATGGACTAGGACACATCTTTAGTTGATATTCTCTTTGTGAGACTGAAAGACGACCAGAACTACTTATTCTGGAACCATATTCCACTCTCTCAGCCAGTATGTGATCCATGCGTCCACTTCTGCTCCTTAAAGCTCCACTTGGCGGAAAGCTATTCCCGTCAGCTGTATTCTCCTGCATCAAAGGTTTACTAAGATGAGAAGAGGCTCATGGATTGTTGAACTGGAAAAACAATGTCTGAACGAATTGACATAACATAGTGAAGGACTTAAATTTTGGAGCTCTCTTTTCTTTTTGCAGACGAATAAGATGACTTACAATTTCTTTTCTCAGTTGTCTATCAGAAGCTGATGATTCCCTGTAAGATTTTCTCCTTCCCACTATAACTGGTGATTCCTCTGCCATTTGGATCCTGTGAATCCGGGCTCTAACTTGAATCGCCATCACAGCGTGCATGGACCTTAGAACAGTATTCATTTGTTTTCTTACCATGTAACCCCTTGCCAAGGCTTGTAATTTCACTAATCCTCTCAAAGCCCGTAATGCTCTCCTTGCCTGTAAGGACATGAAATTCAGCTTGAAGTACCTGTCTTTGTACACACCCAGCACACCTCCCCTAATTTTTCTTATTAAAAAGAAAGTAAAATTAGAATGGAAGACTTGAATGTATATGCATGTACCAAATAAGAACGATAGATGGCTTGTATTTTGGTAGCAGCTGCATGTGCAGTTAACGGAAGAGGCATTGCATGGTTTTGCTGAATCTGGTACTCCAGTAAGGCTTGTTTTGGCAAAAGGATCGAGTCAAAGGATCTACTGCTTTCGTGAGTGGTGGCTTTTGAGCTGGTTGATCTTTTGAAACTCCATCTCCTTCTAACTTTAGGAGTATTCATCGGTGAAAACACAACCAGTGTGCCTAACGTGCAAGTCTCTGCTGGAACTGAAGGGCCTGTTTTCTTGCCCTTGTCTTCTCTTTTCCCCATCAAGAAATTTCTGATCCATCTGCTTGCCTTACCCATGTTTTAACAGTTACGAACGAACACAATTCCTTTAAAGTGTGAGAAAAAATTGAAATAGAACCAACACTTCATCAAATAACTATATGTATATATATGCATGTATAGGACTTAGGCCATAGAAATTTTAAATGCAGAGTGGTTGATTTGCTTCATTGACTAAGCTTGTATTCTTTCCATTGAACCATAAAATAATAAGGCTGTTTTTTGGTTGTGCCCATTGGCCTGCAGTAACTTCCCCTTGAGCTGCCATTTGACACATATCTATCCTTCCGGCTATGGACGATTTTGTTTGTTTGCTGCATGTGGGATTGTCAACTCTAAACTGGTCCATTTTGGAAGTTTCAACCTTGGATGGTAGGGTTTAGTAGCCTTATAGAAGAAAAGAAAGGAAAAAGTTCTCGTGTCTTGTGCTAATGAACAAAAAGTGGGGGAATTTGGACTTTTCGTGGATGCTTCGAAATTTATGCACCCACAATCATTAATTTTGGGGGTTGAATCTCCAGTAGAACACGAAGTCAATCCTTTGCAATCTGACAGGATTAACTCAACAGTTGCCAAAGAATTCAGCCATCCGAACAAACAACCCGTTTATATTCATTTCATCATACAAAAAGTTTACAGGGAGAGCTATGTTTGGTGTTATTTCCAAATATTTTGGGGAAAATAAAAGTACAGGGGAAAGTATGAAAATGAAAGAATACTTGGTGTTTTTTTTTTTTTTTTTTTTTTAAGGAAGACATTTTATATGCAAGTTTTTATTAGGTTAGTGGTGTTACATTAGATTTCATTTTGTTATCATATATAATTATTATATCATGATGAGGAATAAAAGATAAATATTAATATCAAAGCAATGATTGAGTTTTTTTATGATGTAGTGAATTAAATATGTATAAAGATATATATGAATAAATATAATAATTGGAATATATGTATATATGCGAGGGGAATGATTAGAGTGTTTTTAAAATATTTGAGAGAACAAAAATATACATTTTTGTTTGAGATGTTTGTTTTATATTCCTGGAACCAAACATACCCTTCCTAGTTACATAGTTCCCCAGTCCTTGTGAAAAGGTCCACCAGAAAAGCTGGACAAGTTCCATAAACTGTTTTAAAGCCTTGACATGCTATAAGCTAGTGAAGATCGTCCAACAATTCTCCAGCAGCATGGTTAGAGTTTTTGAACTGATTGTATTCAAAAACAATTAAACACAAAGTGGGGCCTCTTTCTATAAGCAAATTTCCTATATTCAAAGATAGTGCTAATAAAAAATTCTTCTTTTAATCCCCAAACTTTTGCAATGCTATTTTGAATTATAACCTATGTTTATAGCAAAAGCAGATATCATTTTTTTTGATAAGTTTCTTTAATAATACCACCTATGCTAGCTGGTCCGAGGTTCCTAAGACATAATCCATCTATATTACGTTTGTACCTATAATAAATATTATAATATGTTAATGGATTAGTCCTGAGTTGCCTATGAGAATTGATCCGATTCAAATAATTTAAAATAAAATTTGGTAAGAATAATTTTTTATAATAAAAAATCATCATATAACCAAAGTGTTAACTTCCCCAACCCCATATTATTTCTCTCACTTTGACATATGCACATAACTACTCACTTTTTGTGAAAAATAAAGAAATGTAAAAAAAGAAAAGAAAGTGAAGTGGGTTGTTTTTTTTTTTTTTTTAATGTAATTTTCAAGTTGAACAAAAGCAAAATATTGGTGGTCAATTATGAACAAAAGTGAAGAAAAACATAAAGAAAGTACTTGGATTGTGGAATTGAAGGCTTTCCGTTCATGATTGATTTCTGATAATTTTTAAGCATCAAAATATAAGAAAAGGTTAGTTAATCAACTATAAATATCCTACATATTAATATGAATTTTATGCAATAAAATTCATTTTAAATTTCAACATTGGTGTAAGAGCAAGACTAGTTGACATCCTGCCATCTTTTTAATGTATTGAAGCATGATTATGTGAATAATTATGTTAAGAAGCTATACTTTTTATTTTTTTGGTGTTTAATGGTCTTTCATGGTGAATCATAGTATGCTTCGAATATTTAGAAGCATGCCTTAAAATCTCATGGCTTCATGTTTTGTATGTAGTGAGATATTATAATTTTTTTATGAAAATAGCAGAAACTTCATCTTCATTTTTCAGTATTTTTTGTTTGAATTATGGAACAATATTTATATGGTTAGAATCTTCGTGAAAGATTCTTTCCAACCATATATTATATAATTAAAAGGACTTAAAAATGAATAACTCGTCTAGTTATAGGTGCAAAATTTCAAACAGAAAGTGTCATTGGATTCAGAAGGGTCGAAAATGGGGGATAGCCAGAATAGTGTTGCCGAAAAATACCGGGAGAGCGATGTGTGGGGCTGTATGCGCCGCCTCAGCGTGTGGTGGACACGCCCACACACAGTGGCATGTGTGGGCGCATGCGACATGCTCCTATGGTCGTTTTTGACAGGAAAATATTATTGCGATCAGAATTTAAATTCTAATTTTTTTGTAATTTAAAATTTATCTTTTGGAATTGAAAATATTTTTTAAAGTTTTTTTATCTTAAAAAATTATATAAAATTAGAGAAAAATACTTTTAGACTGAAAAAAAAATTGTGAGATTTTTAAAAATTTGAAAAATATTTCCTATTTTTTGGCTACTTGGATGAAAATTTATAACTTTTTGATTAATGTGCTCATTCAATTATGCATGAAAATTAGTTTTTCCACATAAGAAAATTATGGAATTGAGCATGTTTATAATTGAGTGTTTAAAAAAAATTCATCTTGTATTCTTAAATATTAGAGTTGGCTTTGTCTCCAATCTAGTATTTATTTCCCTTTTCTAAATAAAGTGATAATCAGACACACTCCTAAAACTTTCCGGAAGGAAGCTAGAGAAAGGACTTCAGAGTGTTTGGCAAAGTTGGAAGCTTATAGGAATTGTAAAATGGATCCATTTCACTCTTTGCTACAATATCTTATGATAATGAAAGATAAACACTTGGAGCTTCTTTTTAGGTCACAACTTTAGTAGATATAGTTATTTTGTAGAACTTTCGAATACTTTACAATTCTCTACCCGAGGAGTGGAGTAATGTTGTTGATGAAATAATTGATTGAGAGGGAAACATAACCCTTAATGTAATGAGATCAAGGTTGATTATGATATGGAGGAAAAAGATTGAACTCAAAATGAAGAAATCATTATCTTTGAGGATAAATTCTAGTCCTCGTATTTTAAAGTTTCAATCTAATAGATAGGCTTTCAGAAGGAATAATGAATATGGTATCTTGCTTGTGCGTTAAGAAGGAATTTAATTTTCCTTAGGAAGATGACTCATTATGTACATATGTTTGCTTTAGGAGCATCTATAAACATGTTATGTAACATATATTATTGTACTTCATGCTATGTAATAGATATTTACTTTGAAATATGTATTTTGAATCTTTTGATGATGTAATAATAGCTTTAAGATTATGTGATGACAATACATGCTTATCTTCATATATATGATAATGTGAATTCTTGTATAGTATGAGTTATGTAATTAAGTGGGAGTTTTAGGTTGGAAGAATTTAGGTGATTCTCACGTAGAATTTACTGATATTTTGTACTTTGAAATCAAAGTTATAAAAATGCAATATTTAGATTTTAGATGATGATTGGGAATTGAGTGAACTTTCGAGTCTATACGATATAATGATTTATCATAAATGCTAATTTTAAGTACAGATTACATGAGTATATTTAATGAGCATTAATATGTGTAATCACCTCTAAAATATAGACTAGGGCATCAAAATATATTATAGTTGACCTTAACAAAGGTAATAAACTAAATGGCGACAACTATGATACTTGGCGTCATATGATTGGTATTACTAGATGAGCAAGATGCCTTGGAGGGCATCAACCAGATCATCCAAGACCCTAATTTGGGCAACACTACTTAGTAGAGAAGGGATCAAGAGGCTTACCAGACATGGAAAAAGAAAGATTCCATTGCTCGTGCAATTCTTGTTAGCTCTGTGATTGATGACCTCATTTATGAGTATGAATAGCATCCTACTGCTCATGACATTTGCGAGTACCTCAGGGAGAAATATGGAGGTACGATTGTCACTCGTTTGAGGTAGCTAATTATCAAGTTTGACACTTATAAGAAACAAGCTCATCACAACATCAAACAACATTTGAGAACTATGTCAAACAAGATACACAAATTAAAGTTAACTGGTCATATCCTCTTTGATGAGCAGGAAGTTCAAACTTTTATTCGATCTCTTCTTGACAACTAGGAGCATCTGAAAGTCAATCTGACTCACAATGATAGCTGATCACAACCTGAACCCTAATTGCAAGAACAAACATAAGCTTTTGGGAAGAAGAAAGAGAATAGCAAAATAAAGTGCTACAATTGTTAAGCACTTGGTCATTTTCCTAGGAGTGCCCCGAATTGAAAAAAGTAGAACTTGTTTCTTTGAGTGTTATATATATCTCTAGTACTGTTTTATTAACCAAATCTTATCCTGTGTGATTATAGACTCAGGTGCAACAGACCATGTAATTAGATATTGTGAAGCATTTGTGGATTTTCGTCGAGTTTCTTTTAGTATGAGATGGATATATATAGGAAATAATAGCAGAATTGAAGTCAAAGGTATTGGCACTTGCAAACTAGAGTTGCGTGGTGGCCAAACTCTTATTGTACATGATATCCTCTATGCATTGGAGATTTGATGAAACTTGATTTATGTTGTTGTTCTTGATTAGCTTTTAGCTTGAACTTTAGTAGTAGTTTGGTTCATATTTACTATGGTAGTATATATTATGGTTGTGGACATATTGGGGATGGTTTTATGCTATTGGTTTGTGACAGATAAATGTTTAACTATTATATTGATTGTTACGTCTCGTTACTTATTTGTTCATCTAGTATTGCAAATGTGGATATTTATACTTTGGCATTCTAGAATAGGTCACATTGGGCAAGATAAAATGAATTGACTAATGAAAGTAGGACTATTGAATTTTCTTTCTAAAGTAAATCTGCCTACTGTGAACATTTTCTTACTGGAAAGATGACACAAAAACCATTTGGAAAGGCCATTAGGGTAGAATTTCCATTGCAATTAATTTATTCGTATGTTTGTGTTCAGATGAGTGTGAAGGCTAGGCATGGATCCTCGTATTTCATTACATTTATTGATGATTTCACGCATTTTTGGTAATCTATATTTGATTTCTCCTAAGTATGAGACACTAGCTAGAATGTTTTAGACGTTATGTAAATAAAGTGGAGAATCAAATGGATAAAAAATAAAGACTTTAAGAACTGATTGAGGGTGTGAATATCTATTTGATCAATTCAAGAATCTATATAATGAAAAAGGAATACCTTTTATATGCACTCTAATGTCTTCTTCCTGGATTAGATTGATACTTGCTAACCAAACCCACGACATAATAAATATTGGAATGAGTACACATCATAGCATACATCAAACTCCCAACAGTACTAGAATATGGTACTTTAGACTTCTCTTGTTTTTCTATTGAAGTCTTTGGGCATATTTCTTGGCTTAAACTTCCACCTTAACCTATAGGATTATCAATAGGCTTGTAACTTTCCATTCTGAATCTTTTTAGAATCTTCTTAATGTATGATTCTTGAGATAATGGAAGTAGTCTCTTAGAACGTTCTCAGTGAATTTTAATACTCAGAATATAATTTGTCTCACCTATGTCCTTCGTATGGAAGTTGGAAGACAACCATTTCTTAATGGTTTGAATGTACTCCTTATCATTCCCCGCTAGCAATATATCATCAACATAATGAGATAGAATTATAATTTTTTTATTGGACCTTTTCATATTAACATAATGGTCTTCATCTATCATGACAAAGTTACATGAGATTATCGCTTTGTGAAATCTTAAATACCATTGTATAGAAGACTGCTTAAGACCAAAAATTGATCTATTTAATTTGCAAACTTTATTTTCTTGGCCTTTTACTACAAAACCTACTGGTTGTTCCATGTAGATTTTTTTTCAAGTTCTCTATTGAGAAAAGCAGTCTTAATGTCCATTTGATGTAATTCTAAATCCAAGTTACCCACTATAGCCAATTGTAGGCGAATAGAGGTAAATCTTACTATCAAGGAGAAGGTTTCTTCATAATTAATACCCTTTTGTTAGGTATAACCTTTTGCCGCTAGTCGAGCTTTATACCTCTCAATAGTTCCATCAGTCTTTCTCTTAATTTTAAGAACCCATTTGTTCCTTATAGCTTTACGCCCAAACGAAAGATCGTCCAATTCCCAAACATGGTTTGATTCCTTTTACTCCATTTTTTCTTCCGTTGCTTTTATCCATTTGTCCTTTGAAGGACAAAATGGAGCCTTATTTATGTTTTTGGACTATTTTTCATCTACTATAACCACTATTTGAATTAGGAAACTTCAATAAAAATTCTCTTTTCTTTATTTCACCTCTATTAGGAAAATCATTATCCAAAATATTGCATTTTATGATTCAATCTTAGTAATACTTCCACATCTTGTTCACTTATGAACACATAACCTTTAGACTACTCAGAGTATCTAATAAAGATACATTTCTTTCTTCAAGGGCCCAACTTTCCAAATTTGTTGGAAGAGTCATGAATGCAAACAGCTCATCCCCAGGGTCTATGGTTGCTTAGGTCTGGCTTTCTACCAGTCCAAAGTTCATATGGTGTAGACGGTACTAATTTTGAAAGTAACTTATTCAAAATATATGTTGCAGTTAACAAAGCATCTCTCCAAAAGGAAATGGGCACGTTAGCTTGTGCCATCAAGGACCTCGCATATCTAATAATATTTTATTTCTTCTCTCAACAACACCATTCTACTGAGGTGTGTGAGGAATAGTCAATTGTCTAATATCCAGAGTTAAGTGGATCATTCCTATAGTCAATAAAGCAACACTTACTTTATTCTCAAGCTTAAGGATCGTCCTTTATCTTAGTCTCCATTTTTCTTGTCATCCACTGCAACCCTTTGCAAAGATGAGATCATATCCGATATCCAATATCCAAGAAAAATTTATCAACCTTAATGGTTGATATCAACAATGTATAAACTTGAATAAGAACCCCTTCTAATTCAACTGAGCTAGTCAATACTTGTGTTTTCTCTTTCTATGCCCTAAATATGTACAATGGTGACAAACATCTATATTGAGCTGATAAGTTTGTCTGTTTGTCTAGATTATCCTATGTGAAATTACTAGCAAAAACTATTATCCTATGCTAGACAGAAATTTAAGCATTCATTCAATTAATATCCATTTATGATATGGTCTTTAATCATAAATATCTCCCACTATTTTATTCAAATTCCATCACCCTCTAGATGGAAATTCGGGAAATCTAATTTCTTAGTGGGCTTGAGGTCCAACTAGCCTTGCCATACACCCCAATTTTATGAGCCCATACAACAAAACTAAAAGGTAGCTAACAACATTAGCAATTGCATCCCCATGCAACCCTCAAGCTATTTTGCCTCACCTTTTCCCATACACCCCAATTTTATGAGCCCATATGGTACTAAGTGTCAAGCATTACCCATCAAACATCCATGTAGATAGAGCATCTAAACATCCCATGACTCATGGCCAACGATAAAGACGAATCCATCCCATAGGCATCTCAATGCTTAGTAGTGGTCACAGCTTGCTTACACTTAGCACATCCTACGACTCATGGCCAACGGACTAAATGTGGTAGCGTATCAATATGCTACTACTTTTGATGAAAGGCATGGATGATTGGGTCCTACCCAATGTTGCCCATTTACGCTTGATATCGAACTAATAAATGTTTTCAACTTGAAACATTTTCACGTGAGGGTCATACTAGATTTATTATATAAGGTCTCATCATTTTCTTTTCTTGTTTATTTAATGTTCACTATCCTAACGATGACAAGCATACATCATAAAGAAGCATTAAATAAACACAACATGTATCACATACGTCCTAAAATAAATAGATGATCATGAGTCTTTAATCCTATGCGATCCATTTGAGCCAAAATGGATCTAGGTCAATCTAAATGTGATAATTAAAATGCAAATAGACCTATCTATTATATAAATATATCCCATACATTCATGGGACTTGTTTCCTTGCTTTTCCTCCATCTTCATTCAATCTTCTTGTAATGTCCGCCAAATTATAAAAAGATTAACCTCACTGCCTAATTCTACTCTCATCACATTTGCTAAAACTACAAGAAACCTTGGAATAATTCCAAGGAGAGATACATAGGAGGGAGATAGAAATACATCAAGAATAAAATAGAGAAAAGTGACACTTGCAGGCCTAATTTTAATTAAAACCCAAAAATAACCAATTATGCATAAAATTAAACCAATAACATTGGCCTAGGCTTCATGATCATCCAATTAGCATGCTTAACATAAATCATCACATGATAATGAAAATATATAAATTTACCAATTATGTTATGTGCAATTTCTTTCAAATTTGGGATTTTTATGAAAAATAATTTTTTAAAAATTAAAATTAATATTTAATTTTAAAATGAAAAATCATAAACTTCACGTAATAATTAAGTAACGAGACGAGATGGACAACAGTTTAACAAGGTTGCTACCCGTCAAGTGGCTAGGCAGACCACCCGTCGGGCGGCTAGGCGTCCGCACGTCGGGTGTCGACTGGCTACCCGACGCCCGCATGTTAGGTGCCGACTGCCCACCCGATGTCACACGTCGGGTGGTCAGCACTCCAAATTTTCTTTTTTTTTTAATGTCCAAGAATTCAAAATTTTTACAAAATCTTGATTTCATAGTTTCTTGATCTCATGAAGAAATTTTAAAAACTTGATAAAAACTAATTTTCTTGATTAAGAAATCAACTTATTTGATTTTTTTTAATTTCTTGCCACGTTTCAAGAAATTCAAGATTTAAAAAATCTTGAAATTTTTGGATCAAGAAATTCAATATTTCACAAATCTTGAAATTCTTGAAAATCAAAAAATCCAATTTCTTAACTCATCTTAGTTCTTAAAATGTTTTAACATTTAAAACGATTAATAATATTAATCCCAAACAAAGAAATTTATTGATTCAAAACCAATCACACATATAAATATTTAATCTATCACATATATTAAATAAACATAATCGAAAAGTATCAGAAATGCATCAACCTTAGCTCTGATACCATTGTTGGGTTCGCGCGATCCTGAAAAACGTATACACAACGGAATTTAAAAATTTTCAAAAATATAAATATACATTACATTACATGTAATTAAAACAAATCTCAAAACTCTTTCGCGATTACTCAGTTGTGCGTTTTCTGATAGTTAAATTAAGAAAGTTTCAGAAACCCTTACCTTGATTTTCACTTCGGCTGATGTAGGGATTGAAACGATTCAAATCATTATCCCTGCATAAAAGTATCTCCATGTTCTTCAATTCAAAACCCCTTTGATTGAATCTGATTCTCTTCTAGGATCCCAAATGTTATCCCTTTAATGGTATCCACACCTTGGATGCCCACTCGCAATCGAATCCTATGCTTGTAGTTTTCGATTCGATAATTCTATCTAGAATGATTTTGTTTGGAATAAGAATACACTAACAATTAGTGTTTTAGGTGTTTAATTTAATTCTTAATTCAACAATTAAATCAAGAATTAAACTAGATAAAAGGTTGGTGAAATTTTGGAGATTGAAAGGAAATGAGGGATGAATTTCTGGAGATGAAAGAAAACTATTTTTTTTCACAAAAATCTACAATAAAATCCCCAAAAAAAACATCCAAGAAGATTGTCAATCAAGACTATCACAAGTTCTTTCCATGTAGGACTCTTCTTCTTTTTTTATCTCCAACTCTTTTGGTAAGTTTCCTTATCCTAGAAGGACTTCCCTTTTTTCTTATTACCTCTTAGAAATTGAATTCCCAATTCAACTTCCTCTAGGAATTAGATTCTCAATCCAATTTCCTAATGGGCGTCCTACAAGCCCACACCTAATAGGTCTAGGTCTAAGTAATCAATTAGGCCCTCATTTAATTGATCTAATTAATTAAATTAATTCAATTAATTAATTAGGTTCATCTTAATTAATTGATCCAATCAATTATTTAAATGTTCCAATTGGGCTCCCTAATCCAATTAAGTCCAATCAATTAATCCAATTAATTAATTAAATTAATTTCACAATTGAATTAATTTAACACCCATTAATTAATCACATTAATTAATTTAATCCAACACTTAGATTAATTTCTAGGTTAGAAATGGACTTGTCTAAGTTTTGTGTGTGACCCCTTAGGTTCACTTTAAGCTAGCCGTGGATTCACAACTCTTGTGACTTAGTTGAATAATTAATTGTTCTGATTAATTAATCTAATTAATTAATTCTCTTTGAATTAACTCATTAATTTCAAGAACCCACAATACATGGGAAGCACCTAGCAAGCCATTATGACTCCTAGTCTAAGGTGAATGTGCAAACCTATTTCAATTACGAATACCATGCAAGTACGGTCCTTCCATCATCTAATCTCCTGATTGAGCCTATGGCATGGATGTTGAGTTGAAACCCCATTAACTCAATAACTATGTTTCCATTCCTAGTAGCTTGACTCGATGATGAATAATTAGAAAACCCCACGTCTAATTTCCATCCAACTTTGGCCAAGAATTTTAGAGTCAAGTACAGTAGAACATATAGAAGATTCACCTATTTATCTAGATAGGTGACAGATCCTTTGTTGGCCACTCATTAATCTCCATACATGAAGATGTTACACCCAATATAAACCTTTTGTGATTGTCATGCAATCGAAAAATACATCAAAGTACAACATATCATGCATAATGTTACCATGGTGCCTCAAGTCAATGGACTAATTCTTGCACTATCGTAACGAGAAAATTCCCATTCGACAATAGAATATTTCTAATTGGAAATTTTCAGATGAGGTTGTTCAATGTACTTGTTCCCAACAAGCACCCGCATACATGCACTAGTATCTCCACACCAATATTTATGAAATGAGGCATCATTCTTTCGAGCCTGCATTGTATACGCAAGTCTCGACGGGATCAATGATATCCCATCTCATTAATCCTTAACTTGGTATGTTTTAAGATCACAGCCTTAGAGGCATATTCCACGATCACCATCATATGCGTAACCATGCCCCATAGCTATGTGTGATTTAAGGACTTTATCTAATTCTTATGATGAATTTAAGATAAAGATTGCCATTTAAATAATATTAATATAAATAAAAATAATTCACAAGATTATAAGAACGACTAAAATAATTGGCACACCGGACACTACTCTAACAGTATTGTAGTTCAAATAGTCCTAATTTTATTTAGAAAATTAAGTGATGATTGGAAAATAAAGTAGAATAAGATAAAAATTATAAAGATAAAACTAGAGTTCTTAGAAGTAATACAACAAACACTTTATGAATAAGAAATTCTAAAGGAATGACTCACCTAATTATTGTTAGAGTAGGATGCCCAATGCCCCAATTGAATTGTGTGTATTATACTCTTTTGTTTTTTTAAAGACAATCTAATTGAGAATCATATTAATAAAAATGTATTTTCTTTATCTTATGTCTTGCATTTTTTATTTATGCACATTAGATAAAGTCCTTAGACCAAATTTAGCTACGGGACATGGTCGCGCATATGATGGCAATCATGGAACATGCCTCTAAGGCTTTGATCTTAAATAAGTTCTGAGTCGAGAGCTTTTTGAGATGTGACATCAAATAGCTCAGTAAGACTCGCACATATGATGCATGCTCATGAGATGAGGATGCCACATTCCATTAGCATCAGCGTAGAGATGTAAGTGCATGTATGTGGGTGCCTGTTAGGGAACAAGTACACCGAACATGGCCCGCAAGAAATTCTTAGTTGGAGGCTTTGCCTGCGAAACAAGAATTTCTGTATTGCAATAGTACATGACTAGCCCTTAGACTTGAGGCACGATGGTAGCCTTGTGTGCATTTTGCAATACTTTGATATATCTTCTGATTGCTTGACAATCACAAAGTGGGTATGTTCGGTGTTGCACTGGTGTGTATGGAAGTTTATCAGTGGCCAACATAGAATTTGACACCTTTTTTAAACAAGGGAATCTCCTATGTTTTCATAGTTTGTGATTCAAATACCTTGGTCAAGGCAGGATGAATTGTGATTTATCAAAAATCATTGGAACTTGAAATGGGATCACAGTTATTGAATCATTTAGGGTTTCGACTTATAATCCATGCCTTAGATTCAATCGGAAGACTAGCTGTCGAAAGGACCGTACATGTATGGTACTCACAACTGAAATAAGTTTACTCGCTATTTCACCTAATACTAGTTTACCATGATTACTTGCTAGGTATTTTCATGGATAGTGAAGTTCTTAGAGTTAAGGAGTTGATTCCAAGCGGATTAATTCATTGGAATAATTGTTATTCATAAGTTGCAAATATTACAAACCCGCTATTAGCTTAATAGTGAACCTAAGAGGGTCACACATCTTTATAAAAGGGTTCTATTTAATTTAATGGTTAAATTAAATTATTCAATTAAATAATTTGATTATTTAATTGGATCTAATTTGATTAGGAAGCCCAAATGGAGTAAATTAAATCAACCAATTGGATTGATTAAATTGGGATTAAATTAATTAAATTGATTTGGCAATTTTTTAATGGAAGAGAATAAATTAAATAAATATGATTTATTTAATTAATATATTTATAGATAAATAAATATAGTGACCAATTTTTTAGGATAAAATCGACCACCAAGATTTAATTTATGTATAAATATAATTATAGTATATATATATGATATATATTTATCTTGATATTATTTGAAGAGTTGAAATTAATATCAAC
Source organism: Paulownia fortunei (assembly GCA_019321725.1). Classification (NCBI taxonomy): domain Eukaryota; kingdom Viridiplantae; phylum Streptophyta; class Magnoliopsida; order Lamiales; family Paulowniaceae; genus Paulownia; species Paulownia fortunei. The sequence continues at coordinate 18,252,806 of CM033106.1, forward strand.
AATGTATGTAGATAATTTTGATGATTAATGTAGCCTCAAATTAGTCCACATACAATAGGAGAGAAAAAAGAGAAGAGTTTTTGGAAGATTTGAAATCCTTCAAAGATAAGGTTTTGAAATAGTTCAAAATTGAAAAACTCTCCAAAAGTTGGAAAGGGATTAACATTTGCAGCCCTATATATATGAGGGATGAAAATTACATAATCAATTCAAAAATTTGAGCAAAAATTATTTTGTTTAAAGTCTTTTATTTTTACTCTCCAAGAAAAGAAAGGAAAGAAAAAGAAAATCAGTTTCTTGTTATTCTTTTCATATTATTATTTCAAGAATTCAAAAAAAAAAATCAATCTTTATTGTTCTTAAAAATTTTACTCTAGTTCTAGATTAGTAAACAATTAAAAGGATAGTAGTGAATCCTTTTGATTGGTGTTGCTCTTCCATATTGTGGACTTGATAAAGGGGAGACACTTGGATGCCTATGAGTTTTAATAGTCCAGGATAAGCAATTGATTGCTTCATTCCCCACAACAATCGGAGTGCACGAAAGGTATAATCTAATTTTATATTTATTTATATATTCACTTGAATAAGCGCGATCGTTAAAATCACTTTTGAATCAAATGAGTTAAATTTATGTTTGATAAAAAATTTAATTTTTCGCTGCGTATACCTTTACAATTATAGCAAAACCTAACAGTGGTATCAGAGCCACAATTTCGCTTATTCAGTGAATTTTGAATTTATGAATGCATGTTTTTAAATTGTTTAAATTCATGTTAATTATGTAAAATTTGATTTTGCATATTTTTAGAAATTTTTAATTGGAATAATTTTAATTGCTTATTTAAATTATTTAAATATGAAAATAAGAAAAAAATTAATGAAATGGGCATCGGGTGTCAGACACTCGACGACTGCGCGCGCAGGCCCGGCACCTAGCGCTGGGCGCCGGTCAACCAACAACCTGACAGCGGGCGTTGGGCACCCAACAGCAGGCACCTAGTGCGTGCCCGACGGGCAGTAGTGGTGCTGCTCATCGTGTCGTTCCGTGTCCATTTTTTTTATTTTATTTTTTATTTTTTGGAATATTAAGATTAAATGTTAATTTTAATTATTTCTGAAAAATTATTTTTCAAGCAATTAAAAATTATACCAAGTTAAAAGAAAAATTGCGTTTAACAATTTGATAAATTTACATATTTTGATAATTACATATGATGTTAATTATGAGCATGTATGAGATGATCATGAGCCATTGGACCAATGTGATTAGTTTTATTTAATATTTGTGGGTTTTAAAATGGGGCCTACGAGCCTCTTATTTCATTTATGTAAGTCATTTTATTTTCTATAAAGAGAGTAGAATAGATGGTAAGGTTTTTCTTTTTCTTTGGAAGACGAAGGAGAATAAAAAAGGAGGTTCCAAAGAAGGTCCATGTTTGTATGAGATACAATTATGTAATAAAATAGGTTCTATTCCATTTTATTACCTTTAGACTGACCTTAAGTCTATTTTTGGTTCAAATGGACTGCATAGGACTAGTTCATGATCATTTATTTATTTAAGTATATATTAGATGCATGCTTAGGATTTTATTTAATGCTTTAATGCTTGCGAAATGATATTATGATGTCATGCATTAAATAACCAACCTAATTTAAATTATGATGATGTCTTGGATAAAATTAAACCCTACTTAATTTACTAAAATTTTGTAAAAGAATTTTTTGAAAATTCGATTTCAAACAAAAATGGACAAGTTAGGTAGGACCTATCGATCCAAACCTACCATCAAAGATAGAGACATGACGACTGCTACCGCACTTGATCACTAACCATGAGTCGTGGGGTGGCCTTGTGTTGGAAAGCTGTGATCTCTACCAAGCATTGATATGCTCGTAGGATGGAATTGTCATTATGTTGGCCATGAGTCGTGGGACATCTTGATGCTCTATCTACACGAATGTTTGATGGGTATTGTTTGACACTTAATACCATATGGGCTCATAAAATTGGGGTATATGAGAAGAGGTGAGGTAAAACAAACTTGAGGGTTGTATAATGATACAATCGTCAAAGAGTTGACTACCGATAGAAATATTTCATGGGCTCATAAAATTGGGGTGTAAAATATTTCCATTGGATCTCAAGCTCACTAGAAAATTTGATTTCTCAAAATTCCATTAGTGGTGATGGAATTCGAAGAAAATAGTGGGAGACATCTAGTATTAAAGACCTTATATTAAATGAATATGTTTTCCCCATAGTTTACTCATTTTCTGCTTCGTGCATGTTTTGTAGATTATTGTACTAAAATGGTAAAAAATCTACTTGCAACAATCCTTGAACAAAATAAATTAACTGGACCTAACTTTGTTGATTGACTAAGAAACCTGAAGATAGTTCTTCAATCGGAGAAGAGGGAATATATCCTCGACACTGCACCTCCTTCAGTACCACCAGAGGATATTACTTCAGAGGATTATGTAGATTACTTATGTCATGTTGATGACAATCTGCAGGCTCGATGCTACATGCTGGCATCGGTGTTAAATGAGCTGCAGAGGCAGAACGAGGATCAAGATACTGCTTATGGGATCTTCATTCACCTATAAGAGTTGTATGGTGAAAGAACTCGGCAAACCAGATATCAGATCTCAAAAATGTTTTTCAGATGTCGTATGACTGAGGGCTCTTTAGTCCATGATCATGGATTGAAGATGATAGCCCTTATTGAAAGGTTGGCGTCCTTTGGAGTCATTATAGAGAACGAACTCTATATGGACCTTTTGCTGTAGTCTCTGCCTCCATCATTTGACACCTTTGTTGTTAAATTTAACATGCACAACATGAAAACTAGTCTCGCTGAGCTTGTGAACATATTAAAGATAGCTGAGTCTACCATGAAAAGGGATAAGCCGATTCTGCTTGTTGGATCTTTTTCCATATCAAATGCTAAAAGGCCCAAGAAAGGAAAGAAGAAAGAAAAGGGTTCCTCTAAACCCAACAAGTTGAAAGCTAAGGGCAATGTCAAAAGGGTTTCTTCTCAAGCCAATGACAAGTGCCATTACTGTGGCAAACTAGGGTACTGGAAAAGGAATTACAAGGAGTATCTTGCAAGCCTGAAGAGTTCAGGTATATATTTTGTTGAAGTTAACTTGTTGATTAACAATACTTCTTGGGTATTCGATACCGATTGTGGCTCACATATTTGCATTGATTTGCAGATGATGGCAAGAAGTAGAAAGCTGGATGGAGGAGAGACGGTCCTTAGGATGGAGAATGGAGCAAGAGTTGCTGCATTAGCTATATGGACTGTTAATCTAGTTTTAGAGAATGGTTAAGTAGTAGTTTTAAACAATTATATTTTTATTACAGATATTATTAAGAACATTATCTCTATTCCAGTTTTGGATAGAGAAGGTTTTAATTCTATTTTCAAACGTTCTGATTTTATATATTCTAGTTATTTGACGAATTGTTTATATGCTATTACTCCCCATAACCCCATTTTCACAATTCAACAAAATAAAAGAAAATTAGATAATCATAGTTCAGTGAGCCTGTGGCACGCAAGATTAGGACATATTTTTGAGAAAATGATTAATAAATTGGCATAATTGCTTGAACTAACAAAAGAGCAAGGACTGTCAATATGTGAATCCTGCCTCAAAAGAAAGATGACCAAATCTCCATTTGTTGGATAAGTAGAGCGAGCTAAGCATCTATTGGATTTGATCCATACAGATATATGTGGGCCACTAAATGTTAGTGCTCGTGGGAACTATAACTACTTCTTAACCTTTACCTATGACTTCTCTAGGTATAGTTATGTGTACCTTTTAAGGTATAAGTCTAAAGTATTTGAAAAGTCCAAAGAATTTAGAACTGAAGTAGAGAAACAAACAGGATTAAGTATAAAAACTCTTCAATTTGATCGAGGAGGTGAATACTTAAGCACATAATTTTTAGATTATCTAAAAGAGAATAGAATTCTCTCACAGTGGCTCTTTCTGCTACTCTCCAACTCAACAGAGTTGTAGAATGCAGGAATCGAACCTTCTTGGACATAGTTCGATCTATGATGAGCTTCACTTCATTACCTCTTTCATTCTGGGGCTATGCCTTAGAAACAACGGCATACCTATTAAATAGCGTGATATCTAAAGCCATGCCCAAAACAACATATGAGATATGGTGTGGAAAGACACCTTCCTATAAATACCTTAGGGTATGGGGGTATGCTGCTTATGTGAAGCAACTAATGGGAGATAAGTTGGATATGAGATCCAACTTATGCAAATTTGTGGGGTATCCAAAGGAGTCTATTGGATACTATTTCTATGATGCCACAGAACAAAGTGTGTTTGTTTCAAGGAATGCTACCTTCCTTGAAGAAGAATTTCTTTCAAATGAAAGTGGCAATGTCGTAGAACTTGCAGAGGTTCAAGAACCACAGAACACCCCAACTGATGTAGTAAATTGTACACCAGCTGATGCTGGACCCTCTAAGGCACAACCTCTTCGAAGATCCTAAAGGGTCTCAAGGGTACCTAAGAGGTACAATTTGTTAGAGAATAAAGAAGAGGAACTCCCCTTAGATAATGATCCAAGAAACTATGGAGAGGTGATGTCTGACATCGACTCAGAGAAGTGGCAAGAAGCTATACAGTTCGAAATGGACTCTATGTACTCCAACAAGGTATGAATTTTGGTGGACCCACCACAGGGAATTGTTCCCATTGGTTGCAAATAGGTCTACAAGTGGAAGCTTGGAGTAGATAGAGAGGTAGCGACCTATAAGGCACGATTGGTAGCAAAAGGTTATACTTAGAATAAATGAATTGATTATAAGGAAATTTTTTCATCAGTAGTGATGCTTAAATCCATACAGATACTATTGGCCATATCTGCATATTATGACTATGAGATATGGAAAATGAATATGAAAACCGCTTTTCTTAATGAAAACATTAAGGAAGAGATCTATATGAAGTAACCAGAAGGCTTCACATCCAACAGGAGCGAGCGAAAAGTTTGCAAGCTCCAGAGATCCATTTATGAACTCAAATAAGCTTTGAGGAGTTGGAACATCCGGTTTAATGAAACGATCAAAATGTTTGACATTCATAAGAACCCGGATAAACCATGTGTTTACAAGAAGGTTAGTGGGAGTGTAGTTACATTTGTTGTGCTCTACATTGATGACATCCTACTCATTAGGAATGATGTAGGGATGTTGTAGTCAACGAGGACTTGGTTATCTAATCAGTTTTTCATGAAGGACTTGAGAGATGCATTTTTTATCCTAGGGATAAAGATCTATAGAGATAGATCCAAAAAGATGATCGGACCATCCCAGTCCATGTACATAGACAAAGTACTAAAAAGGTTTAGCATGGAGGAATTCAAGAGAGGATTCCTGCCTATGAGTTATGGGGTTTCACTCTCTAAGGTTATGTCTCCCAAGATATCTGAAGAGAGAGAAAGGATGGCTCACATACTTTATGCTTCTGTAATAGAGAGCATAATGTATGAAATGTTATGTACAAGGCCTGATATAGCACATGCTCTAAGTGTCACGAGCAGATATCAGTCCAATCCAGGGAAAGAACACTAGAAAGCCGTTAAGATGATCCTCAAGTACTTGAGAAGGAATAAGGATATCTTTCTAATATACGGTAATGAAGAACTAAAAGTGGAGGGATATACAGACTCTAGTTTTTAGTTTGATATAGATGACTCAAAGTCCATGTTCGAATACATATTCACCCTGAATGGTGGTGCGGTCAGTTGGAAGAGTTCCAAGTAAGAGACGACTGCAGACTCTACCACCAAAGCTGAATATATTGCTACATCAAATGCAACAAAAGAAGCTATTTGGATTAGAAACTTCATCTAAGGGTTGGGTATAATTCCATCCGTTGTTGATCCAGTTATGATTTATTGTGATAATAATAGAGCCATTGCGCAAGCAAAAGAGCCAAGATCTCATCAAAGATCCAAGCACATAATGAGACGATATCACTTGATCAAAGAAATCATTGGTAGAGGTGACGTCATTGTGGATCGAGTTGCCTTAGCAGAAAATGTAGTAGACCTGCTTACTAAGGCCTTAGCACAGAAGATATTCGACGGACATCTTGAGAAGATGGGCCTTTGATACATGGGCAATTAGAGTTAGGGCAAGTGGGAGATTGTTAAAGTAGGATGCCCAATGCCCCAATTGGATTGTGTGTATTATACTCTTTTGTTTTTGTAAAGACAATCTTAATGGGAATCATATTAATAAAAAGGCATTTTCTTTATCTTATGTCTTGCATATTTTATTTATGCATGATAAATAAAGTCCTTAGACCAAATTTAGCTAGGGGACATGGTCGCGCATATGATGACAATCATGAAACATGCCTCTAAGGCTTTAGTCTTAAATAAGTTCTGAGTCGAGAGCTTTTTGAGATGTGACATCAAATAGCTCAGTAAGACTCGCACATATGATGCATGCTCGTGAGATGAGGATGTTACATTCCATTAGCATCAGCGTAGAGATGTAAGTGCATGTATGTGGGTGCCTGTTAGGGAACAAGTACACCGAACATGGCCCGCAAGAAATTCTTAGTTGGAGGCTTTGCCTGCGAAACAAGAATTTCTGTATTGCAATAGTACATAACTAGCCCTTAGACTTGAGGCACGATGGTAGCCTTGTGTGCATTTTGCAATACTTTGATATATCTTCTGATTGCTTGACAATCACAAAGTGGGTATGTTCGGTGTTGCACTGGTGTGTATGGAAGTTTATCAGTGGCCAACATTGAATTTGACACCTTTTTTAAACAAGGGAATCTCCTGTGTTTTCATAGTTTGTGATTCAAAGACCTTGGTCAAGGCAGGATGAATTGTGATTTATCAAGAATCATTGGAACTTGAAATGGGATCACAGTTATTGAATCATTTAGGGTTTCGACTTATAATCCATGCATTAGATTCGGTCGGGAAATTAGCTGTCGAAAGGACCGTACGTGTATGGTACTCGCAACTGAAATAGGTTTACTCGCTATTTCATATAAAACTAGTTTGCCATGATTACTTGTTAGGTATTTTCATGGATAATGAGGTGCTTGGAATTAATGAGTTGATTCCAAGCGGATTAATTAATTAGAATAATTATTATTCATAAGTTGTAAATATTACAAATTCACTACTAGCTTAGTAGTGAACCTAAAAGGGTCACATATCTTTATGGAAAGTAACATTTTTAATTTTTGATTTTATCCAATGGTTGGAAATTAATTAATTAATACTGATTAATTAATTAATTAAGAGTTTTATTTAATTTAATAGTTAAATTAAATTATTTAATTAAGTAATTGGATTATTTAATTGAACCTAATTTGATTAGGAAGCCTAAATGGAGTAAATTAAATCAATCAATTGAATTGATTAAATTGGGATTGAATCAATTAAATTGATTTGGAAAATTTTGAGTCCAAACCCAAAATTAATGTGAATCACTTAAGAAGCCCACTAAAATATGAAGAGAATAAATTAAATAAATATAATTTATTTAATTAACATATTTATAGATAAATAAATTTAATGACCAATTTTATGGGATAAAATCGGCCACTAAGATTTAATTTATGTATAAATATAATTATAGTATATATATATATATGATATATATCTATCTTGATATTTTTTGAAGAGTTCAAATTAATATCAACAATGTATGTAGACAATTTTGATGATTAATGTAATTTCAAATTAGTCCACAAACAATAGAAGAGAGAAAAGAGAAGAGCTCTTGGAAGATTTGGAATCTTTCAAATATAATGTTTTGAAATAGTTCAAAATTGAAAAACTTTCCAAGAGTTGGAAATAGATTAAAATTTTCAGCCCTATATATATGAAGGACGAAAATTACATAATCAATTCAAAAATTTGAGCAAAAATTATTTTGTTTAAAGTCTTCTATTTTTACTCTCCAAGAAAAGAAAAGAAAGAAAAGGAAAATCAATTTCTTGTTATTCTCTTCATATTATTATTTCAAGAACTAAAAAAAAATCAATCGTTATTATTTTTGAAAATTTACTCATGTTCTAGATTAGTAAACAATTGAAAGGATACTAGGAATTCTTTTAATTGGTGTTACTCTTCCATATTGTGGACCTAATAGAGGGGAGACACTTGAATCCCTGCGAGTTCTAATAGTCCAGGATAAGCAATTGATTACTTCATTCCCTATAATAACCGAAGTGCACGAAAGGCATAATCCAATTTTATATTTATTTATATATTCACTTGAATAAGTGTGATCGTTAAAATCGCTTTCGAATCAAAGGGGTTAAATTTATGTTTGATAAAAATTTTAATTTTCCGCTGCGTATACCCCTTTGATTATAGCGAAACTAACAATTATCACCTATGTTGTTCCTTCCAAAACATACTAATTCAAGTCAATAATACATGTAAGTCAAGAATTCTTAAGCTCATCAATTTTCTCTCTAGAGTACCGAATTAATTATAAGTTCTATTATGAATTTCAATATCTCTATAAAAACTCAAGAATAAAACTCTACAAATGTTCAATGAATTCTTCTTCAAAACTTCAAAAGTTTCATAAGTTTTTCAACTCTATGATTCCTAGGTTATGTTATCTTTATGATCATGTATAATATTTTCTCTCTCGATTATCGAATCTCATACATCAAACACTCTCAATTAATGGCCAAATAATCAATATGCAATATTAAACAAGATAACACAAATAAGATGAATAACTTGAACTAATAATATTTGGAATTCAAAATATAGGATCAATAAGGTTACATCATCCTCTAGAAAGAAATGTTTAGTTCATCATGTATGAATATAGTATCAAGAAATACATAAGAAACAATATGGAAATTGTTCACCAATTTATGAAATGGAAGGAATAGTTGAAGATCTCTTTGTCTCCAAGAATGACTCACTTTTCTCTCCAAGAATAGCTCTCTGTCCACCAGCAAGCTCTCACTGTCCATCAGCCTTCTTCTGCCCAAGAACAACTCCTCACGTCCAGAATACCTTTGGAGACTCTTTGGAGTCCTTAAAATCAGATGGGAGAAGCCCTAAAGAGGAATAAAAATCAATTTTGCCCCTTTTATTCGTGTGGCAACGTGTAGGCACTGATTGGACAGCTTGGCACAGCTAGGTACTGTTTCAGCATATTTAGCTTTTTTAAACCCATTTTGGACCACTTTCTTGTCGAACTGCCTTTTTGTGTCTTCATTATAATTGTAGCCCTATGTCTTGGATTTCCATAGGCACTTTAATCAACTAATTTTGACATTTTTGGAGATAGTTATTCTCAAAATACCAAGATGTGTCATAGCAGAAAATTATAATCCAGTGCTGACTCTTGAACTCGGTTTTTCTTATTGAGATCGATAGAATTGGATTTTGTGGTAAACATAGAAGTTATAGATATATCTCTTATTTTTCTATTATTTATGAATCAAGTCAAAATCATATTTTAGCAAAGAGTTATGACTGAAATACGAAAACTGTCATCAGTTGCACCATAATTCAGATTCTTCAACATTTCAACCAAATTTTTAGTTTCTTTCCATTTTCTTCTTCTTTTGATATTACATACAAAATTTCAAACTAAATACATAAAAAAAAGCAAAAATACTTGAAAATAAACTAAATGTTAATCAAAAGGTATATGAATTGTTGGTATAAAACCAATTTATCAGTGACCAGCTATTAATAGCTTCTACTTTACTTGGATCTACTGATATCCCTGCCCTAAATTTGACATGTCCCAAGAATACCACTTGGTCCAACTAGAATTCATATTTTTTAAATTTATCATATAATTGTTTTGCCTTTAAAACTTCTAACACTATTCTCAAATATGCCGCATGCTCTTATTTTGTTTTGGAGTAAACCAGGATATCATCGACAAACACAATAACAAATTTATCCAAAAAATCTTTGAATACCCGATTCATCAGGTCCATGAAAGCTGCTGGGGCATTAGTCAATGTAAATGGCATTACCAAAAATTCATAATATCCATACCTCGTAAAAAATATTGTTTTCAAAATGCCATCTTCTTTTATTTTTAGTTTATGGTATCCAGATCGTAAATCAATCTTTTAAAATATTGCTGCACCCTGGAGCTAATCGAACAAATCATCAATCTGAGGTAAAGGATATTTATTTTTGATTGTAACCTTATTCAATGATCGGTAGTCTATATACAGTCTCATCATACTATCTTTCTTTCGTACAAACAAGATGGGCACATACCACGGTGAAAAACTAGGTCTGATGAAATCTTTTTCCAGCAACTTCTGTAATTGTATTCTCAATTCCTTTAACTCAGATAGAGCCATTCGGTATGGGGATTTTGAGATTGGAGATGTTCCCGACTGCAGGTCAATAATGAACTCTATCTCACGATCGGGTGGTAACCCAGGGAGATCATCTGGAAATACTTCAAGTTATTCCTGAACCATTGGTACTTCACTAAGGGTAGGATGATGTTGTTCTTTAATGCTCATAACACTAACTAAATACCCCTCACAGCCAGCTTCTAGTAAATGTTGTGCCTTCAGCACTGATATTAGTGCGAATCTGAAGCTCTTCATAATCCCAACAAAAATAAAAGGTTCTTCTCCAGGAGGTTGAAATGTCACTGTCTTTTTTTTGGCAATCTATGGTAGCACAGTACTTTGATAACTAGTCCATGCCCAAAATTATGTCATAGTCATTCATGGCTAATACAATCAGATCAGCATATAGTTCTCTACCTTCAATAGGAATGAAACAGGCTTTCAAAATCTAATTGGTCTGCTTTGAGTCTCTAGAAGTAAGCGTCACATTGTAACTAACTTCCATTACATTAGGTGCCCTACCCAGCCTCTTTACATACACAGTGGACGTAAATGAATGTGTAGCTCTTGAATCAAATAGTATGAATGCTGGAGTATTATGGATAAAGAGTTTACCTATTACTACCGTTGGATTCACCTCTGTGTCTGCTCTAGTGTTGGTAAAAACTCTAGTTGGTACATTTTGTTGCTTTGTAGAGTTTGGGTTCTCCAAACATGTTCTGGCAATATGGCCAACCTTTCCACATACATAACAGCTTCTAGGATCTGTAGGGTAGTTTTCCATATATTGGCCACCACATCTAGGGTACATAGATTATGACATCGGTGCTTTCCCCTGCTCTATCTTTAGTCTCTTATTTTGCTCCCACTATTGTTGCCCTTATTTTGATTAGAATTCGGGTTTTTGGCCTTGAGCTTGGAATGGTCTCTTCTTTTCACTTCCAGCCCATCTCTGTCCTTGTCCTTGCTTAAATTGGTGATGAGCTTCCTACGTACGAATAATTCTGAGTTCAGCTTGCTCAGCAACTAATGCTCTCTCAACAATCTGTGAATAGGTGACTTCTTAAATTTCCACCATATTAGCATCTCTGTATAGTTCTGGTCTCAAACCATCAAGGAATCTCTCTACTTTTAGTGCATTAGTACTGATCATATGCGTGGCAAACCTGGATAACTGTTCAAATTTTTGAATGTAGTCCCCGACTGTCATAGCTCCTTACTGTAGCTATATAAATTCGTTCAAGTTCATTGCACGAATAGGAGCTATGAAGTATTTGTTCTTGAATATCTCTTTAAATATTTTCTAAGTCATAGTAGAGGGATCCTCTATGATCGTCATTGTATCCTACCAGTGTCTAACACTTCCACTAAGCATAAAAGAGGCGCATATCACCTTTTCTTCCTCAGGGACTTTGCTATACTAGAATATATTCTCTAGGGTTCACAGCTAATCCTCTGCAGTTGTGGGATCTGCCACATCTTCAAATGTTGGTAGATTGAGTTTTCTGAATCTTTTCCCAACTATCTTCACTTGTTCCACTTGGGGCTGTGGTTGATTCATTTCAGCTCTATGTTGTCCACCCACATCCCTCTATTGGATGAGTTGTTGAATTTGTTTTGACTGTTGCTGAAAAAGTTATGCAAGTCGGTTTATAACAGTACCCCGATCATCATTTGGCATAGGTGTTTCCCTTTCTTGGTTTCTACCTCCACTACTACTCTCACTCTTTGTTCTTGTCATGACTATAATACTGTGTTAGAATATGACTAATATAATTCATGAAATAACAATACATCACATAATAAAATAAAACTTATGAGCAAAGTTGTGCTTCCACAAGTTCCAAGTTTATGTACATGGACAGTCCATAAAACCTGTAATCGGGCTCTGATACCACTCTGTAACACCCCCATTACTACACGACTATATATATAGTAAATAGAACCTATGTGCATGTATGAAATATTTGTTGTTCTTCCTGTTAATAAATAATAAATTATTTTCCTACTCACATACTAATATATATACCTGCAGAGGATCCATAATAACCACAATATTTACATACTCATGTACAGAAAAAAGTTTTAAAAGTAGCACACAGTACAAGTCCCAAAATTTAATACAGTAGACTCCAAAATCAAATAAGCTAACAACTAGCCCAACAGGTCGTCATCTATATACACTGATCCTTAGAACCTGTAGGAACTCCAGCGGCTTGCCCAGTAAGTCCATGGCTTCAAGTATATGCAATGCATTTCCACTAAAATACGTGAGCTCATGCTCAGTAAGTGAAAATCATACATGCTGAAGGGATAATATAACATATATGCAATGCATTTTTATGAGTTCATGACAAGAATGCAAATTCATTCAAAATTATTTCCATCACTGGACCCTTGACCCACCCACTATGTACTGGATAGAGCTCTCAACAATATTAATAATCACATGGCCATAAACAGATTGACACAGTCTAGGGGCCATCTCCTGGGATCACCAGGGGTCCACCCCCTGTCTTCCCCTATGACCCTCCAGAAGTCTTCCCACTAGCGGCAGTTAAATGGTCCACCCTCACATGACCATCAGAGCCACACCCCCTATCAACCCTTATGATCCTTCGAGAAGTCATACTCACAACACCCTAATATATTATATAAATAAGCCACACAGGTTAAATAATGTCATGCATGTAAAAAGCTCAACTGTGAGCACGTTTTATGTATGGACATGTATATGCTGATGAATGGCATGTTCAATGACACAATAGATCCTATATCCCACTATCCAAGCAACATATGCACTATAAGATATATAAAATACTCACAATACACATTTCAAGACACAAGAATCATCTTTAATATAGATAATGCACAAAATATTATGTTCATTCATTGTAGTTACAAATGGATTTTCACTTACCTTCCACCTTTGGTGTCCTACTAAAGGTTAATAAGATTCTCTTTCCTAACCTTCGATGTAAGGTAGCCAGTAAAAGTATAACGTATTAATTTTCATTCTTAATCAATAGGTTTACTATATCAAATCTCATAAGGGATCTTAAATCTTAAATTTAATTAAGTAACAATCAAACCTTAAAATTTATACTTCAACCCAATCATAATCTTATAAATACCTTAATTTCTCATCTCAAATTTATTCTAATATTATCTAATTGATGTGTTATAATCCCCATAACCAATCCCTTAATTAAATTAGCTCCTTCATCCGATTAATATAAGATAACAAAATCAAATCTTTGTAACTAATTTTGAATTAAAGGTGTATATTAATTATTGTCTCACAGGTAGATAACTAGTTAACTTAAATCAAAAACTTTCTTTCAAATTAGAAATAAATGACATAAATATATATTTTTATCTATACAAAATGAGAAGAAACTTACCCAAAATTTCCTCTAATTCCTACCGTTGAAATTTGTTGGAGCACCCTCCATTTTCTTTCTTTCTTTCTTTCTCTCTTCTTTCTTTTTTTTCTTCTTTTTTTTCTTCTTTTTTTTCTTTTCCTTTCTTTGCTGCCGTGCGTGTGTGATGTATGGTGTGTGTGTAAATCATGTGTGTGGTGTGTGTTAATAAATAACTATTACTTAACAACTAAGGAAATCTAATATAATATATATTATAACATATGTATATCGATTCCTTAAACATAAACTAATACACTGTACACATGTATACATATATGTATATATATATATATAATACTACACACATATACTTATATATATATTTTGTACATCTACACATAGGTATATATATATTATATTTTTATATATAATTAATACATAATTTTTTTATATTTATTTATAAGCCCCCAAGTTTATTTTCTATTAAGAATTTACATCCTCTTAATTAATATGATAGTGTCCTTACTTTATTTTATTATTATTATTACTATTACTATCACTATTTGCTCCCTAATTAATTTATTTGCATAGTTTATCCTACATAGATAAACACAACGATGCCACATTTCACTCACATGTATCCTAATAGTATCTGATGGTTGATACCTAAATCCTCGTATCTTAATACCAACTCTACCAATTTGGTTAAAGAATATGAAAACTAATATCGGATGACAACTTCAGAAGTTTAATTATTAAAATGCCGTATAAAATATAGTGCATTATGAAATAATAATTAAAAATGCAAATGACACATACATAGCATGAAATGCATGAACTATATTGGCTAGGTGAGTAGCGCGAGGCTTGGGTATTACAATAAAATCTGCAGTCGTCTCTTGCTTGGAACTTCTCCAACTGACTGCACCACCATTAAGGGTGAATATGTATCTAGACATAGACTTTGAGTCATCTATATTGGATTGAAAACTAGAGTCTGTATATCACTCCACTTTTAGTTCTTCATTGCCGTATATCAAAAAGATATCATTAGTCCTTCTCAAGTACTTGAGGATCATCTTAATGGCTTTCTAGTGTTCTTCACTTGGATTGTACTGATATCTGCTCGTAACACTCAGAGCATGTGCTATATCAGACCTTGTACATAACATTGCATACATTATGCTCCCTATTGCAAAAGAATAAGGTATGCAAGCCATCCTTTCTCTCTCTTCAGGTGTCTTGGGAGACATAACCTTAGAGAGTGAAATCTCATGACTCATAGGCAAGAATCCTCTTTTTGATTCTTCCATGCTAAACCATTTTAGCACTTTGTCTATGTACATGTACTGGGATAGTCCGATCATCCTTCTTGATCTATCTATAGATCTTTATCTCTAGTATAAAAGATGCATCTCCCAAGTCCTACATGGAAAACTGATTAGATAACCAAGTCTTCGTTCATTGCAACATCCCTACATCATTCCTAATAAGTAGGATGTCATCAACATAGAGCATAACAAACATAACTGCACTCCCACTAACCTTTTTATAGACACATGGCTCATCCGAGTTCTTATGGAAGTCAAACATTTTGATCGTTTCATCAAACCAGATGTTCTAACTCCTCGAAGCTTGTTTGAGTCCATAAATGGATCTCTGGAGCTTGCAAACTTTTTGCTCACTCCTACTGGATATGAAGCCTTCTGGTTGCTTCATATAGATCTCTTCCTTAATGTTTCCATTAAGGAAAGCGGTCTTCATATCTATTTTCCATATCTCAAAGTCATAATATACAGATATGCCCAACAGTATCTATATGGATTTAAGTATCACTACTGGTGAAAAAGATTTCTCATAATCAATTATTTGCTTCTGAGTATAACCCTTTGCTACTAGTCATGCCTTATAAGTCGCCACCTCTCCATCTACTCCAAGCTTCCGCATGTAGTCCCATTTGTAGCTAATAGGAATAATTCCCAGTAGTGGGTCCACCAAGGTCCATACCTTATTGGAGTACATAGAGTCCATCTCAGCCTACATAGCTTCTTACCACTTGTCTGAGTCGATGTCAGGCATCACCTTTCCATAGCTTCTTGGATCATTATCCAAAGGGAGTCCCTATTCTTTGTTCTATATCAAAAGACCACACCTATTATGTATCCTTGAGACCCTTTCATATCTATGAAGAGGTTGTGCCTCAAAGGGTCCAGCATCAGCTAGTGTACTAATTACTGTGTCAATTGGGGTGTTCTACGGTTCTTGAACCTCTTCAAGTTCTACGACCTTGCTACTTTCCTCTGAAAGAAATTCTTCTTCAAGAAAGATAGCATTTCTCAAAACAAACACTCTTTGTTCTGAGGTTTCATATAAATAGTATCCAATAGACTCTTTTAGATACCCTACGAACTTACATAAGCTGGATCTCATATCCAACTTATCTCCCATTTGTTGCTTCACATAAGCACCATACCCCCATACCTTAAGCTATTTATAGGAAGGTGTCTTTCCACACCATATCTTATATGGTATTTTGGGCACTGTTTTAGATGGCACCCTATTTAATAGGTATGCCACTGTTTCCAAGGCATAGCCCCAGAATGAAAGAGGCAATGGAGTGAATTTCATCATAGATCGAACTATGTCCAATAAGGTTCGATTCTTACGTTCCACAACTCCGTTGAGTAGGGGAGTAGCAGGAGGAGTCCATTGTGAGAGAATCCCATTCTCTTTTAGATAATCCAAAAATTCCGTGCTTAAGTATTCACCTTCTTGATCAGATCGAAGAGTCTTTATACTTAGGCCAGTTTGTTTCTCTACTTCAGTTTTGAATTCCTTAAACTTTTCAAATATTCATACTTGTACCTTAAAAGGTACATATAACTACACCTAGAGAAGTCATCGGTAAAGGTAAAGAAGTAGTTATAGTTCCCATGGTCATTGAGACTTAGTGGCCCACATACATCTGTATGGATCAAATCTAATAGATGCTAAGCTCGCTCCACTTGTCCAATAAATGGAGATTTGGTCATCTTTCCATTGAAGCAGGATTCACATATTAGTAGTTCTTGCTCTTTCTTTAGATCAAGCAATTATGCCAATTTGTTAATCATTTTCTCAGAAATATGTCCAAATCTTATGGGCTATATGCTCATGGAACTATGATTATTTATTTTTTTTATTTTGTTGAATTGTGAAAATGGGGTTATGGAGAGTAACAGTATATAAACAATTTGTCAAAAAACAAGAATAGATAAAATCAGAACGTTTGAAAATAGAATAATTTCCATTCTCAATGGTAAATCTAAAACTTTTTCTATCAATAATTGGAATAGAGATAATATTCTAAATAATATCCAAAACAAAAAGACAATTGTTTAAAACTATTACACAACCATTTCCAAAAGCTAGATTAACGGTTCATATAGCCAATGTAGCAATTCTTGCTCCATTCCCCATTTTAAGGACCGTCTTTCCTCCATCCAGCTTCTTGCTTCTTGTCATCATCTGTAAATCATTGCAGATATGTGAGCCACAACTGGTATTTAATACCCAAGAAGTATTATTAACAGACAAGTTAACTTCAACAAAATATATACCTGAACTTTTCAGACTTGCAAGATATTCCTTGCAATTCCTCTTCCAGTGCCTTAGTTTACCGCAGTAATGACACTTGTCGTTGGCTTGAGAGGAAACCTTCTTGACACCGCCCTTTGTCTTCAGTTTATTAGGTTTAGAGAAACCCTTTCTTTCTTGGACTTTTCAACCATTGATCTGAAAGAAGATCCAACAAGCAGAATTGGCTTATCCTTTTTCATAGTGGACTCAGTCATCTTAACAAGTTCACAAGCTCAGTGAGAATAGTCTCCATGTTGTGCATGTTAAAGTTGACAACAAAGGTGTTAAATGATGGAGGCAGAGACTGCAGCATAAGGTCCGTATAGAGTTCATTCTCTATAACGACTCCAAGGGATGCCAACCTTTTAAAGAGGGCTATCATCTTCAATCCATGATCATGGACAGAAGAGCCCTAAGTCTTACAACATCTAAAAAGCTCTTTTGAGATCTGATATCTCGTCTGCCGAGTTCTTTCACCATACAACTCTTGTAGGTGAATGAGGATCCCATAAGCAATATCTTGATCCTCGTTTTGCCTCTGCAGCTGATTTGACATCGATGCCAACATGTAGCCTCGAGCCTGCAGATTATCATCAACATGATGTAAGTAATTTGCATAATCCTCTGAAGTAATTTGCATATGCCTTCTTCTCCGATTGAAGAACTATATTCAGATTTCTTAGCCAATCGAAAAAGTTAGGTCTAGTTAATTTATTTTGTTCAAGGATTGTCGCAAATGGATTATTTGCTATTTTAGTAGAATAATCTATAAAACATGTACGAAGCAGAAAATGAGTAAACTATGGGAAAAATACATTCATTTAATATAAGGTCTTTAATACTAAATATCTCCCACTATTTTCTTCGAGTTTCATAACCCCTAATGGAATTTTGGAAAATCAAATTTCCTAGTGAGCTTGAGGTCTAATGGAAATATTTCACACCCTAATTTTATAAGCCCAAGAAATTTTGCCTCACCTCTTCCCACATATCCTAATTTTCTGAGTCCATATGATATTAAGTGTCAAATAATACCCATCAAATATTTGTGTAGATAGAGCATCAAGATGTCCCACGACTCATGGCCCATATATTGACGATTCCATTCCACAAGCATCTCAATGCTTGGCAGAGATCACAACTTTTCAAAACAAGACCACCCCACGACTCGTGGCCAGTGATCAAGTGCGGTAGCGGTCGTCATGTCTCTACCTTTGATGGTAGGTATGAAATGATAGATGCCACCTAACTTGTCCATTTTTGTTTGAAATCGAATTTTCTAACAATTCATTTACATAATTTTAATAAATTAAGTGGGGTTTAATATTAATCCAAGACCTCATCATAATTTAAATTAGGTTGTTTATTTAATGTATGACATTATAATATCATTGTACAAGCATAAAAGTATTAAATAAAATCCTATGCATGCATCGAATACACACTTAAATAAATAGATGATCATGAAACAATCCTATGCGGTCCATTTGAGCCAAAAATGGACCTAATATGAGTCTAAGGGTAATAAAATAGAATAGAACCTATTCTGTTACATAATTGTATCACATGCAAACATGGGCCTTTTTTGAAACCTCATTGATTCTTCTTCATCTTCCAAAGAAAAATAAAAAACATCACCATCTATTTTACTCTCTTTATAGAAAATAAAATAACTTACATAGATGGAATAAGAGGCTCGTAGGCCCCATTTTAAAACCCTAAAAAAATATTAAATAAAACCAATCACATTGGTCCAACGGCTCATAATCATCCCACACATGCTCCTAATTAAAAATTAACATTCAATTTTAATATTCTAGAAAAAAAACACACACGGAATGACACAACGGGCAGCGCCACTACTACTCATTGTGCACGCCCGCATGCGCTGCTAGGTGCCTGCGCGCGCTGCATGGCACCCACTGTTGGGTGCCAGCGCCCGCTGTGGGCGCGTCTGGTGCTTTTTGTCGGGTGCCCGCACACAGTGCATTGGCTGCATTGATGACCTATTTCTTCACGTTTTTTTTATTTTTATATTTAAATAATTTAAATAAGTAATTAAAATTATTCTAATTAAAAATCATCGATAATATGTAAAATCAAATTTTACATAATTAACATGAATTTAAATATTTTAAAAACATGCATAAATTTGAAATTCACCGAATAAGCAAAATTATGGTTCTAATACCACTGTTGGGTTCGCTCTAATCGCAAGGGTATACGCAATGAAAAATTAAAATTTTATCAAACATAAATTTAACCCATTTGATTCGAAAGCGATTTTAATGATCGCACTTTTTCAACTGAATATATAAACAAATATAAAATTCGAATTATATCTTCCGTGCACTCTGATTGTTGTAGGAAAAAAAGCAATCAATTGAGAACTCATAAGGATCCAAGTATCTTCCCTCTATCAGGTCCACAATACGGAAGAGCAACACCTATCAAAAGGATTCGCTAGTATCTTTTTAATTGTTTACTGAACTAGAATCGTAGTAAATTTTCAAGAACAATAAATATTGATTCTTTATGTTCTTGAAACAATAATATGAAGAGAATAACAAGAAACTGATTTTTCTTTTAAAGAACAAAAAATCAAGATTACAAGAAAACACTTTTCTTTTTCTTTTCTTTTCTTTTTCTTTTCTTTTTTTTTCTTCGAGAGAAAAATAAAGACTTAAACAAAACAATTTTTACTTAAATTTTCTGAATTATTATGTGTAATTTCAACCATAACTATTTATAGGGCTAAAAATTTGATTATTCTCCAACTCTTGGAGAGTTTGACAATTTTGAACTATTTCAAAGTCTTATCTTGGAAGAATTCCAAATCTTCCAAGAACTCTTATTTTTTCTCTATTCTATTGTATGTGAACTAATGTGAGATTATATTAATCATCAAAATTATCTACATACATTATTGATATTAATTTGAACTCTTCAAATAATATCAAGATAGATATATATTATACATATACTATAATTATATTTATATATAAATTAAATCTTAGTGGCCAATTTTTATCCCATAAAATTGGTCACTATATTTATTTATTTATAAATATGTTAATTAAATAAATTATATTTATTTAATTTATTCCCTTCATATTTTAGTGAGTTTATTAAATGATCCACATTAATTTTTGGGCTTTGACTAAAAAATCCACAAATTAATCCAATTGATTCAATTTAATTTACTCCAATTGGGCTTCCTAATCAAATTAGGTCTAATTAAATAATTTAATTACTTAATTGAATAATTTAATTTAACCATTAAATTAAATAGAACCCTTAATTAATTAATTAATTTCCAACCATTAGATAAATTGTAAAATTAGAAATATTACTTTCCATAAATATGTGTGACCCTCTTTAGTTCACTATTAAGCTAGTAGGGGGCTTGCAATATTTACAACTTATGAATAATAATTATTCTAATTAATTAATTCAATTAATTAATCCACTAAAATCAACTCCTTAATTTCAAGAACCTCACTATCCATAAAAATACCTAACAAGTAATCACGGTAAACTAGTTTTAGGTGAAATAGCGAGTAAACCTATTTTAGTTGCGAGTACCATACACACACGGTTTTTTCAATAACTAATCTCCTGATTGAATCTAGGACATGGATTATAAGTCGAAACGCTAAATGATTCAATAATGGTGATCCCAATTTAAGTTCCAATGATTCTTGATGAATTACGATTCATCACGAACTATGAAAAACACAGGAGATTCATTTATTTAAAAGGATAAATGTTGAATTCTATGTTGGCCACCGACATACCTCCATGCACATCAGTGCAACACCGAACATACCCTCTTTGTGATTGTCAAGTAATTCGAATATATATCAAAGTGTTGCATAATATACATAAGGCTACCATCATACCTCAAGTTAATGGACTAGCCATGTACTATCGCATCACAAAAATTCTTATTTTGACTGGCAAATCCTCCAGCTATGAATTTCTTTCAGGCTATGTTCGGTGTACTTGTTCTCTAACAAACTCCCACATACATGCACTTGTGTTTCTACGTTAATGCTAATGAAATATAACATCCTCATCTCACGAGCATGCATTATATGTGCGAGTCTTAATGAGCTATTTGATGTCCTATCTCAAAAAACTTTCAAGTCGGAACTTAGTTAAGATAAAAACCTTAGAGGCATATTATATGATCGCCATCATATGCGCGACCATACCTTGTAACTAAATTTAGTCTAAGAACTTTATCTAATGTGTAGAAATAAAAGATGCAAGACACAAGATAAAGAAACTATTTTTTTTTATTAATATGATTCTCAATAAGATTGTCTTTACAAAACAAAAAGAATATAATATACCCAATACAATTGAGGCGTTGGGCATCCTACTCTAACATAAACACCTCTAGTTACCACCTCAATCTTCTTTTTATTCCTAAGCATCAGCCACAACAAAACCCTTTTCTAAAATTTCTTACCTTCCAAACCTGTACCTTAAGCTCTCTAAGGTGTTCTCAAGTGATTCTAAGTTAAGGGAAAAGGCAAGGAAGCAAATGGAAGTGCCAATGCACAACTTGAGGCTAAAATTTTGCATAGTTGTTTAATTCACCATTTTTGGCATAAACTTTTATATTGCAAGAGGTTTCATGACTTTTGAAAATTTTATTCATGTTTATAATCACTTTGGGGTGTTATTTATGGTGTTATAATGTACAAAATAAGGATTTTTGGATGCAAAAACCATAGAAAGAACCATTATGGACAGAAATTGTGTACATGCTAATTTCGAAAATCTTAATCTTTATATATGCATTAGTACCTTGGGTAAAATCTATATTTATCATCATGAATGACTTTATATATGAGTTGAAGTTATGTAAGTAAGGATGGATAGGTTAGAAGTTGAAGTAGGGTATGATAATTAAAGAAATACTCAAACGTGTCGATATGACGTACTCTATTTTGGTGTTGTGTAATGGGGGTTGAATTTTCTCAGGTAAATCCTTTATTTTGATAGTTTTATGGCATGGCTACCTTTACTTGTATGTTATCAATGTATGGTAAAAATATGGGAAGTATTGAATTTGCTTAAGGATGTGAAAAACTTCATGGAACTCAATTGGACAACATGGTTAAATGAAAAATCTGAATCTGTTCACTTTGATATTTCAGAATATTCCAACTCCCACAAATTGTTATTATGTTCGGATGATTAAGGACCAGTTTTGTATATACATTGGGGTCATAATACTTCAATAAAATGGGGAGGATATGCATTTTAGATAAGAAATCATGGTCGTTTTGGGACTATTTTAGGTACTAGTTTGTAACTTGACAGGCTTGATTGTAACCTTGTCAGTCTGATGTTCAAGGTCTTAGTTTGAAATTATATTCATTTAACTTGCCAATATAGGGATGGTGCTTGATGTTGGATAGTATTACAGGTTATTTTCCATCTAAGGCTAAGGAAAAAGATTTAATATACCTAGAGTAAGCTACCGACAAGGCTAAAAGTAAGTGAAGACCCATTTGAAACTAGAATGCATGGACATAGTATGTCTTGATGTATTTGTACAAAATGTGATGATAGTAATTGGAGATGTATGATAACAAGTTGATTATGCACCTCATGATATTAAAAATATTTGAAAGATGTCTAGAGCAAAATGGTTTGTATTCATACCATTCATGAGCATTTGCACGTCCATGCATGACACATGAGCCAAATTGAGTTTTTTTTGTATGCATGACATATTTTGAGAAAGTAACTTGTGTTACAAAGATGATTTGTTGGCCACCACTAGTCTACTGAGGCATGTGAGGCAGGCTTATGTGATATTTTAGGCGCTACAAGTGGGATACTTCTCAGGGGATCATAAAGGAAGACAGGAGATCGACCTCTGGTGGTCATGGGAGGATGGTCTACTTGACTGTACCTTTGTTATGATTGATGTTGTAGGTAGGATATTTCTCCAGGGATCATAAAAAAAGATAGGAGGTGGACCCTCTGGTGGTCATAGGAGGATAGTCCACTGGATTATGTTAATTTGAGATTAGCCTTTTGATTATTAGTATAGGGTAGAGCTCTTTTTGGTTCATAGTTGGTGGGCTAAGAGCCTTATGAAAGAAAGTGATTTTGAGTGAAATAATTTAACTTATGAGTACTCAAGTAATAAACATTTCTAGCATGATATCTTGGAAATGTATTGCATGATGTTCATATCATATTTTTGGCATGCATGATTTTTACTTACTGGGCATTAACTAATGTAGTTCATGTATTATATATGCGCATGATTAATCCTGAACTCTCTGATTTACTGGACTGCCTGGTAGAGCTCCTATAGGTTTTCGATGGTCATTGCATATTAGAGTAGTGCCCGACGCGCCATTACATTGGGCGTCTTTTATACTATTATTTTTATAAAATAATCTTTATCAAATCATATTAATAATATAGGCATTGCATTATCTTTAATTACACATTATAATTAGATAAAATTTCTAGACCAAAGTTAGCTACTAGGCATTGTCGCACATATGATGGAGATCATAGAATATGCCTCTAAGGTTTTGGTGTTAAAGAAATTCCGAGTCGAGGGCTTTTTGAGATGAGAATCCAATAGCTTAATTAAGACTTGCGCATACGATGCATGCTCACTCCATGGACATCAACATAGTAATGCTAGTGCATGTATGCAGGTGCTTGTTAGAGAACAACTACATAAACAGGCTCGCTGGAAATTCTTTGTTGGAGACATGTCGAAGTAAGAATTCTCATGTTACGATAGCACATCATAGTCCTTAAACTTGAGGCACCATGGTAGCCTTGTGCAAGTTGTGTTACATCTTGATATATTTTTTGATTACCTGATAATCACAAAAGGGAATTGGATGTTGAGTTGGCTTGTATGGAGGTTAATGTGTAGCTAAGAAAGTATCCATCATTTGTCTAGTAGAATAAGTGATTCTCCTATATTTTCATAGTTCATAACTCAAAAGTTCTTAACCAAGATATAATAGATATTATGTGATACCCGAGCCTTTTACTACTCACATGGCTAAATATGATTCATGCATTACATGTTAATTTTATATGCTATTTGCATTTCTATTGACATTGCATAATTTATTTCATTTTATACGACATTCTTGAATATTAAACTTAATTCTGAAGCTCTTGCACGATATTAGTTATTGAATTTCTTAATCTAAGTAGTTGATTTTATATTGAAATAAGAATAAAATGAGGTGGATCAATATTAGATATAGATGGGATATATAGGTTATAATTTTGGAAGTGCTAAAAGTGTTACTAGTAACCTTATACGGTTTAATTTGATTTGATCAAGTTATTTCAAAAGTATATATTTGTAAATTAGCATACTTGGGATATTGGACATGATATAATATGAATTAAGTGTCATATTACAAGGCCCTTATGTGCATATGATTTTAGAAATGCAAACTAGATAATTCTTTAAGAATCGGATGCGAATCGGTTTGGAGATCGAATGAACGGACATAGGAATTACCTATGGGAATGAATGGTGATTAAGATAGGTTGCAACCAAATAAAAATAGATGATACACACAAGATTAGGGCTGCAAGATAAGGGAGAAAATCAGATTTGCCATTTACTTGCCACCTCGTGCTTTCTTATTAAGCTTAAGCTAACATCTCAAGCTAACACCTCAAACCCTTCACCCTTAAGCAACGACCAGACCCTCATTTCAGCCATTTTCATCTTCCAAACACACACCTTAAGGTCTCCATGTGATCCAAATTGATTCCAAGTTGAAATAAAAGCAAGAAAAGCAAAGAAGAAGTGATTACCATCAAGTTAGCCTCAAAATCTGCATAGGTAACACTTATCTACGGTTTTGCCTTTGGTTTTTAGATTATTATGAATGGTTTTATGGCTTATTAAGCTTTCAATATATCTTATAAAAGTGTTAGGAAGTTTTTAGTTAGACTTTGGTGCACAAAGAAAGGGTTTTTGATCACAAACACTTAATAGGAAATACTTGTGGCAGAAACTGTCATCTTACTGTTTTCTTGTGTTTTAGACTTCAAAAGTGTATGGTATGTTGAATAAAACCTATGATTATTACCATTTACATGACCATATATGAGTTAAGAGTATTGGAATGAATTTTTATCAGTTGGAAATTGAAATAGAGAATGATATTGGAGAAACACTCAAACTGCCAAAATAGCAAAATCTGTTTTGGTGTGCTGTGAAGGAAACTGAATTAAGGGAGCTAAATCGATTATTTTTGGTAATAATATGACCTGGTTGTCTCATTATATATGTTATCTAAGTATGGTGAAAATGTTGGAGTGATTGAATATACTTAAGGGTGCCAAAACCATTAATGTCATGAAGTGTGCAAAACTGTCACGGTAGGAAATAATCTGTTTCAGTATGTCGTGAAGAGAGCTGAACTTGGGAAGCTATATCCGTGATTTTTAGCAATTATATGATATGGTTACATTTATATACATGTTATATAAGTGTGGTAAAATTTTTGGAGTGATTGGATATGTTTAGGGATGTTAAAATTATCATGCAACTAAACTTGACAGCAAGAAAATATGAAAATGTGAATCTGCCACATTTGATCACTTAGCATGTTTCAACCTAGACATGTTGCTATTGAGTGTTAACAATTAGGTACATGCTATTAGAGTTATAATACTTCAATTACATGATGTTTTCATGTATTTAAGATGAGAAATTGAGGTATTTGAGGGGCTATATTGGGTTCTAGTTTGTGAAAGTTTGATTGTTAGCTTATAGCTTGGTGTTTAAGGTCTAGTATGAGATTTTGTGCTTTCAACTTGCCAAATTGGGAATGGTGCTTGATGTTGGGTAATATTACAGGCTATTTTACATCTAAGGTTGGAGAGGAATACTAAACAAATTTAGACTAAGCCACCAACCAAGTGAAAGGTAAGTAAAGATTCATTTGCAACTACAATGCATAGACATAGTAGATGTGTGAATTATATGTAATATCATAAATCATATGTGCATAGTAGAGGGCTCTCCATTGAGCATACATACATGGGCATTGTCATTAGCACGTGCATGCATCATATACTAGCATTGTGATAAATCTTGCATTGCACGGCATGATTCAGAGAAAGGAAAATGTTTTGTTGACCACTACTAGTGTACCGAAGCATGCATGGATTTGCATGGTGTTATGCATGGATTTGCAGGTTCGCGTGCATGGATTTGCATGCGTATGAGTATGCATGGATTTGCATGCTTATATGATTATTGGCCATTGGATTATGGCGGTATACAGAGCTCTTTTCCGGTGCATGAGATAGTAGCGTTGGTCAGGGGCCCAAGAAAGAAATGATTTTGAGAGAAATATTTTGATGCATAAAATTGCATTGTGAGCATAGCATTTTGAGTTGCATGACTTGATATTGTGGATTATTCTTTGACATGCATAATCTTTACTTGCTGAGCGTTAGCTCATATAGTTTATGCATTGTAGGTGAGTACGATGATACTTGAAACATCTTTGGCTGGCTGGTCGGCTGTTGGAGCTCCTGCAGGTGTTTGAGGGAGTGTGTACATGGATGACGACCTGTTGGGCTATTTTGTTGGCTTGTTATATTTTGAGTCTAGTGTATTATGTTTTTAGATTGGTACTATATTTCTCTTTTAAAACTTTACTGTAGTTAAGTATGTAAATATTGTGGTCGTTGTGGGTGTTGTGTTTTCATATAAATACTGATCCTTCTATTTTAAATAGGGTTGTGTATGTAAGAAGTGATTTAGCTTTTCTTAAAATGTTAAAAAAAAAAAATATTCCATGCATGCACACAGGTTGTATCATGTCAAATTATACAATATATATGGTTGTGTAGGAATGGGGGGGGTGTTACATATTAGACGGGGGTTTTCTAACAATTCATGTTGAGTCATTGAATCTTGAAATGGAATCATAGTTATTAAACCATTTAAGGTTTTGATTAGTAATCCATGCCCTAGACTTATTCAGGACATTAGTTTACGAAAAGACATGGAACTCGTAATTGAAATAGGCCCGCTCGCTATTTCACTTAAGCTAGGTAGTCATGATATACTTGCTAAGTATTTTTCATGACTTGTGAGGTTCTTAGAATTATGGAGTTAATTCCACGTGGATTAACTAATTGGATTAATTAATCAAAATAATTATTACTCATAAGTTGCAAGTGTTGCAAACCTACTGCTGACTTAGTTGTGAACTTAAAGGGTCACACATAATTTAGGATGAAACATTCCTAATTTAGAAAATAATCCACATGGATTAACTAATTGGATTAATTAATCAAAATAATTATTACTCAAAAGTTGCAAGTGTTGCAAACCTACTGCTAGCTTAGTTGTGAACTTAAAGGGTCACACACAATTTAGGATGAAACATTCCTAATTTAGAAAATAATCCAAACAGTTGGATCTAATTAATTAAGCCTTATTAATTAATTGTGGCTTTATTTAATTCAAAAGATTGAATTAATTATTTAACTAAATAATTTAATTATTTAATTAGACCTAATGAGATCAGGAAGCCTAATTGGAGTGAAACAATTAATTGAGTTAGCCATAAATTATTTGACTCAATTAAATAATTAAATTATTTAATTGGGTCTATTTGATTGAGTGGGCTTGATGGAATTAAAGTTAATTGCTTAGGATTAATTAATTGAACTTGTGCTCAATCAATTAATTAGATTAATTATTTAATATAATTAAAAGTCCAAGCCCAATTCATGTGACCCATTTAGAGAGGCCTACAAGAGTTGTTGAAAAAAAATAGAGTCCTAAGAATTTAATATTCTTGGAAATATCTAATAGGATTAGATAAAATATCTCCATGTATCTTTGGAAGATACAACAGATAGAGTTAGAGATTTTTAAGAGATCAACCAAAAAATCTCCCAACCAATCAGGAGGGTGGTCAAACATTTCATAAGTGGGACTCTTGATTTTGGTCACCACCTTGAAATAAAAGGGGCCAAAAATTCAAGTGCTCAATGACACTAGAATTTTTGGCCATTAGCAAAAAGAGAAAAAGAAAACATTTTCTTCCATTCTATTGCCATCTTTTTCCTTTAAAACAAAAGTTACATCTTTTGATAAAAGTATTCAATTCTTTTACCACCAGTTGGTTTTAAGAATTGATACTCACTTTAAACACTCCAAAAACTAGGTTAGAAATGGAATCAAAATTACTAGCGAAATTCTGATTTTGTTTGCCCATAGTATGGACTACTATAGAGGGAAAACATTTTGATCTCTGTGAACCAATTTTAAAAAAGGGGCTAGCATTTGATTGCTTCAAATACTACATTAATCGAAGCTATAAATAGAATCCCTTATTTTGTTTAAATAAACTAATTGGAAAGTGAAATTGATAATCACATCGAATCAGTGGTGATGCTATAATTGTTATAGAATGTTCTTATTTTCAAAGTTTTAATTTTTATTTTGTGCACACCCCATAGTTAATTAAACCCAACAATAGTATCAAAGCCAAGCTTTACGTAATTCCAGTTATTTTCAATTTATACCTGCTAAATTTAATTATTAAATTATGAATGTAATTGTTATTTCTGATTGGGATATTATTATTTTTGCAATTTTAATTTAATTATTAAATTGTGGATATGATTCAAGCGAAGCAACACAACCATTATTTTACAACAACCAACGTCAGGCCAAGGGTAGGAAGTGCCACTAGCTGCGCACGCGCATGGGCTATTATCCGTGTGTTCTAATTGCTAGCAGCGCACTACCCCGAGAACAATGGGTAGTGGTGCTGCAGCTTCCTAGCATGCAAACATTGCATGCAGGGCAGCCATGCTTGCTGGGCGTGGGCTACGCCTTATCTCTACACACTGTCCACATGTAGTAGGCAGGTGCAGACGAGCTATTTTCATCTTTGGGCGTGTTGCCAGGTTGGGTACAATTTGGACTGTTGGACAGCTCATCATGTCTGTTGGTTTGTTGTAACTACAGGGTATGAGCAATGGAATTTAAAAATTAATTTAAAATAAAAACACATGTAATAATAAATATTGCATCACCCGAAGTTCGAAGCAGTTCTAACGATCGCGTGTTTTTTATAGTTTTACAAAAGAGTAAATAAAGTAGTGAATTTTAACCTTTGATGCACTCCGGTTGTTATAGCATGTGTAGCAATCAATTGCTACCAATTACTCTTGAGAAAGGTTCACAAATGATCCAAATATCTTCCCTCTAAAAATAATCCACATATTTGGACTAGAACACAGAATTAAAAATCTCGCTAGTGATTTTTAATTCTTTTACTAATCTAGTTTGGAGTGCTTTTGTGTGTATCAATTCTTAATCTAACTTGTGGAAATAAGAATTCAATACAAAAAATAATCAATTTTTTTTATTATCTTGGAAGAGGTTTTTAGAAGAGAGAAAAGTGTTAAGAGAGAAAAACATTTTTTTTCTTAATACTTTTAGGTGGCCGAAAATTGGGATGGATACATTCTCAAATTTTTGACCATATCATGGAAGATAGATGGCCAAAAATTATCCAATAATTCCCATCCTATCTTTATATTTCCATGTGCTGTAATTAGTTGTTTTGGAAAAGTCAAACTCTCCAAAATTAACCAATTCAATGAACCTATGTAAAGCCAAACCTCACACTACTCTCTTGGCTAAGATGATTCATGCATTACGTGCTAATTTTATATGCTACTTGCATTTCTATTGACATTGAATAATTTGTTTCATTTTATACGATATTTCTTAATATTAAACTTAATTCTAAAGCTCTTGCACGATATTAGTTATTGAATTTCCTAATCTAAGTAGTTGATTTTATGTTGAAATAAGAAGAAAATGAGGTTGATCAATATTGGACATAGATGGGATATATAGGTTATAATTTTGGAAGTGTTAAAAGTGTTATTGTAAGCTTATCGTTTTGATTCGATTTCATCCAGGTATTTCAAAAGTATATATGGGTAAAGTGCATATTTGGGGCATTGGACATAAGATACTATGATTGAAAGGTGATATTACAATATTCATTTATGTATAAGATTATAAATTTTTTAATATGGACAATTATTCTATAATCGGGTGACGATTGTGTAAGAAATTAAATGAATGGCTAGGAAATTAGCTTATGAATTATCTATGGGATCTTGTGGTAATTAAAATAGGATGCAATAAAATTAATGTATAGTAAGATAAATCTGATCTTGGCTTGAAAGATGGGTGAAAGGTTAGATTTATACCACAACTTGACACCTCATGCTTGCTACCAATCTTAAGCAAGCACCTTAAGTGCCACCTCAAGCTTTCCTTCACCCTTAAGCCATGACCAGACCCTCATTTCAGCCATTTTCAGCTTCCAAACACACACCTTAAGGTCTCCAAGTGCTCCAAATTGATTCCAAGTTGAAATAAAATCAAGAAAAGCAAAGGAGAAGTGATTACCATTAAGTTTAACCTCAAAATCTGCATAGGTAACACTTACCTACGGTTTTGCCTTTGGTTTTCAGATTATTCTGAATGGGTTTGTTGTGTAATAAGCTTTCAATATCTCTTATAAAAGTGTTAGAAATTTTTTAGTTGGACTTGGGTGCACAAAGAAAGGGTTTTTGATAACAAACACTTAATTGAAAATACTTGTGGCAGAAACTATCACCTTGCTGTTTTCTTGTATTTTAGGTTTCAAAGGTGTATGGTGTATTGAATAAAACCTATAAGTATCATCATATACATGTTCATATATGATTTAAGAGTATTGGAATAAATTTTCATTGGTTGTATAATTCATTTTGTATTTCATGAATAATATTGGCCATGTGTTTTAAGATTTTGTATAAAATAATGTTGAGGCAGACTCATCAGAAATAACAGGTATAAAATTTATGTTTGGTACTCTATCTTAGGTGTTATATATTCTCTATTATCTATTAAGTATGTAATAAGACAGGATAGGGTACTTGATATATATATGAGGTCAGTTTCAATGTTTTAATTCCTTTTGGAGGTTCAAGACCAACTAATTAGATTTTAAGAGCTCTAGGTTAATTTTGTTATATTGGCTAGGATTATGATATAACCTTTTGTGTAGATTGATTTATTAAGAATTATGCATTGTGGATTATTTTAGGATTATTAAAACTTTTAAATTCTAGGTGATGAAAATTTAGAAATTTTATGGAGGCCATAGCAGGAAAATATTTACTATTTGCAGAAAATGAAGAAGATTGTCAAATTATAATTTTTTACAGTTACCGTGAAAGAGAATTGTAAGAAATAGTTATTATCAATCTTTAGGTTGTGTTAGAATTTTTAGAAATGACAAAGTTTACTAAAAATCCATTTGTATGATCTTAGATCTCTTGATACATATTAAAAAGAATTTTTCAGGCATACTATTGACTAACAAATTGATTTTATCTTGATATAGTTGAAAGAACAAATCTAATCTATTTTAGTTCATTATATACACCTATTGGAATTCGATGAACCTTAAGTGATATTATTATAATATTTGGCAAGGCATTAAGGTTTAGTGTTTCTCCTAAACAAGCTTCACTTCATATTCACCTAGAAGAAAGATGAATCTTGAGGTTATGTATTATTTATTGCAACTGAATTGAGTAATAATTTGTAATAAGTATAATTTTTCATACTAAGGTTTATTTGATAAATTAAGAGGAGCTACTATGATCTTGAGGATTGATTATAAGTTTGAATTAATTATGAATTTCTTGTTGTGCCATTGGGTTTACTAATGCCTTAATTATTTTGGTAAACATGATGAATAATGTGTTTGATGATTCTATATGGGTATGTTTGGGGTGATATTCATTGATGATATGTTAGTGAACAATGAGGATAAATATGATTGATATTTCAATATAATATTGGAAACTCTAAGTAGAAATTATTTGTTCAATTTAGTAAATGCGAACTTTTGGTTATGTAAGACAATATTTATTTTTGGGATTGGTAATTTTTTTAAAAAGGTGTCTTTATAACTATTCAAAACTTTGAGATTGTACTGAAATAGGGAAGACCAATAAATGTGATAGAAATAAGAAAAGTTTTTTTGGGTTTCTAATATTATTGGGTATTTAGTCAAAATTTCTACTAAGTTGTTACCGTTGTATTTCATCATACATGTAGGTATATGAAATTTGAATTG
The DNA here is from genome assembly GCA_019321725.1 of Paulownia fortunei. Lineage (NCBI taxonomy): Eukaryota > Viridiplantae > Streptophyta > Magnoliopsida > Lamiales > Paulowniaceae > Paulownia > Paulownia fortunei. The sequence continues at coordinate 18,285,390 of CM033106.1, forward strand.
ATTGCTAAGTGAGAAGAAATCTCTAATTACTTAAAGAGAATTGATTTGAGTTTCATTAGTGACTCCAACTTTAGATATAATTATTTATTGTGTGTAGTGGTGTATCTCATTGTGTTTTGATATATGTTTGATGTAATATAGAAAAGTTACTCAACACCCTTCGAGTTAATTAAATTATTTATGTAATACTACATATGACATTGCAAAATCGAAGTACTTGAAATGTCTATATACTCAAAAGGAGTTGAACTTGAAGAAATGATGGATATTATTAGTAAGTGAATATATTGTATGATCCATCTAACTACAAATGTCATTGGAATGAAATATCTCAATAGACTAATATTCAAACAAATTTTACATCATAAACTATTATGGAGTTGAGGGTTGTATAGAGGATGAATTAGAGTGAATGATGAATTATTTGTTTATTAATATTTTGGTAAGACTGATTTTGATTGATCCAATTTCAACTGCAAGGTCGATAAAAGGTTAGGATTAAGATGAAAGGCATAAAAGGCACTTAAATAGATTTTTATGATAAGTGTTAATAATCTCTTAATAAGAGATAGATATGACAATGAGGGATAAAAAACTGCAAGACTAAGTTTTAGGTGATGATCATGTACTTTTTATTTGTTTTATTTAGTAGTATGAATGATGTTTGTGATCTTAAGAAAATGTACATATATCGGATACTAGACGAGATATTAATGAATATATTGTTAATATTTGGTTTGCCACTAAAAAAAATAATATACGTAAAAGTGCATATGTAAGAAAATTATGAATCTATCCCGTTTGGTTCATTAACATGTTCCAACATGGATGTGGTGCATTTGATCCCTAGTATTTAGGGGGATGTTATAAGAGTTATAATACATCAATTAAATGAGGTTAGTATACATTTAAGATGTGGAACAAAGGTACGTAAAAGGTTGTATTCGGTTATGGTTTGTAAGTGGTAAGGTTGTTTAGTTAAATTGAGATTCAAGTTCTTTATACTACATTAGGTATAATGAACTTGTTAATTAAGGATGGTGATTGATATCTTGTATTTTTACAGATTGTTTCACATCAACGGTTGGGAGTAATACTTAAGAAACCTAGAAGTAACACACAACCGATCAAAGGTAAGTAAAGATTCATTTGCAACTACAATGCATAGACATAGTAAATGTGTGATTTATATGTAATATCATAGATAATATGTGCATGGTAGAGGGCACGTATTACCGTCATTTATATCCATTGAGCATACATACATGGGCATTAGCTTGTGCATGCATCACATACAAGTATTGTGATAAATTTTACATTGCATGGCATGATTCTAAGAGAGGAAAATATTTTTGGTGACCCTACTAGTGCACCGAAGCATGCATAGATTTGCAGGTTCGCGTGCATGGATTTGCATGCTTATATGATTATTGGCTATTGGATTATGGCGGTGTGCAGAACTCTTTTCTAGTACATGGGATAGTAACATTGGTCAGGGGCCCAAGAAAGAAATGATTTTGAGAGAAATGTTTTGATTCATGGAATTATATTATGGGCATATCATTTTGAGATGCATGACTTGATATTGTGGATTATTCTTTGACATGCATAATCTTTATTTGTTGAGTGTTGACTCATATAATTTATGCATTGTAGGTGAGTCTGGTGATACTTGATACCATAGACTTATTAGGCAAGTCGTTAGGGTTCCTGCAGGTTCTGAGGATCAGTGTACATGGATGACAACCTACTGGGTTGTGTTGTGGGTATATTCTAATATTTACAATCATTATTATTGTGTAAATTGTTGTCTATATGTAAAGGGTTACAACAAACAGAACCGGCTTGTCCTTTTTCATGGTGGACTCAGCCGTCTTTAACAAGTTCACAAGCTTAGCGAGACTAGTCTCCATGTTGTGTATATTAAAGTTGACAACAAAGGTGTCAAATGATGGAGGCAGAGACTGTAGCAGAAGGTCCGTATATAGTTCGTTCTCCATAATTACTCCAAGTGACGCCAGCCTTTCAATAAGGGCTATCATCTTCAATCCATGATGATGGACTGAAGAGCCCTCAGTCATACGACATCTGAAAAGCTATTTTGAGATCTGATATCTCGTCTGCCGAGTTCTTTTACCATACAACTCTTGTAGGTGAATGAGGATCCCATAAGCAGTATCTTGATCCTCGTTCTGCCTCCACAACTCATTTAACATCGATGCCAGCATGTAGCATCGAGCCTGCAGATTCTCATCAACATGATGCAAGTAATCTACATAATTATCTGAAATAATATCCTCCGGTGGTACCGAAGGAGGCACAGTGTCGAGGACAGGACATATGCCCTCTTCTCCAACTGATGAACTATCTTCAGGTTTCTTAGCCAATCGACAAAGTTAGGTCCAGTTAATTTGTTTTATTCAAGGATTGTTGTAAGTTGATTCTTTGCCATTTTAGTAAAATAATCTACAAAACATGCAGGAAGCAGAAAATGAGTAAACTATGGGAAAAATATATTCATTTAATATAAGATTTTTAATACTAAATGTCTCCCACTATTTTCTTCAAATTCCATCACCCCTAATGGAATTTCGGGAAATCAAATTTCCTAGTGAGCTTAAGGTCCAATGGAAATATTTCACACCCCAATTTTATGAGTCCATGAAATATTTCTATCGTAGTTAACTCTTTGACAATTGTATCACTATACAACCCTCAAGTTTATTTTGCCTCTCCTCTTCCTATGTACCCCAATTTTATGAGCCCATATGGTACTAAGTGTCAAATAATACCAATCAAACATTCATGTAGATAGAGCATCAAGATGTCCCATGACTCATGGCCAACATAATGACGATTCCATCCTACGAGCATCTCAATGCTATGTAGAAATCACAGCCTTCCAACACAAAACCACCCCATGACTCATGGTCAATAATCAAGTGCGGTAGCGGTCGTCATGTCTCTATCTTTAATGGTAGGCATGGATCGATAGGTCTTACCTAACTTGTCCATTTTTGTTTGAAATCAAATTTTCAAAAAATTTTTTTACTTAATTTTAGTAAATTAAGTGGTATTTAATTTTATCCAAGACCTCAACATAATTTAAATTAGGTTGGTTATTTAATGCATGATATCATAATATCATTTCACAAGCATAAAAGCATTAAATAAAATCCTAAGCATGCATCTAATACATACTTAAATAAATGGATGATCATGAACCAGTCGTATGCGGTCCATTTGAGCCAAAAATAGACCTAAGGTCAGTCTAAAGGTAATAAAATAGAATAGAACCTATTCTATTACATAATTGTATCCCATACAAATATATGCCTTCTGTGGAACCTCCTTTTTATTCTCCTTCATTTTCCAAAGAAAAAGAAAAATCTTACTATTTATTCTATTCTCTTTAGATAAAATAAAATAACTTGCATAAATGAAATAAGAGGCTCGCAAGCCCTATTTTAAATTCTAAAAATATTAAATAAAACCAATTATATTGGTCCAATGGCTCATGATCATCCCATACAAAACATGTAAATTTATCAAATTATTAAACGTAATTTTTTTTAACTTAGTATAATTTTTAATTGCTTGAAACACAATTTTAAATAAGCAATTAAAATTATTCAAATTAAAAATTTATGAAAATATGCAAAATCAAATTTTACATAATTAACATGAATTTAAACAATTTAAAAACATGCATTCATAAATTCGAAATTCACTGAATAAGCGAAATCGTGGCTCTAATACCACTGTTGGGTTCACTATAATTCCATGGGTATACGCAGTGGAAAATTAAAATTTTTATCAAACATAAATTTAACTCCTTTAATTCGAAAGTGATTTTAATGATCGCGCTTACTTAAGTGAATATATAAATAAATATAAAATCGGATTATACATTTCGTGCACTCCAGTTGTTGTAGGGAATGAAGCAATCAATTACGTATCCTGAACTATCAGAACTCGTGGGGATCCAAGTGTCTCCCTTCTATCAGGTTCACAATACGGAAGAGCAATACCAATCAAAAGGATTCGCTAGTATTCTTTTAATTGTTTACTAATCTAGAATCGGAGTAAATTTTCAAGAATAATAAAGATTGATTCTTTAAGTTCTTGAAACAATAATATGAAAAGAATAATAAGAAACTGCAATTGATTTCCTTTTTCTTTCTTTTCTTTTCTTGGAGAGTAAAAATAAAAGACTTTAAACAAAATAATTTTTGCTCAATTTTTTTTTGAATTGATTATGTAATTTTCATCCCTCATATATATAGGACTGAAAATTTTAATCCATTTCCAACTCTTTGGAAAGATTTTTTATTTTGAACTATTTCAAAACCTTATTTTGGAAGGATTCTAAATCTTCCAAAAACTCTTTTCTTTTATCTCTCCTATTGTATGTGGACTAATTTGAAACTACATTAATTATCAAAATTGTCTACATACATTATTGATAATAATTTGAACTCTTCAAATAATATCAAGATAGATAGATATCATATATATACTATATTTATTTAATTTATTCTCTTCATATTTTAGTGGGCTTCTTAAGTGATCCACATTAATTTTGGGCTTGGATTCAAAAATCCCCAAATTAATTGAATTGATTCAATCCCAATTTAATCAATCCAATTGATTAATTTAATTTACTCTAATTGGGCTTTCTAATCAAATTAGGTCTAATTAAATAATCCAATTACTTAATTGAATAATTTAATTTAACCATTTAATTAAATAGAACCCTTAATGAATTAATTGATCATTATTAATTAATTAATTTTCAACCATTGGATAAAATCTAAAATTAGAAATGTTACTTTCCATAAAGATGTGTGACCCTCTTAGGTTCACTACTAAGCTAGTAGTGGGTTTGCAATATTTGCAATTATGAATAACTATTATTCCAATTAATTAATTTAATTAATTAATTCGCTTGGAATTAACTCCTTAATTCCAATAACCTCACTATCTATGAAAACACCTAGCAAGTAATCATGGCAAACTAGTCTTAGGTGAAATAGCGAGTAAATCTATTTCAATTGCGAGTACCATACACGTATGGTCCTTTCAACAGCTAATCTCCTGATTGAATTTAAGGCATGGATTATAAGTTGAAATCCTAAATGATTTAATAACTGTGATCCCATTTCAAATTCCAATAATTCTTGATAAATCATAATTCATCCTGCCTTGGCCAAGGTCTTTGAATCACGAACTACGAAAACACAAGAGATTCCCTTATTTAAAAAAATAAGTGTCGAATTCTATATTGGTTATTGACAAACCTCCATGCACACCAGTGCAATACCCAACATACCCCATTTGTGATTGTTAAACAATCAGAAGATATATCAAAGTACTGTAGGATGCACATAAGGCTACCATCGTGTCTCAAGTTTGAGGACTAGTCGTGTACTATCGCAACATATAAATTCTTGTTTCGATGGGCAAAACCTCCAACTAAGAATTTCTTGTGGGCCATGTTCGGTGACTTGTTCCCTAACAAGCACCCACATATATGCACTTACGTCTCTACACTAATGCCAATGGAATGTGACCTCCTCGTCTTATGAGCATGCATCATATGTGCGAATCTTACTGAGCTATTTGATATCCCATCTCAAAAAGCTCTTGACTCGGAACTTATTTAAGACCAAAGCCTTAGAGGCATGTTCCATGATCACCATCATATGCGCAACCATGCCCCGTAGCTAAATTTGGTCTAAGGACTTTATCTAATGTGCAGAAATAAAAGATGCAAGACATAAGATAAAGAAAATACCTTTTTATTAATATGACTTCCAATAAGATTGTCTTTACAAAAGAAAAAGAGTATAATACACCCAATCCAATTGGGGCGTTGGGTATCCTACTCTAATACTAGTATCACCATGCCGATGTTTATGGAATGAGACATCCTCTTTTCGAGCATGCATCATGTGTATAAGTCTATCGAGCTTATCGATGCCTCCTTTTGTTGAGCCCTCGACTCAAAAATAATTTTAAGATCAAAACCATAAAGGCATGTTCCGTGATTGCCATCATATGTGCGACTATGCTCCATAGCTTTGTATGATCTAGGGACTTTATCTAATTGATAAGATAATTAAAGATAAAGAAAATACCTTTTAATTATAAACATTATGAAAAAGGCTATTTTTATAAGAGTATAAAAGCTCGCTAATTGGCTTAACAGGTATTACTCTAACATAACAAACTTTATATTGATCTCATCCTGCAGTCTCTACCAAACTCATTTGATGCATTTGTGGTGATCTTTAACATGCATAAGATGGAGACTAACCTTGCTAATTTGGTCAACATGTTAAAGACAGTTGAGTTCAGCATGAAAAAAAAGAAAATTATCATGCTTATTGGCTCTTCATCTTAGTATAAGATTAAGGAATCAAAGGAAATGAAGAAGAAGGGTTCTTTGAAGGGCAAGAGCATGAAGGCCTGTAGTGGAGTCAAGAAGGATTCTAAGGCTAAAAATAAATGCCTTCATTACAGCAATTCAGGGTATTAGAAGAGGAACTGCAAGGAGTACTTGCAAGTTGCCAGAATGGTTCTAGTATATATTTTGTTGAAGTTAACCTTTTGATTAACGATGCTTCTTGGTTATTAGATACCATTTGTGGTTCTCATCTTTGCTATAATTTGCAGATGATGACAAGAAGCAGGATGCTAAGTAATGGAGAAAACCCTGAGCTTAGGGAATGGAGGAAGAGTTATTGCATTAACCATAACGATAGTCCACTTAGCATTAGGCATAAAAAATAGAATAGTTTTAAATAACTATCTTTACATTTTTGAATTATTAAAAAACATCATCTTTATCCCAATTTTGATAAAGAAGTTCTCATTTTTTTGATTAATAATGGAAGTTGTTTCATTTTTAATGGTTCTTTATTAATTCAAGTTGGAGTATTGACGAATGATTTACATACTATCCTACCCCAAAACTCCATCTTGCACATTCAATAAATTAAAAAAAATTAGGTATTAGCATGCACTATTAGGTCATATCTCTAAGAAGAGAATTTACACAAGATAGGATAATTGCTTAACCTTATATACTCGTAAGAATGCCAACATGTGAATCTTGTGTGAAGAGAAAGATTACTAAAGTCACCATTTATTAGACAAGTGGAGCGTGCTACTAATCTATTAGATTTGATCCATATGGATGTATATGGGGTACTAAGTGTTAGTGCCCAAGGGAACTATCAATACTTCATTATCTTTACCGACTATTATCTAAGGTATGGGTATATGTATCTATTGAGTTGCAAGTCTAAGGTCCTTAAAACATTAAAGGAATTCAGACATTAAGTGGAGAAACAAATGGGGCAGTATTAAAATCCTACAATCTGATCGAAGAGGTGAAAAATTAATCATTGAGTTTCTTGATTATCTAAAAGAAAATAGGATTCTTTCTCAATGGACTTTGTCCGCACCACCTCAGCTTAATGGGGTAGCAAAGTGAAGAAACAAAACATTGATGGACATGAAATACTATGCATGATGATTTTCACCTGACTTCTTCTTTTATTCTAGTGCTATGCTCTTGAAACAGTGGCACTACTATTAAATGGAGTGTCAACCAACTCAGTGCCCAAAATACGATAATAAGATGTGTGGAAAGACTCCTTCTTACAAATACCTTAAGGTATGGGGTTTTCTTACTTACATGAAGTAACAAGTAGGAGATGAGTTGGACATGAGATCCATCTTATGCAAGTTAGTGACATATCCAAAAGAATCTATTAGATACTATTTCAATTACCCCTCCGAACAAAAGTTATTTCTTTCAAGAAATCCCACTTTTCCTAAGAAGGAGTTTCTATTAGATAGGAAGGGTGAGGTTGTAAAGGTTGAAGAAATTTAAGAGCCACAAAACATCTCAAATAAGGCAATAGTGCTTGACCACCCACAACTAGCACTTTTGACACACAACCTCCATGGAGATCCAAAAGGAACTCGAAACAACTTGAGAGATATGGCTTCTTGTTAAAGAATAACAAGAAAGAGCACTCTTTGGATAGTGATCTAATGAACGAGAAGTGATGTCTAACATCAACTCAGGAAGATAGCAAGAGGCTATGCCGTGCGAGATGGACTCTATGTACTCTAATAAGGTATAGACCTTAGTGGACCCACCAAAGGGTGTTGTACCTATTGGATACAAATAGATCTACAACCACAACTTTGGAGTAGATGGTGAGGTACCGACCTATAAGGCACGACTGGTTTTCAAGAGTTATACTTAAACATAGGGAATTTACTATGAGGAAACCCTTCTCAATTGTGACAATGCTGAAATCCATTTAGATCTTGTTGGCCAAATCTGTATATTATGACTACAAGAGATGACAAATAGATGTGAAAACTACCTTCTACAATGGAAATATTGAGGAAGAGATCTACATAAAGCATCTTGAGGAATTCGTATCCAAAAGAAGTGTGCAAAATGTTTGCAAGCTTCAGAGGTCCATTTATGGACTCAAATAAGCTTTCCAAAGTTGAAACATTCGACTCGACGAGATAATCAATTCATTTAGTTTCCTTAAGAATTCAGATGAACTTTGTGTGTACATGAAGGTTAGTGGGAGTGCAGTGACATATAGTGTTCTTTATGTTGACAACATCATATTCACTAGGAATAATATAGGTATGCTGCAGTCAATCAAGGCTTAAATGTCTATGTAATTCTCCATAAATGATTTAGGAAATGTATCCAATATTTTGGGGATTAAGATTTATATAGAGAATGGTTGTGTTAGGGATAGTGCCCTAAAAGAGTGTATTAGTACATTAATTGCTAATTTGATAAAATAATATTTGATACTTTGTTTTTATGCATATTGGTATGCTAGTGAATATCATAAAATTCCTATTTATTTATGTAACCATTATCTTAGTATATAAGTGTTATATACAAGAGGATTAAGATTATGGATAATAAACTAAATTAGTCAATAATAAAATTAATTAAAATTGGGATCTTTAATTAAATTATTATTAGTGCAGTCCATTAACATTAAGAATATAATGGTATTATTTGAACTATTGATGTGGTGACATTATAATAGAGGTATTTTATATAATATGATTATATTAGACGGGACCAAATGTAATTTGAAATTTCACATAATTTTTGTTTTTTTCTGAAAATTCAAATAACATCAATAGATGATCATATATGGGTTGATCATAATCATGAGTGGTTTTTAGACTCCTATTTATTTTAGTATGTTCTTTGATTTGCTCATTAAAGGTTTGTTAGTCAGCATTCCTAAACACTTGTATTTTGAGATTATATTGGGATATGTAGCTGGGAATGTAACTTACCGATATGGAATCCATATCATTCCTTTATTAGTTAATTCTAGAACTGAACAGTAGATCACGCAAATTTATAACTTGTTTATGAATTAACTGTTCACCAGTAAATTAACGATAGACAAGGAATAAGAGATAATTAGAGAGGTAAACAAAACACATAACTCTAATTATGAATCGTCTATGGAGAGTCAAATCATATGTAATGACTATATTGTTGGACTACTCAGTATTGATCAAAGTAAATTATTCTATAATTACAAGAGTAAAATTCTTGAATTTTAGTAGAGTAATCTTGTAATTAATAAATTGGATGAATTAATTAAAAAGTTTAATTAATTATTTGAATTTATTGGAGCTTGCAATTATAGGCCCACAAGTCCCCAATCCACCTTCATAAACACTGAAATAGATTTTATATAATAAATTTAATTGTACTTGTAACTATAGAAAATTATTTCCTAAACTAGGTGTGAATTATAAATAGCAAAGATTACCGAAAATATCTGATATTATTGGGTAATAAACAAATATGAGATATTTATTTTGATATTTATAATTATTATCTTGAATTATGACTTCTAGATAATTATAAAAGGAAGTTGGAGATAACTTTCCTATTTGATAAGGGTATATGCTTATTAGAGTTAGATATGGATTAGCAAACTAGTGATTCAACAAGAATAGAAGAGAATCTCTGCCTCTCTCTCCTAGACTACATGTTTTTATACCAAGAGAGATAAAAGAGAATCTTTTCTTTTCTCTCTCCTAAGAGATACGTTATTTTCTAGAGAAGAGTTCTCTAGACTTTTGCTGAATATTTTCCTTCCATTCTCCTAACCCTAATCTTTTTGCTGCGCCCAATTTGATCGAGAAACAAATCAAAATTATTTTTATACAATAAGAATTAATTTCCAATAGGTCAGAATACCCTATTCCCTGTATATATATAAAATGATAATAAGATATAGCATAGAAGAATCTAAGCATGGATACCTTGTATTGAGTCAATCTATTTCTTTCTCGAAGTCTATGTCCTGAAATACTCTTGAGGAAAGAGAAAAAATGACTCACATACCTTATGCATCCACAATAGGAAGTATAATGTATGATATGCCTTGTATAAGGCTTGTTGTCACATATGCTTTGAATGTCACGAGTAGATATCAGTCCAATCAAGGAGAACTCATTGAAAAGCTGTAAATACAATCCTTAAGTTCTTACGAAGGACTAAGGATGTCTTCTTGGTTATGGCTATGGAGAGTTGAACCTTAAGGCTTCATATATTCTAGCTTTTAGTCTGAAAAAGATGATTTAAAGTTCTGAATTAATATTCAACCTAAATGGTGGGGCGATCACTGATTCCACCACCGATGCTGAATATATACATGTATGCTTTGAAAGAAGCAATTTAGATATAGAGCTTCGTCAAAGAGGTGGGCATAGTTCTGACCAAGTTGATCGAATGTTAGTGTATTATGATAATAATAGGATGATTATACAAGCAAAGGAGATAAGACTCATCAAATATTCAAACACATAACAAGGCGATACCACCTGATTCAAGAAATCATTGGTAAAGGCAATATATCCAGTGAGAGAGAGTTGCCTTGATTGAAAATATAGTAGATCCACTAATTAAACCCCTAGCACAAAGAGTATTTTAAGGACATCTTATGATGATTGGTGTTAAATACATTAGTGATTAGCTCTATGGCATATGGGAGATTGTTAGAATAGTGTACAACGAGTGAATTAGCTTCGTCACATTTATACTCTTGTAATAGACAATCTTATTTCTATATTAAAAAATGGCAGTTTCTTTATTTTAATTGTTATTGCTATTTAGATAAATTCCCAAGACCAAATAAAGCTATGGGGCATGGTCGCGCATATGATGGCGATCATAGAATATGACTTTATGGTTTTGGTCTTAAATTTATTCCAAGTCAAGAGTCTATTGAGATGAAAACATCGGTAAGCTCCAATAAGACTTGTGCACATGATGCATCCTCAAAAGGAGGATGTCTCACTATATAGACATTGGTGTAAGGACACTTGTGCATATGTGAAAGTCCTTATTAGAGAACATGTACATTGAACAACCCTGCCTAGAAATTCCCAATTGGAAACATCACTTGGTGAATGGAAACTGCATAGTTATGATAGTGCAAGAATTAGTCAAACTTACTTACCATCGTAACCTTGTACACGACATGTTACACTTTGGTATATTTTCTAATTGCCTAACAATCATAAAGGAAATATTTCAAGTGAAACATCTTTATGTATGGAGGTTAATAAATGATCAATAAAGGACCCGTTACTTACCTAGATGAATAGGTGAATCTCTTATGATTTGCATAGTCCTCGACTCAAAAGTCCCTAGCCAAGGCATGATAGTCCTCGACTCAAAAGTCCCTAGCCAAGGCATGATAATTTTAGATTGGGGTTTTCTAACGATTCACAAAGGAGTCAATGAGACTGGAAATGGAATCATAGTTATTGGTTAAATTTTTTTTTTTACTAATACTCCATGCCCTAGTCTTAATAGCGAGATTAAAAGACAGAAGAAACATACTTGCATGGTAATAGTAATAAGAAATAGGTGCGTTGTTTCTATTAGAGTATGATGCTCAACACCATAATTAGATTAGGTATATTGTACTCTTTTCTTTTGTAAGACAATCTTATTGGGAATCATATTAATTAAAAAAATATTTTCTTTATCTTATGCCTTACATTGACCAAATTTAGCTATGGGGCATGGTCACTCATATAATGATGATCATAAAATATGCCTCTAAGGCTTTGGTCTTAAATAAGTTCCGAGTCGAGGGTTTTTTGAGATGGAATATCAAATAGTCCAATAAAACTCGCACATATGATGCATGCTTGTAAGACGAGGATGTCGCATTCTATTAGCATTAGCGTAGAGACATAAGTATATGTATGTGGGTGTTTGTTAGAGAACAAGTACACCGAACAAGGAAGAAAATTCTTAGTTGGAGGCTTTACTTTTCTAAATAAGAATTTATGTGTTGCAATAGTATATGGCTAGTCCTCAGACTCGAGGTACAATGGTAACCTTGTGTGCATCCTGCAGCACTTTGATATATCTTTTGATTGCATAACAATCACAAGTGTGCATGGAGGTTTGTCAGTGGACAACATAGAATTCGACACTTATCTTCTTAATAAGGGATGTTTTCATAGTTCGTGATTCAAAAACCTTGACCATGGTTAGATGAATTTTGATTCATCCGAAATCATTGGAACTTGAAATGAGATCACAATTATTGAATCATTTAGGATTTCGACTTATAATCCATGCCCTAAATTCAATCGGGAGATTAGTTATCAAAATAAACAAACATGTATGGGACTTGCAACTGAAATAGATTTACTTACTATTTCACCTAAGACAAGTTTGCCATGATTACTTGTAAGGTGTTCTCATGGATAGTGAGGTTTTTGGAATTAAGGAGTTAATTCCAAGCGAATTAATTAATTGGATTAATTAATCAGAATAATGGTTATTCATAAGTTGCAAATGTTGTAAGTCCACTACTTGCTTAGTTGTGTACCTAAAGGGTCACACACAAATTTGGAGTGGAATATTTCTAATCTATGAATTAATCCAAGTGGTTGGATTTATTTAATTAATAGAGATTAATTTAGGAGCTTAAATTAATTCAATGGGTTGAATTAATTATTCAATTAAGTAAAAAAATTACTTAATTGAACTAATAAGATTAGGAAGCTCAATTGGAGTGTTGTAATTAATTGATTGAATTAATTAATTGGAATTAGGCAATTTGATTAATTGGATTAATTAATGTAGTTTTGGACTGCCTAAAATTAAGGTGGCTTTTATTTAAAGGCCCACTTAAATTGTTGGAAGAAAATAAAAATAAGATAATATGATTTTCTTATAAATAATATTGGCTTACAAAGAAAAGGTAAGGATAATCAAAATAAGAGAGCACAAAGTATTGCACATAGAATCTCACTCCCCTCATTTCTTTTATCTTTCCCAATTCTCTTCTTTTTTCCTTTGGGATTCATGCTTTTTTTCCTTCGCTTTTTTTCTTCTTTTTTTTAATGAATCCTAAGGCTTCATTTCTTGTTCTTTTGCTTTGAAAACCCCAAACTTGTTTCATTTGATATTCATGGGCTGTGCTGAATTTTATTCACATCATTTTTGCTCATGTACCCAAATGCATTCACTTTCATTCACAAAATGTTTTCGTACAACCCTTAAAAAATCATGCATAATATGTCACATTAATATCTCTTAGGGACAATCAATAGTTTTTCGGGCTACAAAGGCTAGTTACAATGAGCTACAAGAAACCAAGTTTAATAGTGGCCATTCATATGCCTCACACATACCATTTTTTGAAAAAGGCTCAAAGGGGTAACTAATGATAATAATGTGATCATGGAAAGATTGAAAGGCACAAATGAGTCAGAGATGACTTAAATTATTTCCAAGTTTGCTAGTTCTAGAACACCTCATATTAACCTAAGTCATTTCTAAGTTTCATCTCAAAGAGTAATCAAGCAAGTTCTAGGACTCCTCATATTAACCAAAAAGACTCCCTGGAAATAAAATCTAACACCAAGTAACATATAATTCACTAGATTTTGCTACAACGTGCTAATTGAAAATTTGTTAATCATGACAATGGTCAACGACACAAAAGAATCGCCATGTTATAAGACAAGCAATCATCCTTACCTCTAAACTCTATACAATATCAATTAAATTTCATCTTAGGCCATCAGTTATCAAAATAAATCAATCAATCTCAAACATGAATCTAATCAAGTGTGTCAACAAAAATGTGCTTGCTCTCGGACTTTCATCACACAAGATATGTAATTCACACATAATTCTTCAACAAATATAAAAAAAAAATAATGGCTCAATTTTTAAAAAATTCACAAAATATAGTTCCTACCCCTAAACTTAAATCAAGCATTATCCTCAATATTTAAAGCAATACATAACATAAGGGGGGAAAATAAAGAAACTCCCCTTTCAAGTAGATCTCATCAATGAACATACGTCATTGGGAGTCCAATAAGAATCCACACACCACCAAGGAGATAAAAACCTACAAAGAAGTGATAGGCTCATAAAGTGTGACATTTTTTACACCTCCATGGGTATAATTGCACATTTTCTTGCCTTATAATCGATACAATTGTGTCTTATTTTATGATAATTGTGTGTAGGAATGGAGTAAAGACATGGTGAAAATGGCCAAGTTTTGACCAAAAGTGATCTTGTACCGCGACACTCCCTAGGTGACGCCGTGGTGCAAGGGGAGAAAATTTGGTAGTAACTTGCATATTTTGAAGCACCACGACATACCCAAAGTAATGCCATGCCGCCAGAAGGTTAAAACCTC